>VWYH01000252.1:66064-145406 GCA_013399365.1 Pampusana beccarii | reverse complement strand
GATGGATATACTGTTCGCTGGCTAAAGAGCTGTCTGGATGGCCGGGCCCAAAGAGTTGTGGTGAACAGAGTCAAATTCAATTGGCAGCTGGTCACGAGTGGTGTCCCCAGGGCTCAGTATTTGGGCCAGTTCCGTTTGATCTCTTTATCAGTGACCTGGATGAAGGGATTGAGTGCACGCTCAGCAAGTTTACAGATGACACCAAGTTGGGCTGGAGTATAGGATGGCCATACAGAGAGATCTGGACTGGCTGGCTGATGGGCTGAGGCCAATTGTATGAGGTTTAACAAGACCAAGTGCCAGGTCCTGCACTTGGGCCACAACAACCCCAGGCAGTGCTACAGGCTCAGGGTTGCCAGGCATTGGAACAGGTTGCCCACAGAAATGATTGAGTCACCATCCCTGGAGGTGTTTAAGAGACGTGTAGATGTGGTGCTCAGAAACACGGTTTAGCGGTGGACTTGGCTGTGTTAGGTTTACAGTTGAACTCAATCTTAAAGGTCTTTTCCAACCTAGGCAATTCCATGATTCTATCTGGCCCTTAGGGCTGAACTGTTGCCCCTTCGGCTGAGACCCTCAAATCCTGTAACTACACTTGCCTGCTCCTTTTCCTATTACTCCCCTACCTGAAATTTAAAAAGCTGCCAGCTTATATCCAAACAAATATATGACGACATACTGATTAGAACAGTGCCACACAGAAAGGAAGATGCCAGGATCTGCATTAAAAAAACTCGTATTTTATTAGTAACACATAAATAGTCACATATAACCCCTGCACACATTTTTCAGGTAACACCACAAAACTATCTTACAATAACTCCAGGAAAAAAAAAAGTCCTGCATTTTTTTTTAACTCAGGTGCTGATAATTCAGTGCTCTGCTGCCTGCTATGTCTTGATTAATGTTTTGCACCATGCTTTCCACTCCAGACTGACCCGGTGGCAAATTAATGTTTCACTTCAGTTTATTCCAGTCTCCTAATAATCATTAGAGACATCTCAGAGAGAGTCAACACTTTGGCAGAAAAGCCAACAGGAGACAAAAATCAACTTAGAAAAATGCTGCCTTTCAAAAGAGACTATGATGCCACTTCAACAGTGATGATTTCACACTTTCCAGTATCCTGATCTGTGCAGGTAACGTGTAATGACCCATCCCTAGATAAAAAAGAAAAGTATATTTAGGACTATCAACACGACACTAAGTACTTTACTGCATGTTCCATAAAGGATAAACAACAGTCTTCATGCAGACAAAAGGAGACAGATTAGCACCAATTATCCAGGGAAGAATGTGCTTCAACATAGATTAAATTGATTTATGAAATTAAGTTTATTGGGTATTCAGATAAGCACTTCTTGCTCTCTACTACAGCACATACCTTCTCTACACTAGGTAGAACAGATTCAGCAACATGTTTAAATATTCTAAGTTTATTTATTGCAGGTTTGTAAACAGAATATGCAGTAATATTATTTAAATTTTAAAAGATTTATTAAGAACTCAGAGTAACAGCCACCAACAGATAAGCACTGGCTGCTCTCAAGCAAGGTTAGACTGATCAACAGTTCAAAAATTGCTAAAAATCATTTTTACAACTGTGTTAAGTTTTATTTCTTTAGGAATCAAGCAATGAAAGCACAGAAGGTACTGCATAAAACCCACATTTCTAAAGAATTTACCCCTCCTAGGACACAGCCCTGTATGCAATGAAATGCAGAAATTTCTCAACACAAAATTAAACATTCTGTAGCAGGAGAAAAGACTGCTTGTCAGAAGTGTGATGCAGCAAGTTAAAGAGCAGAATAATAAATAATATGGGTACCTTTTCATAGTGAGAACAGTTAGTATATCATGTAGGCCATCCTCTTTTTTATCTAAATCCTGGAGTACAATCTATTGAAAAAAAAAAAAAGATGTCAAATTATAAAGTTCTCTAAATCCTTGCACAGCGGTTTAATGGAAGTGACACAACAGCTGAGGTGTGCAATTCATGCTGTTCAGCATCTCATACTAATAATTCAACACCAAAGCATGCCCCAGCTGACATCATCTGTAGAGCAAATAGCTAAAACTACAGATTTGCACCACTGTTTCAGGGTCTATCACTAAAGTAGCTGGAGTACCCACAATTCCCACAGACTACAACAAGAGCTGACCATCTTCCTTCACTTTGGATCAGTTCTGTAATTATTAGGTAACATCCTTTCCCTGTCCCCTGAGAGATTTTTAGGCAGGACTAAGGTGGAATAACCATTTTCTCAAGTATTCCATCCATTTCAGTCACATCTGCCCCCTTCCTGATGCTGTAAGTGCACTGAAGCCAAGGTGAGGACATCATTACTGTTTCACACAAGCTGTGTTCTCTCACAATACGTTGACTCCTGAATAATATATTTATATTGGGTGCTAATTTAATCATACCACCTTCCCACTGTGAAAAATCAAATGTGGTATTTAATACCAAGATCCTGTCCAATCCAAGGAAGATTAAAAAAAAAAAAATCAGCAGTAAATACACTAGCTATATCACTACCTCCAGCAGTTTTATTTCTAAAACGTCAGAGATCGGTGTACTACTGGAATGACTGGTTATGATCTCTCATCCCAGGTGAGCTTACTACAGTAGTGCCAAATGTCAAACCCAGAAGCCATTTCAAAATTCAAATGGGAAACTTTGATTTCTTTAAAAAGTGGTTCAGTATTTCATAACACCTTTATAAAAGAACGCTTAAAAGACTGTTCCAAAGAGACACACATCATTCTAATTTTTCATAACAAGTTTTGGTAGGGTTGACATTGGCTAATTTTTATTTTTTAAATCCACTTGATTTCCAAGTGGTTGATATTAACAATGCCTATAAATGTGTAAATACTCACCTGTGCAAATTTACCTTCTTCATTCATGGGGCTTTTCCCTGATGACTCGTATAGTTCAAGGCACACAGAGGAAGTGTTTCCAGGAGCATGCAGGGTGTGCTGCCTTCGAGCTGGTAACGGTGTCCCTGATGGAAACAGCACTGTGAATTTGTCAGCCCCTGACTCATCTACTCCCTTTAAAAAAGAAAAAAAAAATGTTCTAAGTACTTTAGTGAGCTAGAAGCATTACAACAGTGCTACACGAGAAAATAAATTAAAAATTCATTCCCTCTGCCACATTTACCATCACAGCAAGGAAAAAAATAATTTATATTGCAATAAATAAATGAAAAAGTCCAGCTACTACAACATAAAGATACAGTCTATCTCCCCTTAAAAATCAAGCAGTTTTTCCTGTCGTGTTTTTGTCAATAAGCCTAAGTTACCAATTACTGCTGATCTATAGCCAGTCTGTAGAATAAATAATAAAACAACACTATTTCTCTGACATCAGTCATGCATAAGTTGTGCTGCATGGTCATTGCAGAAGTAGAATTTTTTCAAGTAAAATAATTTCAGACTTACCTTAAGAAGAATATCTTTGGCAGAACACTCAATAAACAGTGCTTCTTCTTCTAACAAAGGGTTCTCTCTCCCTAGCAGGATTCCTGCCTCTATGGCGGCACCAATGGGAATAACTTCATCTGGAGGAATTGAATTCAGTAATTCCACATTTGGGAAAATGTCTTTGATCAGCTGCTGTAGCTTTGGGATTCGAGCAGACCCACCACACAGAACTACCTGGAAAACATGCCTTGATTTCAAATCTTTCTTCTGACAGATAAAACAGACAGGTCACAACCTGAAATACCTGAAAACTGCTCTGGGAAACTGAGGCCATCTTTGCTTGACTTCTGGTAATTGAAATTAAAGGACACAGCTTAAAGTTTGAAATGGTATTTTAAAAAAGTGTTTCTTATCGTAAGCATCAGCTAGATGTAGTATCATTTAAAAAATTCAGGAATTCATCATAAAATAACATCAGGTTGGGAGGGACCTCCAGAGGTCATCTCGTCCAGTCTCCCGCCCAGAACAGACCAGTTCCAAGAGGCTGCTCAGGACCTTATCTCCATGGACGCAGATTCCACAGGCTCTGCGGGCCCTTGTTTTAGTGTTTGATCACCCTCACACTACACATTCTTTTCTTGGTTTCTTAAGGCTTTCCCACGTTGCGACTTGTGCTGCTTGCCACTCAATCATGCAACACAAGTCTTCCCTGAGCTTCCTCCTCTTAGGGCTGAGCAAACCCGTCTCTCTTGGCCTCTCTTTGTATAACACATCAATTGCTCCAGCCTCAACCCATCTCATCCTCCAACCAGACTGGCTCCAGTAAGTCAGTACCTTTCCTCCCCTGTGAAGGCCCAAAATGATGAGATTGTATCTGGACACTGTCCAAGTGCCAAAGAGGGAAACAAACGCTTTCCTACACCCATGGCTACACCCTTGCTGTTACAGCCCAGCATGCAGCTGGCCTTCCTCGCTGCTGACTGCTGTTAAACTTGCTGTCTACTAGAATCCTCACATCTTTTCCTGCAAAGCTGTTTTCTAGCAACCCCTACCCCATCCTGCTGTACGGGATTATTCCATCCTAGATGCCAGACTCAAAAAGTGCCTTTGTTGATGTTCATAATGTTCTCATAATCTTCTCCATACATTTCTTTCACCTTTTCTAACTGCTCTGAATAGTGGTGCTTCTGACTGCTCCCCTCATTGTGGTAGTGTCTGCAAGCTGTTCCAGGAGTTACACAAACAGACCAAATGGAGACTAATCCTCTACCATTTACTCAATATGCAGCAGTAAAAACATCATTGACTCCAACTGCACCTTATACTTAACTTCAAGTAACCAAAATCAAAGCAAAGACAGGAATTCTAAAGATCTTGAGTCTATGTACTTTGCTGGATCTGAGCAAAAAAAAATGCTTAAGCATCGTGAAATAATCTCAGTCTGCAAGGAAAACAGGGCCCATAAATATTCTTCTTGTGGACTTAAAAAGCATATTATGGACAAGTGGTTTCTATTATTACCTTATTAATATCATCTGCTGTAAATCCAACTTGCTGCAAGAGCTTTTTAATTGCTTCTACACATTTACTAAAAAGTGAAGAACAGATAAGTTCAAACCTGGCCCTAGAAGAAAACACAAACGAACAAAATATTCAATAAATGTTACCTCATACATCAGAGAAAAATACCTGAAATGGAAGAATGATAACTTTTAGAATATATTTTGGTTCTTTAGCTATACTCGGTACTGAATTAAAAAAAAAAAAAAGAACAAAACACAACAACAACCCAAAACAACAACAACAAAAAAACCAAAACAAAATACTAATTTCCCAGTTATTAATCTTGAAGAAATGATTTTTGTGTTGTTGTTGTGAAAGTATCTGTGCTGTTGATTGCATCATTAACACCTACATGGAATGCGCATTCATTCTTCTTCCGTATACTCTAGAGAAAAAACAGTATTGTTGTCCTGACCCATACGTAAGGAAAAAAAAGCGGGGTGGGGGGTAAAAATCCTGGAACCACTTCATCCTCTTTAAAATGGAGACACAAAGACACAAGTGTACCTCTTGAATTTTCAGAAGCAAAGCAAGCTTTGTCCTGATTTGCACGCAGGGAGTAAGTTAAGCAAACTGAAAAAACAACTTCTGTTGCTTTGGGTTCTTTCAAGCCTGAAGAAGTTTTACTCTGTACAAATACGGCAAGTCAAATTCTGCAACACGAATCCACAGGACGAGCATCCTTACCCAAAACTGAGCCAAAACAAGTTACACAGAATTGCTTCTCACACTTAGAAACACATTGTGCCTTATTTTACCAGATCCAACTGCTCCAGCACTGGATACAGAGTCCTGGAATTGAAAAGTCTGTTTCATTTTTCTAAAGCTGCTGCTGACTGAAAGATTAATCACAAAATTACCTATGTATCTCATTAAGAGATCATCCCAAGGAAGAAGAGTAGAACACGACAGTATGAACAGACAGAAAGCCTCCTTCTATTCAGTTGTCAAAAAGAGGCAACATCAAGACTCCTATGACTCCTGTAATTCTGTAGCTTATTTAGATGAAAGAGTCCAACTTAGAAATATTTCAAGCGTAGTTTTATATAGAAGCAGTAACTCCAAGATTTGCTTTACCTGGACACATTACAATCAAAATCCAATCCGTCATACAACGAATCTACAAAACAGTTTGCACTTCCCAGGGTTGATAACGAGTGCTTTGCAACATCAGCGCTGTTCATTAACTTCATCATGGCTCTGGGATTTCCTCTAATATCATGTTTGCAAGATCTACATTTAAAAAAAAGAAGAAATACCAGTTTAAAAAGACAGGCATTTGACTGACAATGTTAACTTTCTCAAAGGAAAACCAGGTTAAAGCTATTGAACTTTTTTCTGTTGACATTTTAGCATTATGTACGATGCCACTACTGCAAGCCTAAAAAGAATAGAAGTGCTTATTCCAATTTCAACTAAAGAACATTACGTAGAGGCACCCTGAACTCAGGCATTAGTATTTATTATACAGATTTAAGTCCTTCTAAACAGTTCCTCAGCTGAACAAAGCCTGCAACTGCAAGAAAAGGCCAAATTTTAACCACAGATTAAGAAGAAATAGAACACAGAACATTAGACATGTCAACAAAATAGCATATTTCATCCAAAAAGTCTCTTTCTGTGATAGCATGCAAATGAGCACCTCAAGATCACTAATGCTAAAAGCATTTGTTCATTTTTGTTCATCGCAGGATGAGGTGCCATACAGACTTCAGTCTGATGACACAAACCCCACCACTGCCCTTCAAGCCAACAAGAAAAAACAAGAAAACCCATGCAGGTGAGTTCCCAGCCACCCCAAAAGCTTGTGACCGAACAGAATAGTCACATACATCACTCAAAACACAGAACAGTTCATAGCTGAGCCCCTACAGCTCAGCACTGATGTCAGGCAACATCAACCCAAACCCAAGTATTTCCCAGTCTTCCTTCTTGGCCCCAAAACCTGATTTTTCCTTTAATATCTTTATTTGAACCATCTCACTTGCAGACAGTCTAGTCTGCTATATCAGACAATCTGATTTTTTTTTTTTGAAAGCAAGCATCAGATAACGAAGTCCTTGTCCTAACAGCAACATTCTTGGAATTCAAAACATACCTCTGAAATTCAGAAGCTAAGTGTTGTGCTAGAGCTTCCGTGAAGCAAACTCCACCAATGCTATCATCTGTGTTTGTAGCAAGCACACGATATATTCCACTGTTTACTTCTATAACTGTGATAGAAAGCGATGTTCCACCAAGTTTATAGACCAACACATTGCTGCCATGGTAAAAAAAAAGAAAGCAGTATTAATAAGCCATCTAAAATTATGTTTACTTTGACACACTTTCTAAAAAGATGACTACCAGATAATGTACTGCAGGTTTTAATCAGTGTTGTCATGAGAATCTGATTGGGGAGGTTGTATTTCAAGCACTTCCGTACCACTGACTACTTGACAATGTTCCCTCAAGAACAAAATTAGCCTATTTCATACAGTGAGAGCAGTCAATATTTTTCCTACAACACAATTGAGAATATCCTCCAATACATTTGAGAATTAAACATTACATTCAAGATTATAGGCAAGAATTATATGAGAATGGTAAAAAATATCAACTAAGAAGAAAAAAAAAAAAAGACTGTTTGCACTGACAGCAGTCTTTGCTATTTTTAAAATCTTGTGAATTATTGAAATATTCATAAGGGAAACCCAATGCACCTACTGAACCCAGGAACTCAGCTTTAGTTCCTCTAGCACAATTAAAATCACCCCAGCTCCCACAATTAAAAAATGGCTATGCCAAAATCTGTTTAAGAAGGGATGCATTTTTCTTCAAGACAATGAGCTCATTAAAGAGCAAGACAGAATCTGGGGACAAATCTTTAAAGACAATTTTAAAACAATAAAAACCAGAAGTAAGGGGTTTAAAACACTACGGATCTACAACTTCCAAATTGTTATTTGCTTTATTGAGAGAAAAAAGAAAAACAAGCCTCAAATCATAAATTCTGTGTTGACTGCTAAGGCAACACAGAATTCAATCCTTTAGGATTTCTTTGGATTTAAGTACAGCAACTTAAAATCAAGTAGTAAAATATTAGGATTTTACCTTTTCCCAGTGGGTGAATCTTGGCCAATTCCATAAGCCAGGAGAGCTGCAGATGGTTCATGAATTAATCTCATAACGTTAAATCCAGCAGCTGCAGCTGCTTCCCTGTGATAAGGAATAAGAGCATTTCATTTTACTTCGATGATTTCACTATAGTCACACACGCTACTCAGATTGATCTGAACTATACATGCCAACAATTCAGAACTTGGCTACAGTGTGGTATTAATAAGGCAAAGTGACTGGAAAAGAAAGGTATCAAGAAGTTCAGTTGCTACTGTGTTCTTCAGGTAGCTGGATCTGCTGGGTGCTTACTGCCAAAGAAACCACTGATGTACCTGTCTACATATCTCATTAAAAAAAAAAGAAAGAAGCTAAACCCCTCTAAAATGCAAGATGAAAAGTCCCCCCCCCAATCAAACTTGGTAACTTCTCTTCAGGTGTGGCATTAAAAGTTCAGGGTACATTATTTCATCAGATGTCATGGTAGGAAAATTGCTTTTATTTCCTAATCAAGTTACTGCACCTCACTTCTAACATTTTCTTTATATGTTTTATTGAAACTTCAGTAACCATGGGACCACCCTGCAAGTCATTTCCTCCACTTGGAAGTTATTTTGAAACTTGTACGCCAAAGCAATACGTTTCATCACATATTCTGCAAATACCCAGCTCACTAATGTTTTATGGCCAACTTTAAGTGTGTTTTAAGTATTTAATAACAGATACATGTAAGGGCTTCTACACATCAGAAAGTAGAAACAGACACTGCCAGTGACACACAGCCTTAAGTCTACTTATGCTTCTGTATGGAGGAACTTTCCCAGCAGAAGTTTTTCCAAACAGAACTTCCAGGGAGAATACTGTACAGTATTCCACATCTGCTGACAAAACAGTCGTCAATAAAGTCACGTAAAGCTACTTGGTTTGGGGAGTATTGTTGTACGAAGCGATGGGAAATTATGGAACTATCTGCTTGTCAAAGGGGACACACTGACAATACCAAAATTCCATCTCACTTCAATTGATTCAGAATTTCATTCTGGTTACAACTGTGAATTCCATGAAAAGTTTCAAAAGTCAGCGCTAAATCTCCTGCTTTCCTATCTTCCCAATTCAGATAGCATCTCCGTGTCTTGACTGATAGTCACAGCTGCAGTCTGGCAGGAGAATTCCCACTGCTGATCTGCCAGCAGCTCTGCTTTAGGCACGTTAAATAACAGAAAAATCTTAATCCTCTTACCCAAGGGCATTTTTCTGATTCTCTCCAAAATCAAATGGTACAGTGATAACAACGTCATTTACATCTGAACCCAATGCAGACTGAGCAGTTTCTGTTTATAAACATAGGCAGAACATGTTGATTAAAAGCAAAAAACTAATACAGTATGTCTTAAAAATATGAGGCAAGCTTAAAAAACTAAAATATGTTATGATCTTACTTATTGTATACCTTTCATTTTACTGAAAATTAGTTTTGCCACATCTTCTGGGTTAATAAGTTTATTATCTATTTCATATTGAAGTTTTCCATTCTTCTCAACTACCTGTAAGTAAAGCCAACATACCTTTGTTAGATATGTAATCCGGTTATTAACAAAAGGTAATGCTTAGTTTCTGTTTACAGCAAAAAGCATTGGACTGTGTAAGTATTCTCTTGTAGCAGAGTACTAATGCAGAAAGATGTTTAACAAAAATAATGAAAAACACTCGTACTGTCCAGCAGACATGACAGTCACATTCACATAAAGACTCCAGACTTTCTTTTTTTATTAAAAAGATTTACTTAGCACAAAATCAACATTTAGAAAAAAAGTACTTGCCTGCTTATATATTTCATAAGAAAAAATAACTATTTATATAATTATGTCAATACAAACAGTCAAACCCCAAAGAAACTTCTTTCTTTAGGAACCTATTTTCCAGGATAATTTTCCTCTCATTTTGCAGAACGGTTTCTAGTAATAAGCACAGTATTATCCAAATTAAATACTGAGATTAAACCAAGCGGTTAAACAAGTTTTATCATGAGATGCTGTAACCTGAGCCTCTTCTACTAGTGCTAAGAAACACCACAACACTATTACCCAAATATAGTAAGAATCATCTCTTTTGAGAACGGCCAAAAGATAACATATAATTTTTCTGTTGGACTATATTATGATGGCAGATCCCAGAACACAGTGAAGTCCTTCTACTTTACAAAAAGAGAAACATTCTATACAGTAGCAAAAGGATGTCATATAATGAGAGCTGATCACTACAGACGAAAACCATGGTGTGGCACAAACAATGCCAAGAACAGTATAAAATGACACAAAGTATTCTGAGAACAAAAGAAAAAAACTAGATAATACTCACTGAACATTTGCTTTCTGCAATATATTTCTCTGCCTGTGGGTCACCAGAGCTGTCCAGATAAATTGAAAATAACAATATAAATCATATGGTAATTGGACACATTCATCTTGCTGATATTCCTTATAACATTTACAGCATTTGTAGCTATACTTCAACCAAAATTCCCATTTCCACTCTATGGATACATTTATACAGGAAAAGAAAAAACAACAGTCCTGACTGCTGGTATCTTTCAACCCCCTTTTCCCAAACTAATGATAGAAAAAATACCTACTAGTTAGTGAAAAGGGAGAACAAAAAACAACACATAGTTTTAACATGCTATCCCCATGAGAGAATCATTACAAAATATTTTAGTGGCACATTTGTTGCATTGACCAAAATAACAGCAGCAAGCTGACTATCCTTAGTCCTATATTGACTACATAAAGGAGCACTGCTGAAAAGTGCTAAGAAATCAATCAGACTGGACCCCATCTTGCCAACTTCAGTGAAAAGGGCTGTAACACACAGGTAGGTTATCGCTGAAAAGTTTTATCACATCTCTGATGTTAGACCTAAACCATCAAGTTTAGTTCTAGTATCACTGTGACTGCCAGTACAAATTGCCAGTTTCACTAACTGAAGAACTGCA
Source organism: Pampusana beccarii (assembly GCA_013399365.1). Lineage (NCBI taxonomy): Eukaryota > Metazoa > Chordata > Aves > Columbiformes > Columbidae > Pampusana > Pampusana beccarii. The sequence goes on along the minus strand of VWYH01000252.1, from coordinate 134,326 downwards.
ATAAGCATTACATTAGTCTGCTTCACTATTGGAATAAAAACAATACGAAGTTTTATGCAAATAAAAGCACAGTGAATTTTAGCCACAGGAAAACGTCCAGGTAACAAGACATTTTAGTCAAGAAACTTGAGTATGTATCAAAAGCACATATGCAACTTCTTACCAAATTTCACAATTTTATTTTTATAGACAAATTCAGACATAAAATATTATGCATCTCTTTACTCCTGGTACGAAACATAGAGTAACATATCTATAATATAATTAACTTATAGCATCCAACATACTCTTCTGTCAATGCCAGGTTAACTGCTGTCACACTAATTAAAATGCCTTCAACATCATTAATATTTATAAATACCTAAAGGGTGAGTGTCACGAGCTTGGAGCCAGGCTCTTCTTGGTGACAACCAATCATAGGACAAAGGGCAATGGATACAAACTGGAACACAGGTTTCATTTAAATATGAGAAGAAACTTCTTCACAGTGAGGGTGATAAAAAACTGGCCCGGGCTGCCCAGGGAGGTTGTGGAGTCTCCTTCTCTGCAGACATTCAAACCCACCTGGACACCTTCCTGTGTAACCTCACCTGGGTGTTCCTGCTCCGGCAGGGGGACTGGACTGGATGGGATTTTAAGGTACCTTCCAATCCCTGACATTCTGTGATTCTGTGATCAATACTGAGATTAAATTCCACTGACCAGCTCTAATGAGGAAAACTACACTTCTCACCTTCCCTTTCACACCTGTTCACTTACCTTCGGCCAAGGATCTGCTTCACTTTCACCACAGTGTTTGAAATATTTCTTATCCTACTTTGTTTTGCAGCTAGGCCAACAACCTGAACGCAAAAAAACATAAGAAAAAAACCCCCATCAGCGAGCAAGAGGCCGCGCTCCCCTCCTCCCCAGGCCCCACCTCGGAAGGGAAGCCTCACCTCCTCGCTTTCCGAGAAAGCAACAACCGCAGGAGTGACCCTGTCCCCGGCGTCGTTGGCGACCACGTCGGCGCGGCCATCCTGTGAAGAGACACCCGTCCGGCCCGTCAGCCGCCCCGGGACACCCCGCGCCCCTCAGGCCTCCACCCGCGGCACCGGGAGGGGACAGAGATGACCGCAGCGCAGCGCAGCCCAGCCCAGCCCAGCCCAGCCCAGCCCTCTCCCGGCCCGGAACCCAAGCGGCGGCCCCCGGCCCCTCACACCTTGTAGACGGCGGCGCAGGCACAAGTTGCGCCCAGGTGGACACCGATCGCCGCCATCAGCCCCTCCACGCGGGCCCGCCGTCCCACAATGCACCGCACACCCTTGCACTCCCAACCAATCCCGCTCCCCTCTTCTCCTCTGCCACCAATCAAAGTCCGCACCGCCCTCGCTCTGCAAACCAATCACGGAGAGGCGCAGTTCGTCATCAGCGGAGCAGCCAATGAGAAAAATGGAGAGGGGAGTGTCATCGCGCATGGTGCCCAGCCCAGCCCCGTGCGCGGTGCGCGGTGCGCGGCGCGCGGGCGGGCGGGCGGTTGGGCGGGAACGGCCGCTGAGGGGAGTTGCTGAGGTGCGGGCGGGGTATTTAACTACAGAAAACCCGAACATGGAGAAAATACAGGTTAAAATGGTGAAAGGCGAATGGAGCTTTTGCGTGCATGTGCTGGAGAGTGTGTGTTTTACGTCAGCGGCATCTCTCATGGCTTAATTGCAGGCAATGAAGCACACAGAGATGGTGTAAATATATATTTTTTTTATCCAAGTGCTGTAGTTATTCATGAAGCAGTGAATCTGAAGTGCTGATCTTGCATAATCTAACCAGGCATGACTAGTGTCTGAAAGCAAAGCACCATGTCTTATTATGTTGCGGTTCTGCTAGAGAAATCCATCTTGGCATTACCACAGGAGGAAAAAAAAATAAAATTCCTAGTCAGTCCTGGGGGAATTTAACATCACTGCCACACGACTCAGTTCTTCTTGGCCAGAGCCTGTGCTGTGGGCTCCTCAGTTTGCATGTGGCCCCATCGTGGGTGCAGCAAAGTTCTCCGGGCACTTTAGCAGGGAGCAGGTCGGCTTGTGTCTGGAGCACAAGTGTGATGGGAGCGGCTGAGGGACCTGGGGGTTCAGCTGGAGAACAGGAGCTGAGGGGAGACCTTCTGATCTCTGAACTGCCTGAAAGGAGCTTGGAGCACGGAGAGCGTTGGTCTCTTCTACCAAGCAACAACTGATAGGATGAGAGGAAACGGCTTCAAGTTGTGCCAGAGGAGGTTCAGATTTGGATATTAGGAAAAAATTCATGGAAAGGGTTGTCGGGCATTGGAACAGGCTGCCCAGGGCAGTGGTGGAGTCACCGTCCCTGGAGGGGTTTAGAAGGTGTATAGATGAGATTCTTAGGGACGTGGTTTAGTGCCAGATTTAGGTTATGGTTGGACTTGACGATCCTGAGGGTCTCTTCCAAGCAGAATGATTCTATGATTATACGATATATGTGGCTTTGGGTCCTCTCACTGTAACAGTGATGATGCTTCTGTAGGTTTGGGTGCTCATCTGCCCCTCATTTCTATATGGAGTCTAAATGCCGTGCAGTGCCACCTCACCACATCATTCAGAAGTAAAGATTGCCCTTATCTTTCCTTTATCTATGGTACACTGGAGGGTTAAAGGGATGAACCGAGATCACGTAGAGGTTAAAGGAGCTGTCTGGAGTCACAAAGGGTTTTTGTGTCCCGAAACTGATTCTGGGCTTCCTCAGTCAGAGGAGAATTGTCCTTTCAGTAACTGAGCTTGCTGAGCTGTGACCACAGGTTGGAGCTCAGACTGCCGGCAGCGTGTGCTCAGGAGGTGGTCACAGCGTTGATAGAGGCAAAACTTGCACAACTGAGAACAATACCTTTGAAGTGTGTCCAAGTTGTAGCTCCTTTCTGCCTCCTCTTGTCAACAGAAGAATGAAACATGAAGAAGGGTGGAGGTGAGCAGGAGAGACCTGTGGGGACTGGAAACAGGTGTTGTAGAAGAAGTGATGACAGAAGTGATGCATTTGTCAGAGGTGAAGATGGAGGGAGTCTGTGGAGACACACTGAAGATAGGAGGGTAAAGGAGAACAGACGCCGCTAGTACAAAATCCATCCAAGAGTAATTTTCCTGTGCTTTCCCCCAAATCCTAATACCATTTGCATCAGTTATTACAATAGACCACCGTGTGTCATCTGTGCCTCAAAAAGTGCTTTGTGGCCACGCTGCTAACATCTATGCAACTAAGCACACCCACGGTTATTTTACAGTTATTATGCCGTGGACACATCAGGATGGACACACAGAAGTTCTGCTTATCTTAACTAAAGCAGTTATTGTTCCTTCCAGGTGTAAGCAAATCTGCACAGAAGCAGGTGAGAAATGCCCTGGCAGGGGTTTGTGGTGGCAAGTAGTGGTTGCTGAGGAGTGAAAAGACCTGTCTGTGCCCTTCCTATCTTTCCAGGTGGTGTCATTAGCTGATGGGAAGCTCTGAGGTTACCCTGAGCTTGAGTGAGCTGAAAGACTTCTGAACAAAAGTAGAAAATGCCGCCCTGCTTGCTGTGGCCATTTTCTAAGTCAGTGAAAGCCTTAATACGCCTGTTGTTCATTAATGGTGGAGTTGAGGAGGTGAATACTGGTCTGAGCAGCAGTCCGGTTTCAGGATGAAAGAAAATTTAGTCTTTCACAGCTCTGGGAAAGCTACCCCTCTTAGGAAGAGGAGAGAAACCCACCCCCAGTCTGGCTGGAGTCCTGCACATCTCCAGGTACCTACATCAAACAAACAAGCCCACTGTATTCCCTCTGCCACAAACCTCTGATTTAGCTGAAACTCAGCTGAAACTGCTTGGTATTATTTCCCAACTGTCAAAACAATGGCACAAAACTTCCCAGCATCAGAGCTGCCCCTTCTCTCCCACTCGGGGCCACATGTCTCAGCCATCGGAAAACCAGCCCTGCCACCATCAGACCAGCTGTCAGCACAGTACGACCTGAGCTCGCCCGAGTTCCTTCTGTACCGAGAGCTCACCGGCAGCCTGAGACGCTTGAATGCCAAAACAGATCCCCTGGCACTATCCCTACAGGCTGACGGCAGGAAAATTGCAGAGATTACGGCAAAAAGGCAGTAACATCTGCCGAGTTAAAGTGGAAGCAAGTGTCTCTATTGAACAAGAGACTGTTTTGCGGCTGGTGTATAGTATATATTCTAAAATGTCCCTTAGGGTGAGGAAAGAAGGATGAGAGAACTTCTTTTAATTATCTTGTACATGTTCTGACTTAATTCTCAGGAATTGTAACCTCCAAGATGGTAGCTGCAAGACTGTGACCTGTGATATCTCTGACCTGGGGATATAAACAGAGCCAGGGGAGTTGATTCTCGGGAAAGCTGTGGGACAGCCCAGTTGTGGGGGACCTGGTCTTCCAGTTGTCACCTCCTCCCTTGCTCCAAAAACAGCCTCTTCCCCAAGGCAGAGTGAGACTGCACAGTCCAAATGGAGATGCTGATGTCCTACTGAAAAACTTCCATGAAATCTGAAAAACTTTGCTTGCCTGATCATAAAAACATCCACGACATTTTTTTTTTTTTTTTTAGGTAAAAACAGGGTTCTCAAACTCATTACCTAGATCTTCCCAAATGATTGCATTGCTTATTTTGGCACAGGAATACATGCTGTTGGGAGGTCTGTCTATATATTACCCCCAAAGTTGCTGGGTTTCAGTGTAGGTTGTTTCTGGGTTTGCTACACAAAATCCACTTGATAAAGTTAATGACAATATCCTCATTGCTTCATAGTCAGGGTGCCTCAGTGACAGGGAAGAGGCAAGTTCAGTTCGTGGATCAGATTAATTAAACAATCATGTTAATTTTTAACAAGCAGAACATAATGTTTTTACGGTCAAGGGTCAGAACTGACTGCTATGGAGTCTTCTCACAGCAGTCCAAAAAAGATGAAGTACATAGAAAGCTTGGCAGGCAAACCAGTTGAGGAGCTGGTACTAAAACCTGTAGGTGGCATAAATGCAGCATGTAATTGCAATGCTACAACTCATCTGCAATGTTTGGTCTGTTTGGCAGCTCAGTAGGTTTGCAGCAAAGTTAAAGCCAGATTTTTTTTTCTTACCCCAGAGTGCCTATTAGAGGCTATCTCAAGATTTAAAAAAAATATTTTAGATTGCATAAAGCATATTAAATATCTGGTTTTGCTTGTAAGTCAAGAATTTCAGTTTTCTTTCTCTTCTTGAAAAATATTTGAGTGTCTGCAAAATAAACCATCCTTTATTGCACTCCACATCACAAAGTTGAGCCAGAAAGTAGGAAAAATCCAGTTTTCTTACAACCTGGAAGAACCAAACCTCCTGCCTGTATGTGGAGGGTCGATTGCTGGAGTACCCCGAGGGAATTGGCCAATGCCTCCAGCTGATGTAGTTTGTCTGAAAGCAACGTTGTCCCGAAGATATAAACCTTTTTGAGTTCCTCTGGTTCAGTTCTTCTCTGCTGCCATTCAGCCGATTCTGAATTATTCTTGACAAGAGTAAGGAGCCACTAATGGTTAATTAAGTGCAGCAAACATACTTCATAGCCAGAATTGAGAGCTAACACAAGTCACCTTTGACAAAGCTTTGCTGGCCATTATGAAAATCAAATATGTATGATTTTCTTTAGCATAAGAATAAACACATTCCACAGATAATTTCACGTAAAGTCTATATTAATAAAATGAGAAATATGTAATATCCTCACTGCTGTTTTGATAATTGCTGTAGACTGTACCAGGCCCTATCATCTCTAGGCACATCTATCATGGTCATGGTTGGTTGAACAACTTTATTACTTTGTCAAGCCTGAGAACTTTGAAATGTACATACAAATGATTTTTTTTTTTTCTCAAAGAAAATAGTAGAAAAATCTTCAAATAACTTCTTTTTAAGTTTTTGGCCTTTTCCCTCTCCATGTCTCAGTTTTTCCATCTCCTCAATGGGGTCAAATTCCCTTTGCAGGAATGTTGAAAGGTTTTAACAATAGGAAGTGCACTGAGTTCCTTGGCTGGAAGGTGCTCTGTAAATATTAAATATTATGGTCAATAATGCAGATCTAAGTTATGACATGAATTACAAAGGGTGCCATGAAGCAATCCCAGAGTTTTCCAAGCAAGCTCCATGGTAAATATGCCTGAAATTCATTTTTGTGCTCTAGATGGAAATCCTTGTGTTCATTGAGCACTGGCGTGAAGTTTATACTGCGCAGGGCAAGTTCAGTACAAAACTGAGCGGTGTTTAAACGAGCAATTTAAGAAGAGTCGACTACCCAAACAGGATCAGGTCAGTTAGTGACAAATGTCTTAATTTTAGGGAAAGAACTGATTTAGGTGTGAAGGTGCCAGCTGGAAACAAGAACTTCCTTCTGTGCACTGTCCGATATTTACTATAGGACCTTTAATTTTACTGTTTCTTGGGTTATTCATCTGAAAATCAAAAAACAAAACCCCAAACCAACCAAGAGCAGCATTTTCCCTTCCTCCCCAGGGTGTTATGAGGATAACCACGTTAATTAGTTGTCTGCTTAGAACTGAGTGTAATGGGATGGAGTAGCTGGAACACAGCTCTTCCTTATCTCTGCTGACCAGTCCTGGTCAGTATCATGTAAACTAAATTGATTTTTGCAGAAGGTGATTAAACACAATTAAATATCCGTGTTAAAACCAACGCTAAGTTTAGCTTTATTGAACAGAGATCAAAGTGGTGATAGATCCTGAGATCCTTTTATTATAAAAGTGTTAATGGGATCCATGCAGAGCTCACAGAATGATTTCCTTCCCCACAAACCCACTGTTATCTATAAAGCTAAAAGATGAAATTAGAGTTCTTTTCTTTAAACTACAGAGCAGTCTTTTTTTTTTTTTTTTAAGTGTTAATGATCCCTGTCTTTAGCTAACTTGTTAACATTCCTTCGGCAGCTCTACCATTTTCTGCTTTTCAGCTTACGGTTTTTATTTTCTTGTTGCAGTATGTAAAGAATTCTTGGACAGGTTTTACACTTCACTTAAAATAAATTCAGATTTTACTGTGGACACCATAGCTGGTCAGCAGCTGTGGGGATGCAAAAGGAAAAGAGCAGCATCTGGAACCATTCTCCTTTGTTTTAAGTTCCGAGAAAATCCTGGTTAAATGACGGAATTTCTGTTTGATAAAAATCTCTGTCCATCTGCACTCTCAGGCATTAATTCAAAACCGGTAATGACAATAATAATGATAATTATGGGGAACAGAGGACAGTCCTGTGGCCTGCGTGAAGAGAATTCGGAGGATCTGTGTTTAATTTTCGGCGTATGTGGCTGCGTGTTGTTGGACAGCCATTGAAATCCCTGGGACTCTTTCCAGCAGCTTCCCTGGTCATTGGCTGGGGCCCTAAACGGCCTGTTACAACAGGGAAAATTAACATAATTGTTGGCATCTCGTCAGCTGATGACTGAATAGATACATCAAAATCCCCGTCCACCTTTCCAGACCGAAACTGGGGAAGTCCAGGGGTGCAGAGGAGGGAAGTTGAGCTGCTGATGGACAGACAGAGGCCCTTCTCCCCAAAGGACAACTTCAGGGCTTCTGAGGCCTTTCAGGCATCCAGTATTTTTTACTGTAGGATGTTCTGGTTTTAATGCCCTGGGTTCGGGTAGCTGCCTCTGAAAGAGTAGCTGTCACCTCTGTGGAAAGCTGCACGTATTTATGGAGACTGAAAGACTTCTGGATCAGAGCAGACCTGAGGTCCAGGCAGTTGGGGCACAGGATGTTGACTGTTCCTACCGCTGGATCTCTTCTCTCTGGTGACCAGTGACAGAACCCGAGGGAATGGCAGGAAGATGTGCCAGGGAGGTTCAGGTTGGACATTAGGAAAAGGTTCTTCCCCCAGAGGTGCTGGACACTGGAACAGGCTCCCCAGGGAGGTGTCACAGCCCCAACCTGACAGTGTTCAAGAAGAGACTGGAGAACACCCTCAGACACACGGTGTGAACTGTGGGGTTGTCCTGTGCAGGGACAGGAGCTGGACTCGATGATCCTTTTGGGTCCCTTCCAGCTCAGGACATTCTATGATTCTATGATCTTTGTGGAAATCAGGTGGTTTGTGTTGTAACATCTCTCCATCCTCTGATGTTAATCGATCATGCTGCAGGGACTCCTCACTTCTTTGGAAGCGGGAGGGGAACGCGTGAGGTCTTTGCAGAGGAGCTGCTGCAGAAGACGTGCTGCTTTCTGGTAGCTTATAGGGGACGAGTCCCACTCCACCAACTTCAGCAGATCCACCTGCAGCACCAATCTCTCCCATGGGCCTACCCTTTGAAGAAAGCCATATGCTGCATTTTCAGCTCTGGATTTTCCCAGGTTACTACTTAGGGATTTTTCTGGCCTGTTCTCATGCCCAGAGGTTATTCCTGAGTGCTCTTCCACTACAGAGCAAAAAGACAAGATTTGCTTGAAGAACTTAAAGTCATAATAAAAGTGAATGGTGAAGAAATGAGCCAAACCAACAAGAGTTCCTGGAGGTGCAGAGAAACAGTGAATCAGTCTGGGCAGAAGATACGCAGAGGTTTCACTGTGCTGAAAAGAGCTTGTCCGCCATAGGTCCTGGTGGGACAATTAGATGGGTAGAGGTGGAAGAGTCTCATCCTTGATTTAAAACCACAGGTGGTCTGTTTGTCTTCTCTGTGCTGTAAAAGCCAGGAGGAAAGCCCCAGTGCTTTCAGTGGGATGCATTCTGCCATGAAGAGGAGTGCTTCCTTGATGTATCACCTTACTCATTAATTAATTTAATTGCACATTTGTTATGTTTACTCATGTGACAGACTGACACAACCCAAGGCTTACCTTCAGGATTTATTATAGGTACAAAATTAAACAAAACGTTGCCAGATAGTAATAACATCATCCAAGATCACCTTGAAAATCTATTATTTGCACAGTATCAACATCCTTTATGAGCAGGTCTTGCACCACTGTACCATACACTTTGCCATGTGTTTTCCACCATGGAAAAGGGAGTCTCATGGTCTTAGCAGGTAGCTTGTGGCAGTCAACACCCCTGATTTTTGGGTGCCTTCTACTCTCATGGGCTTGTAGGAGTGTGGAAGCATTTCCCGCTTTGCAGCATCCCCTCTCTTTTGTCTTGGCATTAACTCCCCATCCTCTGCTTTTCAGTGCTGTTACTGTGGAGCCGCTGGTAATACACCCACGAAAGTTGTTGCAGAAGTCAGTTGCATGGTGGGTACTCACGTGGCCCTTCCAAAGATCTGTGAAAAGTTTAAGATGGCAGATATCCATCTTAGTGACCTCAGATAAGGTAGATTGAGGTTTTAAAGCAAATTGCTGGGCTTTGGAGCCTCACAGTCTCATTATCTAGTTGCATTCATTTATCCCTCTGGGTCCATGCCTGCAGACTCTATTCTTTAGCCTTTCTAGACATAAGCATAAAAGGGAAATAAATATTTCTGTTCTCCCTCCCTCCGCTTTCTCATCTACTTACAGGAAAGTAAAGAGTTTGGGGCTTGGGCTTTCATCCTCGGCAGAGCAGCCTTTGTTGGAGGCCTGTCGGGGTGACTCACGCGTGATATTGGGCACTTTCCCAGCTCTGCTGTGCAGGAGGAGCAGCGCCGGGTCCTTCGCAGAGACTTTGCTTGTTCAAGTTCAGCAGCTGTTAACAAAGACTGCAGAGTTTTAAATAACCCGGATAAATGGAATCTCTTCTCCCTCTTCAGTTAATCAGGCCTTGCTTTCTTTGTACGTCAGAAACCCGCTTGCTCTCCTCTTACCCAGACAGTTTTTCATGGCAGATAAAAACTGGTTGTAGGACAAAACCAGCCAGTTCCCTGGACTGAATGAAGCCTCAATTTCCAGTGGCTTCGTGTGGACCTGCTTTTTTTGTCCCAGTAAAGTGCAAGGTTTGGCATAAGCTTTTCTCATGGCTGGGCACTTCTCGTGATTCATTCTGCAGTGTGATTTTGCTGGTGTCTAGTAAGATTTCTTCCACAGCCTTTCTCTTGGGGAAGGGGCAGCGTGTGGAGATCCTGAACTACAGAGAAGGAAGTGAGACAGAGGAGCTGGTGCCACCACCTCTCCAGATGTCATGAACTGGCAAAGCCCTGGTCCTTGGCTTTAAACACTTAGAGCTGCAGAGAGATCACTGGAGGGCACAGAACTCATGCCCATGTCATTTAGGGTGCAGGAGCTGCTTCTCCCCAAATCTACTGCCTCCTGCAATTGCTCTGCAGCATTTGCATGAACTGCGTGATTTTCTCCTCCCCTGCAGCACAGAGGAGTTAAGGACAGCGTGAAAACTTACGTGCTCTCTAAAGCATCTCTTACATTCTTTCCTCTTGCAGAAAGGAAACTGGACTTAAAATTCGTGCAGCTCTCCAGGAGGACGAGGGAGGCCGAGCTCTGGAAGTACTGACAGGCTGGGAGAAGTGAGCAGGGTCTGTATGGAGAAAGCAGAGCTGGTGAGCCTGGTGCAGGAGCTGGTCCCAAAACGTAAGTGCAGAAACTCCAGATCAGACCTTTAATTGACACTGGTATCAAGCACATTTTGATCACAGGTACCATCTAAAGAGAAGGTTGGGAGTTTTATTAGGAATTGCTTCTGTAGCACACTAGCAGTGCAAGGCATTTTTCGAACACTTTCGGAAAAGGTTCCTAACAGGCATGCAGTCACTAATTATCTACCTTGCAATAGGTGATCGGAGATCCCAATATGGCAAGACCTATACATGCACACACAGGAGGACACACACATATAGAGAAGCAGGTTTCCTACATTATTCTCTGAGGACATGGTGTAAACAAAGCCACAGACTAAATCCATAAATAAATAAAATGTAAGGGCTCTGCCTTACTACCAGTGAAGTCAAGGATCTCTCGCTGATGATACTGAAGGCAGAATTAGCTGTGGGGTATTCCTGGAGCACTCAGTTCTGTGGGATGAAGATAGGGAAGGAGGAAAGTGCCGAAATACAGTGGAAGTGAAACTCGTGTGCCCTGGCTTAGCTAAAGCACAAGGTCCAGGTCTGAGCTAGTTCGCACATGGCAGAAATGGGCATCCATAGAGGTGCTCACAGGCAGAAGTCTCACTTTCAGACATGTAGTCTAGCACAGATGGATCCTATACTACGTTCTCTATTGCTGTCTCCTCTATTTCAGTGTAAGTAGGCAAGTAAGCAGCAGTACAGATAAAAATTGCAGCTATTAGTCAGAAAATGCTAACCAAAACTAACGAGCCTAAAGCCTGTGTTGCTAGGAAACGATCTGCCTCTTACTCTCCATTGCTCCCATTTGTATGCATCCAATCTTCTGATTTTCTTATTAATATTCTTTGCCTCGGACCAAGTAAGAAATTTCCTCTACAAGCTGGCACAGCATCGAGTCCTCTTCAGGTTCCACGATGGTTTAATTTAACCTCAGATCACTGGTGCAAGTGGCTTCAGTTACTTCATTTTTGCCTAGCAGAAAACTGGCAGAATTCACATGCACATGGGCATGTGCAGGCAGGGACAGCTGAGCTTTGCAGGACACAGCAGCCTTCTGGTTTTCCAGCCTTTCCTGGAGGTTTCTTCCTTCCAGCAATGCTGTTGCCTCTTTTATGTCTTAACAAACTAACCTGTCTGCCTTGTGACTGTCCAACCATATCCAGAGGAAAACCCGGGCAAAAATATAAATCCTGTTAAAATTATTTTTCGTAGGACAAGCTACACTGATAGAAGTACCTTTAACCTGCATTTTTGTGTCAGTGCTAGGAAGCTCTATTGATTTACTGTATTTGAATTTAAGTCGATATACTTAAATCAATACCCAAGCAGAGTGGAGATTAGGTTCCCCATTGATTTTTAAGTGCGCCTGACACCGGTAGAGTTTTTAATTTACAAGCAGGAGATATATTGATGTGAGGCAGCTTTAAATCTCTCTGGCCATGTTGCACGAGCTGCATCCAAGCTCTGCTGCGATTTAAGCTGGTAGTTGGAGGGGGTTTCCCAATGGTGCATCCCCAGTCTACTGCTGGTTGCTGATACGAGGTCTCCTGACAAAACATGACATGGAACTGCTTCCCAATCACAGAATCACAGGATGGCTGGGGTTGGAAGGGACCTCTGAAGATCATCTAGTCCAACCCACCTGCTAGAGCAGGTTCACCTACAGTAGTTTTGTCTCACCTAGAGTTTCGGAGTTTCGTTCTATCAGAAAATTAAAGTTTAGCAAAAATACTTTTTTTTTTTTTTTTTACATTTTTGGGTGTTTTCTGGTGAGCTTCTGTAAAGCATATCATTATACTATCAGGGTTAGGAAAGGGCTCTGCCTGCAGTGGCATCAGCAGTATGGAAGTGCCATAGTCCTGGTCCAGGCAGAGAGAGCTCTGACCAGCAGAAGTCACAGTCTAAGCACCAGCTTAACCCTGATCAGCTGAAGCCAGAAATCATATCCCCTTATAATCTCATACCAAGGTATTTGGCACCAGCTGCAGCTTCTACAGGCAGTTCATTGGCCACAAATCCATCTTGGCTTTCCTGTGACTTTCATCTTAGCAGTGAAGGAAGGACACAGGGTCTATTGCACATCACTGAATAAAGCACAATCCTGGAGAAAAACAATCTGAGAGAGCATTTTTCAAAAATCTGAATGTAGGGCACACAGGACAAAATTAAAGTGTTTCACCTTGCACCTGTAATCTTATAATGGATGGGAGAGTCAGTATATGTACATGTTCACTTGTGGGAATTATTCCCTAGTCCATAGATCTTTGCTGTTTGGGAATAATTCTTGAACAAGCCTGCATTTTCATTTGCTTCTTGTCTTTGTAGCAGTTTACCACAAATACACAGTCTAGTGCACTTGAAGCTGTTATAAATAAAAACTTGAACTCTTTAGACCTGCTCTAAATATGGCTCTTCCCACCTTGGTGTATAGTTCTTTGCCAAAAATCTATAGATATCCAGGGGCTTTGCCACCTCATTTTACTCTGCTAAACTGAAGTTTTCAGAGGATTTCAATAGAATTTGAGCGCTCATCTCTCTTATTCTTGTTTTGGTGTTCTTCAAATCCCTTGCAATCAGGGATTTATACAATGGATGGTGACACAAAGAGAAAATCCCACCACTCCAGGATGTTCTGCTTATTTAAAGGAATTATTTGATGTGTATACAGGTAGAGCCTGTGAGCTTAATTCGAAGTACAAAAAATGAAGCTTCAGGAAGGTCAGCAGAAGGCCATGGTACAATTCATAAAAGGAAAGCAAAGAGCTTGTTCATTGTGTTTGTACGTCAAAAAGCCTGTGTCTCACTGTGTGAATGAGCAGAATCCCTTCCAGCCCCACCAGAAAGGAATGTATTATCGCCCATCCTCGGCTGCAATGCCCAGACGCCCTCACACCATGAAAGGTGTGGGTGGCAGCAGGACAGGCCATGACATATTGAGACCTGAGTGAAGAGCTTCAGCCTTGGGCAGGATCTGAGATGGTCCCAAAGCCTGAGACTGGCCCGAGATGCCTTAATGGCAGGAAAAATCATAGAAACATACAATCATTTTTGTTGGAAGAGACCCTTAAGATCACTGAGTCCAACCATAACCTAGATCTAGCACTAAACAATGTCCCTAAGAGCCTCATCTATACATCTTTTAAACACCTCCATGAATGGTGACTTCTCTGGTAACTCGACCCATCCTGGAAAAAGTGAAACCTACTTTCTACTAGCTGGAGGAACAAAATAAAACAAAATACAGTGCTTGGGAAAGAACCAAGTTCATGCATTGGAAGCCCTTGAAATACGCTGTTATTTTGTAGCTCAACACCATATCAAGTGCCAGTAGAAGAAGGACTCAGATCGCAGTTGGTTAAACGCAGTGGCAAAAATGACAAAAGCAAACTTCTAGTATGTTACAGATTAATAAATGCCTAAAAGTTCACATCTTAACCTTGGAAGACTTGTCTTGTCTGGAAAACCTGGACTTGAATCAGCTGAGCATGCATCTCTAGTGCTGTTTGGGATGCCCTGTGTGACTCCCAGCTGGTTGGAAGGATGTGCTCCTCTTGCAGGTCCTGTGTCGTATCTGTCCATACTGGGTGTCCCAGCTGAAAGACTTTGAAATTACTCTAGATACTTGTGTTGAGGTCAGTGAATTGAGCCTGTCTTGTTTGGTTTTGCAATTAATTTTCAGTATTTCCTGTCACAAACATAGGTAGATAGATCTATAGATAACTATATATATGTGTATTTGTAAGTTATTCGAGTACATCAACTTTGGAAAAGAAAGTGGAGAACTACATGAAAATTATTCTGTCAAATGTGTTTGAAATGCCGTGGTGAGCAGGTAAAGACTCTCAACAGATTTTACACTAATGCACTATATTTTTTCTACAAGCCAGTTGGCTTATCCTTAGCTAATTGGAGCGCTTGAATCCGTCTTCCCAGCAGTACAGTTCTTGTGTGAGGGACAGAAGTGTTGTGTTCTTAGGGACAACACTCTGGTCTCGCAGATAGGAGAGGAAGTTCATGGTGTAAGGAAACCCAGACCCTTGGAGCTGTAGTGTCTGTTGATGTGATTCTGTTGACTTCAGCAGGAACTCATTTGTCTGTTGGTTTCATTTCATTCACTTCTAGTCCAGCATTTGAAATCTCTTTAAGATTGTTCTTCCTCTTAGAGGTCTTCTGCTGTCTTCTGGTCTTTTGAGATCTCCCGACTGACCTGGGCCTGTGAAAGATCACAACCATATTGAACTGAAAAGATCTTAAAAACGCAGTTTTCTCCTCTCTGAGAAAGGGACTATAGAAGCAATTTTTCATGTAACACAAAATGTTCGTTTCTAGATAGCCTCAAGAAAAACCAAGTGAGACCTAGACCCACCAAGAGGCACCAGATTTCTTCTCTTTGTTCACTATCAGTTATTCATTCAGCCATCTTTGTGATGAGATGTTCTTCCACCTTCAGACAAGGCAGCTGGATCTCAGAGCTCAGAGCTGAGGTGGCCAGGCCAGCTCTGGACGTGGTGTGCCAAAGAAGATGATGCCCAACCAACTACTACTTGAGCGCTTTGCTGCTCACCTCCTCCATGATAACGGCAGCACAACCCCATGACAATACTGATAGAAATGTTTTGGAGGGAGTGGGGTAGAAATTAATTATCAGCTACACCACGTAATTCAGTCTTCTTGCTGGTAAAGATAACTGTGGAGAAGAATTGCTACTTCCACATCAGTAATGAACCAAGGACCTGCTATAGTGTTAATGTTGCTTGTCTTTCAGATGTGTTCTGCTGCAGAAGTTAAATCCATTTTCCTTATTCCTTCCAGCTTGTTAAGATTTTCTAGCTCTCCATAAAACAGCAGAGTATTAACTCTGGGGATGTGGCCAAATACACTATACTTGAAACCTTCTTGTCTACCTCCATTTTCCTCCCAGGTACATCTGCATAAGATATTATGTATTTCCTATCCAAAACTACTATATAATTTTGCAGTGGGGTATAAAACTACATACAAAATACACAAATTTGTAGTTCATTGCCAAAGCATTTCAATAAGTGGATTAAATTGCGTTGTCTAAAGTTTGCAAAGTACCAGAGTTTTCATTGTGGCCAAGAATATATATTTATATGTATATAAAAAAATACATAGAGGTATTTAAACCCTCATTCAAGACCTCTTGTGTGCTCAGCTGTGACTTATGTGCCTATGGAGTGACCGTGTAGCCAGGTGTTCACAAAAGGATGGACTCACAGTTGCAATGAGTCGATTGAGCTCAGCAGAGCCCGAACAATTTCCATCGTCCCATGGCTCGGTGGAGGTTCCTATGCAAAATTATTTAGAGGGAAATGCACTCAAGTCACATACGCTCTTAAGTAGCAGTTTTAAAATTAGGAAGGAAAATATTCACTCTGGACAGAACATGGGAGCGGAGATGTTTTGTGTACCAGGTGGGACTCCCGCACCCGACTCAGTGGTGCAGAAACAGCTGCCGTCAGCCCGCAGTGTTCTGGAGCTCTCTCGCTCTCTAAGTGGACGTTTGCTGATGCCAGCAAGTTCAGCAGCCTGAAAAGCTATTTTTTTCCCTACTGCTGAGACCACCGTTTCACAGGCTCTGGCAAAAGAGGTGCCGTCTGTCTCCCAACGTCCCATGCCAAGAAACAGCCTTTTGTTCGCCCACAATAGAGCTGGTGGCAGGAAAGGAAGTTGTGAAACACTAGTTACTGTTGCTGGCAAGTGGGCCATGAAAGAGGGTTCTGCCAAAAGGACGCAGGCTGGGATCTGACCTCCCTTTCTGTGCTCACGGCTACTGTGTATAGGTGAAGCTGTCTTGTGTAGGGAGCACAGGAGGAGGGTTGTGTGCTGAGCTGAGCCAAGAACTCCATGAAAGTTACCAGTGTTGTTAGTGCCGGGGCGGAGATCCGGGTCCGTGTCGGAAACATGGACAATATTTCCCCTCAGTCTTTCCACTGAGGGATTCCTGCCACTTGGGCACTTGCCATGGATCTCAAAATGCAGCTATGAAATTGGTAGCTATCTGAAATTAACTAATATCCTGGAGGAGGAGGGCAAGAGCAGGAGGGTGGCACTGAGCAGCTTTCAGGCTGCCCAAATTTGGCATCTTTTTTATTTGTTAAAATCTACCTTCTTAATAATTTTTGCCTGCGCCTTCCTCTCTCTCTGTGTAACATCAGCTCCGGGGTGTTGGAGCAGCAGGACGAGGCGCCTTTGGGCATAGGAGACGTGATGGCTCCGTCCCTTCTGGAGCCCTGCAGCCTCTGCTGCTCCTCTCCCCTGCAGTCACCCGTGCTCGATGCAGCTGGACCCAGGGGGACACCAATGGGTGATCCTCTGCATCTGCTGGGGGGGGCGCAGAGCAGAAGAGGCATGCAGCATGGGACAGTAACAGCACAGCACTACATGGTGATGCAGGATTTGTTTCCTCCCTGCTAAAGTGCACTCGCTGTCTCCTCCTTGCTAGAAACTGCACAGGGCCATAGGCGCATGTCGGTGCATTGCTGGTCACTCCCAGGGTAGGACTTCCAACTCTGTTTTACAAGCCCAAGGGCTCAGAGACATATTTTTAAAGTGGAATCTGCGATTCTGGCACTTTCATGCGCCTCTGGGAACCAGGAGTTTTAACCACAGTGGTACCAACTCCTTCATCTGGCCTGAAACAACCCTACTACAGCTTGACTCGGCTCTTCCACAGCTAAATCACACTATGGATTTCTGTGGCCTCCCGTCTTCAGAAGATATTTTGCTGCTGTAAGGTTTTCAAAGTTGCTCCTTGAATTTGGCTGTTAATTTCACATTTGAGGCGTGTGAATTAAATGGCCAGAATTTCCAAGCCCGAAGCACCTTGAATGCACCTGTGACTTCTTGCCAATCATTTGTTCTTGAAGGCGGAGTCATACACACCCGTGCTGTGGTTTTTCATGACCTGATTATATCACTGTGAGGTTGAAGGCTGCTTGTGAGGGGCAAACAGCTATTCAAAACCATTTTAATCAAAACCAGAGCAGTCTAGAAGAGCAAGACAGCTGTTAGATGCGTTGTGGGCACTGAGATGGGAATTCCTGCCTGTTTAATCGGGCAGCCAGCTGCAGACAGCAAAACCAACCCTGGCAAGTCAAGCAGTGGAAAGCTGCACCTGGAAGCTGTGTATGCACCTGTTGTGGGGTTGGGAAACAGAAAATAAGTTTAAAGGCTTGATCAAAGGAATGAAACCTGAAGTGTGGAAGCTGTATGGAGGTCAAATGGCAATAGCTCCATCATGAACCATCTTGCAGGCTCAGCTGAGACAGGACTCAGTGCATCTTGGCGAGGAACCATCTGTGCTTAGGAAAATTTCCGAATGTCTGTAAAAATGACAACCCCTGTTAAAACTTCTGTAACTGGGTTACCACTCCCCCTGCCTGAAGTTCTGGATGATTGGTTTTAAGGGTATTATAGCCTTTGGATCGTTGCCTGTAAGGGTTCAGCAAGGAGCTGAGGCAGTGAAATGCCTGCAGAGCCCCGGTGCTGAGGCGGTAGCAAACCCCACCATCTGTGTTTAGCTCAGGCACTGTAAGCAAACATTAAACAAGCACATTGCATCATTTACACACATGTATTTCACCCTGTCGGTCGGAAACTGCCTGTATTGCATAACATCATCATAGAACCATCATAGAATGTTTTGGGTTGGAAGGAAACTTTAGAGGTCATCCAGTGCCACCCCTGCCATGGGCAGGGACATCTTCACCAGATCAGGTTGCTCAGAGCCCCGTCCAGCCTGGCCTGGGATGTCTCCAGGGATGGGGCATCCACCACCTCTCTGGGCAACCTGGGCCAGTGTTTCACCATCCTCAGTGTAAAAAATTTCTTCCTCATGTCTAACCTGAATCTCCCCTCTTTTAGTTTAAAACCATCACCCCTTGTTCTATGGCAACAGGCCCTGCTAAAAAGTCTTTCTTCTAGGACCCTTTTAAGCACTGAAAGGCTGCAATAAGTTCTCCCCGGAGCTTCTCTTCTCCAGCTGAACACCCCAACTCTCTCAGCCTGTCCTCCCAGCAGAGCTGTTCCAGCCTCGGATCATTTCTGGGGCTCCTCTGCCCCTCTCCAACAGGTCCATGTGTGTCCTGTGCTGAGGACCCCAGAGCTGCTGCCGGCAGCCCAGCATGGAAGGGCAGCCACCTCCACCAGCTGCCCACGCTGATTTGGGTCAGGCAGTCGGTTCCCAGCTTCTGCTGCCAGCGCTGAAGCTGTTGATCTGACAGTTGTTTGCTGTTGTTCCTGGTCTCGATGAATGGAGCTTGTTAAGCCACCCACTTCTTCCTGAGGTGGATGGTATGCAGTGACAAACTGGATAACACCACACTGGGAGGAGTGGCTGGTGCGCTGAAGGATCATGCTGCCGTCCAGATCTTCACAGGCAGGAGAAATGGGCCAACTGGAGCCTCATGGAGTTCAACAAGAAGTGCCAAGTCCTGCACCTAGGGAGGAACAACCCCAGGCAGCAGTACATGCTGGGGGCCACCCAACTAGAAAGCATCTTGGCAGAAAAGGACCTTGGTGGACACCAAGTTGAACAGGAGCCAGCACAGTGCCCTTGCAACACAGAGAAGGCAGATGGGATCCTGGGCTGCCTTAGACGAACTATTGCCAGCAGGCTGAGGGAGCTGATCCTTCCCCTCTACTCCCCTCTTGTGAGATCCCACTTGGAGTAGCTGGTCCAAACTGAAGCACAGGATGTTCCTTCTGAACAGCAGGAAACACATTTTACCTGTGAGGGTGACTGAGCACTGGCACAAGTTGCCCAGGGATGTTGTGGAGTCTCCATCCTTTGAGATATTCAAAAGCCACCCAGACACAGTCCCAGGCTCTAGGAGGCCCTGATGAGCACAGGGTTGGACCGCATGACCTCCCGAGGTCCCTTCCCACCTCAACCTTTCTGCGATTCTGTGATCTTGTTTCTTGATTACATACAGGATCTTGGCCACAGGCACGACTATCCATTTTCTCAAGCAGCAAGCAAGAATGTTGCGAAGTAGACAAAGCCAAGTGGTGCGCAGACATAGCCAAAATTAAATTGAAAGCAGCAAAATGATTGAGGACCCTGTTTCATTTATTCACTTACCTCTGGTGAAGGCCATTGCAAGTGCAGTTTTATTTAGAGTTTTTAAAAATAGGCTCCCAAAAAACAAAGATTGTTTACCACAGTAATCATTTTGTGAGATGATAATTGCTTTGGTAGTTCTTTTTCCATAAAAATGTTCTTAGCAAGAAAGATGACTTCTTTATACAGAGAAAAAAAACATTTCTTCGTGTAAATGAAATGTTAACATTTTTGAAGTGTTTCTACAAAACACCCAAAGATTTACAGGGAAACGCAAACCAAAATGTAATTATACATTTTAGAAATACCTTTTAAATGCCCTTTTAAAATGACTCTGGTTTTACCACAATTCACTGCTGTGCTGAGGTGAAGACCAGGTTTTGTTCAGCAAGTATACAGAAGGCAAAGAACAGTATATGGCTGAGATCCTATATGATGATGTCTTTTCAAACCTTTGTGAGGAAAGAAGGAAATACAAGTACTTCTCCCTGCCTCAGAAATTTCAGAGTGAGATTTTGTGGCCTATACGTGACACAGGGTACCTGGCAGGGTTTCTTGTGGCTCTCAGATCTGCAGATCTCTCTGCTAGCCATGAGCACTTGGTAGGTGAAGGACTTTGTAGAGTCCAACGAGTGTATCCTGAGGGGTAATTGTTATGTTCTAATTAGCACAGTCAAGCGGCAAAAGGCAGTTTTAAGGGTGAGAGGTAATGACAGCGCTTTGAATTTAAACAGCTCTAGTGACATTTTTTAGGTGGATATGGGGAGGGCTCAAAGAAGAGATCAGTGGGAATGAACAAGACCTGGACGCTCACCTTTCCTCCTTGCAGACATCACTCCCTTCCTCTGCATGCCCCATGTCTCAAATTTATCCATGCCCCATTTATTCATGCCCCAAATCAGGTTCTTTGTCCCCAAGGGCAGGACTGTGCTGTAGCCTCTGTGCCATCTTCCGGCTGCAACGTGTGTGCTCCGTCCATTTGCCCATGTCTGCACACTGCAGAATTACACAGCCATGGATCCCATCCGCATAACGAAGAGCCCATTCCTTGCACAGAAGACCACAGAGACAATTTCCTCTCTCCATGATCCTAATTAGCCATCTGTGGTGTGCAACTGGAAGCGGGCTTGGCTCAGCCAGCAGAGCAGGAAAGGGGCAGCCAGAGAACGATTCCCGCAGGCTGGGCTCGGTTGGCGTTTCTGTTTGCACCAAAACGGAGCCTGCCCGTTGCTGCAGGGAGCTGTAACACCGCTGCAGACCACAGAAGGGAAGGCTGAGACCCCTCCTTTCCCACACCAGTTGTGTGGATGCTGTAAAAATCAGAGCTGTTTGAGAAAATCCCCACTGGGAAAGCAGCCTTCAGCTGGCACATTTCCAAAAGCGCATCTGGTGATCTGCGGCATCCATTTGCCAACCTGTGCAAGTAGAGCAGTTGCCCCACAGCCAACCAGGAGGACGGAGGATGGCTCTGGGGCACTGGGTCAGGCAGTGAGGGTCCAGAGGTGCAGCTGCTGCATGTAAGGTAATTTTTGAGGCTGAAGAAGCGTGGGCAGCAGGTCAGGGAGGGGATTCTGCCCCTCTGCTCCGTGCTGGTGAGACCCCACCTGCAGTGCTGGTCCAGCTCTGGGGTCCTCAGCACAGGACACACATGGACCTGTTGGAGAGGGGCAGAGGAGCCCCAGAAATGATCCGAGGCTGGAACAGCTCTGCTGGGAGGACAGGCTGAGAGAGCTGGGGTGTTCAGCTGGAGAAGAGAAAGCTCTGGGGAGACCTTATTGCAGCCTTTCAGTGCTTAAAAGGGGCCAATAAGAAAGATGGGAACAGACTTTTTAGCAGGGCATGTTACAATAGGACAAGGGGTGATGGGTTTAAAATAAAGAGAGTAATTCAGACTAGCTGTGAGGAAGAAATTTTTTACACTGAGGGTGGTGAAACCCTGGCCCAGGTTGGGCAGAGAGGTGGTGGATGCCCCATCCCTGGAGACATCCCAGGCCAGGCTGGACAGGGCTCTGAGCAACCTGATCTGGTGAAGATGTCCCTGCTCATGGCAGGGGTGGCACTGGATGAGCTTTGAAGGTCCCTTCCAACCCAAACCATTCTATGATTCTAAGTTCTGATCAAACAACATAATCCCCTTTCTTTTTATTTCTTGAAGGTGACCTGTCTTTTGGGATGATTGCTAAAAAATGGCCATTAGGCAAGTCTATGTTATTTTAAAAAGGCTGCACAGAGGCTAGAGTGCTTATTTGTATATTCAAAAGAAATCTTTGTATAAAGTAAGATCACTAAAGCTAAAAAAGTGTTTTGTCATCACTCTTTTGTTTTACATAATGCTGGCTGTCACACCATGTTAACATCAGTGGTTGAGAGTAAAAAGTGGAAAATTGCTATAAATGTATTAAGTTGTGAAGGCTGGCTGTGTTATTGAGGAATGTGCAGAAATTAAATGAACCTGATCAGTTACAAAGTGTCGATTATATTATCTTGAAATATCCTTCTGGCTCGGAAGCTTCAAGTGCATGAAAGGGCATTTAAAACAATAATATGGTTTTTAATCTTGAATCCTTTAAACTACAGACTGAAGAAATTCCACTGTCTCAAGGACGACTTGTGCTCAGACAGAAGTTTTATTTCAATTGCTGTCAAGCCAGCTGGGTTTATACACATAACTAAGAGAAGGCAGCTCTAACTCCACCTTGGAAACTACTAATGCTTACTAAAAGAACTAATTGATTAAGCAGCCTTCAGATTTCCCCAGCTTTCACTGATGGAAGCAACCTGCCCAGCTGGAAGATAGCTAAACAAATGTTATCATCTCCGTTGTACCCATTTCAACGTCAGACTCAAGGCTTGGTTTACAAGAGCTTCTGGCTCCCAGGTCCAGGACTTTGGTTTAGTAAGAATATTATTTGCATGGCCAAAAATAGAAAACCTGAACAACTCTCCTGTGTTATTAAGAATGCACACATGTATCCATCCAAATTTGATAGAATCAACTTGCTTTTTATTCTGAAACGCTGCAGTAGGACAGCACAATTTGTTGAAAAGGACTTAAGTTTAGCCCTTCATTTCCAGCCTTCTGTAATCTCTCCAGCTGGGTTTACTTTTTGCCTGCATTTTTTCCAAGTTGCTCAGTGGTCAGCATGAATCCCTTAACAGGATAAGCATTTTCATGGCCCCCCAAAATGATAACCCTTCCCATGAAGACAGAGAGGGGTGTACTCAGTGCCTACCTCCAGCCGATTGTTTAGTCCTCTTGGATTTCAGGTGTTCAAAGGCACGAGGTTTTTGCAGCCTCCCGGGAGCAACATTTTGGAACTGAACAGGCCCGCTCAACAGCGCCAGAATTCAGATTTCCAGTGGAATGTTTTGGGAGGTTTTTTTGGACAAAAAGGGGCAGTTCTGTTAAATGTTTGAGCTGTTGAGTTAGCTGGAATTCTTCAAGCATCAGACATTTTGATTAAGTCTTAAAAGTGTCAAAATATTTAGATATTTCAGAAAAATAGTGAAAAAAAAACCCAACTCAGAATGTTTCCTGTGCATTTTTAACAACTGGTTTACTATGATGTAAAGTCTTTGGCTAATTAGCCTAAATTTGACATGTCTAGAAATATGGGCTCTGCCATAACTGGATGAGCCTAATGGTTCCTCTAGCCCAGGGATGTCTACACGCTGGTACAACTGGAGATGAAAGAAGATCTCAGTTATTAGGGAGTGTTTTGACTACCACAATGAGCTTATTTTTTAATGTCAATCCCTATGCTTCTCAGATAAACACAGAGCATCTTATCTTACTGCTTATCTTATTGGTTTCTTGTTACATGTCCAGCTGAGCTCTTTAAACCTTCCCTCGTGAGCTGGTCCCTCTGCCATCCGCATTGCTCGTCTCTGAACTCTCTCCCGTTAAGTTCCGCCTAAGTAGTGCCAAGTTGCTCCTAACTCTATTTCATGGTTTAGGTAGACTCTGTTCATATCCTACTGATCTTTTTCTATAGAACGTATATGTATTGTGTATATAGACAGTATATATGAAGTAGAGGAACCCAGAAGCTCAGCTGGTTTTCAGCTACAGTTTGAACAGTCTGAAGGAGGTAGAGGAGGCAGCCAGAAACTGGATTTAATTCCTCTGATCGCCTTTTCAGACCCTCTTAACTTAATTTGAAGGCACTGGAGCTCTACTTACCATCACCAGCTCAGATTTAACTTACATTGGTGCGATGAACATAATTCCTTCTGCAGGCAGCACAGAGGCAGCAGACAGAGGCTGGGGCTTATGGCAGGATGAGGAAGAGGAGATGCTGGGGAACACGGAGCTATGGCAAACCTCCACCAGACAGACAGATGTAGGTTTGGGAGATGTTTGGAGATTCAGTGCTACCATAGGGGCACCATGGTGAGGAAGAAGGGACAACGTATAAGCCCGCTGTAAAACTGACTGCTGCAAAGTAAGATAATCAGCTAGGCTTAGTCCTTGCTGTAAGTGTGCGGTGCCTGAGCTGTTAAATAAATAAACATTATAATAAATATTAATAATAAGAAATTATGATATCACAATAAATAATAAATATTACAATAATAAAAATATATATATAATAAATCTGATCCCATGTCTCCTGCTGAGAAGAGAGTACAATATCAACCACATGAAGGAAACATTTATCTTGAAGGAATAATACTGAAGACAGGTCAAGAGTTAGATGAAATTCACCTTCTCCATTTACGCAACGTGTCCAGCTTTGCTGAGGTGTTAAGCCAGTAGATTTTAGCTCATCATTAATTTATGAGCAAATTCAGGAGAAATAAAGCAAGTCTTGTCACTGGTCCTAATAATATCTCATCGCACACAAAAATGTGGTTAGCACGGTTGGTTGATTTGTGCAAGGAGATCTGCTTGAACGAAATAAACCTTGAACTGCATCTTTAGCATTAGCTAGCATGATAGGCTTAGGCCAAAACCAAATAGCCCCAAGCTGTGAGGAGGTTGGGCTTGAGTCTGACTGATGTGGCTCATGGCTGTCACTTATTTGATGTCACCACCAATTCATTTTGGATGTTCTCTGCTTGTGAAGATTTCTCATGTCTTTAAACTCAAGACAGGACTCATAGGTTAATTACCCTTGCCCTGATCACTTCTCTTGCAGTTACAATGGAGCATTTAGCCCTTTTTGTTGGCTGAGAAAAGCATCTCTGTGGCTCGCACAGCAAAGAGACAATGAGCGTTCTTGGAGGCAATACATGGGGACACCTGATTTTTAGAACAACTCCTCTCCACACAGGCATGTGCTGCACGGTGACTTTAAGTGGTCAGTGGCTCACTTGTGCAGCTGGTCTTCATGTAGACCGGTGCCCCTTTAAACTCACAAAGATCTCAGAAAAAGCTAAAGAAAGGCTGGCATGGCCAGCTGAAGGTCTGGAAAGAATTGAATGCAGGTTGTTGGCTGACTAACTTGCTGAAATAATTATTTTAATACCAAGGACACCTTATTGTGTAATTAAAGATGTGTCAGATGGCCCAAAGTCTTAGTTGTGCATCACTTCGAAATTACTGTTCGCACCCGAACACCAAATGCTGCCCAGATAAAAGCAATTATTCCTTTGGTCTATTAGTCCTGCCTCTTGGTTGGACCTCTCACGGTCATGGAACCTGTCTGCTGTCTATCCACACCTGAAGTCTCAGCCATGGTGGGCTAGGAAACCTTTTTGCAACCAATATTCAGCATTTTCTGGACATGCTGAGTGCACCTGAGCTCCCTCATTTAATGCAGGCATGGCAAAATGATTTTGTCAACATTCACTTGTACTAAGACATCAAGTATGCAAGTGGTACCATATCTAGCTCAATCATAGGATAATACATAAACACTCAGAAATGTAGAGCTAAGTTTAGAAGATAATACAGCAAAACTTCCTAGAGGATTTTACTAGCTTCAGATATTTTTATGAAGCTTAAGGATTAGTGAAGGGAAATGAACTTAGAAAGAACTTGCTCTACAAGAAATAAGAAAGTCTCTAAACTTTTGTTTATGTCTAAACTCAAACTGATCTTCTGAGAACCTGAATATTTCAGTAATTTCTTGAAAACATTTTGCCTGTGCCCATTGTGCTGTGGGGGTCCAGGACTGAGTGGAGTCACTAGAAATCACATGAGAAAAGTTGTTCTCTGACACAGGGTGACCCTCACCTCTTAAACAGGTCTGTAAATCTCAGATATCCAAGCCTGGGGGTACTTCCTCAGCTTCTGAACTTCCCTGGTCTGAGGGATTGATCCTATCAGGCTTGCAGTGCTGTGATACTGGAACAACTCACAATGTGAGACAGAGAAGTACTGTTACCTACCTTTGATAAACTAGAAAACAAGGGAAAGAAGCATCCCAGGTCAGATCCAGTGAAGGACTGAAGTGATGTAAAAGTTCAAAGAAAAACAAACAAACGTGATCTTTTATCTACTTGCTGCCCAAAGCAGAGCCCAAAATATTCAGACAGGCACACACAGAGAGCAGGGTGTCCAGGTGGGTGCCAAACAGACCCATCTGCAATGGATCCACCTCCAGAGGACCTGTGTCCACTCCGATGGAACCAAAGCAAGGGGAAGCCGCTGCATATCTGCACAGCCAGTCTTTTGTCTCCTGGCACTTGCTGAAGGGGAATCTTGAGACGGGTGCTGATGTTTTCACCTCACAAGTGAAACAAGATGGGTCCTGAGCCAAAATCATCCTCTTCCATGACTATAGCACAGCTAATACACTTCACTTAAAGAATTTCCAGGTTTTGAGCATGTTTCCCTCCTCTGCGTTTGCTATCAGATCCTCTCCTGCTATTTTTCAAGCTTTTTTAGGTCAGCGGGTACACCTTTCTCACCCCAGAAGCTGTGCGGTCCTCACCCCACCCTGGCAGTATTTACAAATCAGGGAGCAAGTGATACAGGACATCGAGAGCCCCTGCAGCTCAGAATGCATTGCTGCTCAAGCTGGGGGCCACTTTGGCCCTTTCTGAAGCCAAACACTGGCCATTTGGACAAGCCGACTACAGGAGACGTCGGTTAGGAAGGGATGCAAAGAGAAGGACCAGGTTATTGGGTGATAAGGGACCTGAGATTGTTTTGCTTTGGGCACTGACAATTACCACAGTGGGAATTTAACCCTCAACCTTATGTGCTTTGGTTCCTTATGAGCTACTGGAAATGTGACTTTCTCTTAATATACCACATTTTTGCTCAATGTCAAATCTTACAGTAGGATGAAAGGCACAGTTACAGGAAGGGTCTGACAAGCATTTAACAATAGCTAACAACAAATCAAGCTAGAAAAATAAATGGAAGAGTATGGGTTTGTTGGGAAAGACCGAAACTCATGATTTCTCTTTAGATGCTCTTAGCAGGTAGACACCACACCTGAATTCGGAGATCTTTTGTATCGGCAGCTTAAAAGCAAATAAATGCAAGCGCCTGGCCTCAAGAGTTTATTATTACCTTTTATAAAGAGACAGGATATGTGTAGTGGGTGGAAAAAAAGAAGTGATTACTCTCCTCCTTTTTACACATGGAGACAGAGATCAAATAACATCTCCACTATCACACAGGAAGCTTGTGGCAGCACAAAAAAGAAAGAACTGGGATTTTTTGGAGGCAGATGCTCCTACCACAAACTCTCCCTCCTTTCCTCACTTCCCACTTATTTTTTGCTTTAACAGCTGGCATTGAGCCACTGCACACTGAAAAAGGAAACGTCTCCCCTTACACCCCCTGATGGCAGATGAGTTTTAGCAGGACGCTACCCTGTTTTCCCTGGGGAATGGAGGGGCCGGGAGGAGCAGCGGGTGCCTTTGAGAGGAGCTGGGAGAAGTGATGCTGTGTGGTGGGGAACAATCTGCACGGACAGAGAAAGAGCTGCAGGGCCAGATCCTGCAGTGTGTGCTGGACAGGACATGGGGTGTCCACACAGCACCCTGTCTTCTCCTCCATCAACAACGCAGCCACTCAGTTTCCTTTCTTAACAATGAACAACCCAGCCAGAGCTTCAAAGTACATTTTTGATCCACAGCAGTGATAGATGAGCGATTTGGGGCTTTACTGCTAATAAATATCTAAGCGATGTAACTGGAACCGATTATACGATTGTTATGATGACACCGATACATGTGTTGATGCTGTTATGGCTGGAGAGCTCGGGCTACATTATCTTTATGCCTCTTTCGCCAGGTAACTTGAGGCCGCGGCACTATTGATTGAGGACCGCCTGATGCTGTAGCGTCCGCTCTTGTAACCATAGCCTGCCGGGGTTATGGGGCTATTGTGAGGGCTTTGTTTAGCCGCTGACAGCTCCGGGGGAAGAGCATGCAAGGGTTGCAAACGTTTGCATTCTGTCTGTGCTTCTTTGGCTTGCAGACAATAGGAGTGGGCGGCCGGGAGGAGATAGTGGGCTGACTTGGGTGGAGGACAGAGCAGGAGGTGTGGTACCCCGCTTCTGAATGCTCCTGACAGCAGAAAAGGGGGTGCTCTCTCTTAGGAAGGCTGGAATGACATCATGTCTGGGCTTTCATTTTGGGTGCTCCTCTGGATGTGAATGCAGCCTGTTGATTATGCGGATGTGGAAAGCAGGCTAAGCGGATCCGATAACCTGTCATCCAAGATGCATCCTTTCCCTTGCTCAGCCCTGCTCGCCTGCTTTGGAAACGCACACGAAAACACCCCGTTCGACCAGCCCAACGCAAGCCCTCTAGCCATGGAGGAGGAGAAGACCGAGGGGACCTCAGCGGTGTGCCTGCAGCCACCTGTGACAGCAGCCAGCAGCATCAAGCACGGGGGAGAGAAGGCCAGCAAGAAGATGTTCAAAGTCAGCAGATACTCTGAAAAACACGTCCGTGCAAGCAGCGGTTCTAGCAATCACACTGCTGCCCAGCCGATGTCTGCTGCCACGGAGTCATCAGTGTTTGCTGCTAACGAGCTAAGCCATGAGGTTATTGCGCTCTGCACTCACATCCCCAGACCATCCATCATCCACGTGCCAAAGGTGAGTTGCTCTACAAGTCGCTACGCAACAAGGTAAGAGAAGCGGCTCGCTTTAAGAAAATATAAAAAGGGGAGGAAAAAGAATCCATAGGAGCATTTATCTTGTATTGATTGGCATGCAGTCAAGAAAGGACTAATGGCTCTTCTTACTAAACTAATACAGTACGGCAGCTGTAGCTTTCCTGCACCATTATCAGAAGCCTTAGGGGATGTTTTTAATAGTACCGGGCACTTTTACAGTACCTTTTGTTCAGTCATTTTCCTATCTTTTGGTGATCCTCACTTATTTTGGACCCGATCCAAAATCCCTTGAAATGAACAGGCTTTTTTTTTTTTCCACTGACTGGAGTGAATGCTGCATTTTTGCCACCTCAGCCATGTCCCTCAAAGCTGCGGCCCCAGTAACTGCAGAATCCTTTTACCCTCTTACTTTTAGCCTGTGTGTGCTTGGAGGCAACAGTAGCCTTTTCCATACAGTTTTGGTGGATTCCATTTCTTCCTGCTTGAATAAAAAAACCGCAAAACTGGGTATCTTGCCATCAATACTACTAAAATAATGAATAGTAATGGGCAAATAGTGCTGTTCTCATTTTCTCTTGGTTAGGTAACTGGAGATCACATACTTTTTTTCTCCCCGATAAACACTGAAGAATAGAAGCCAGATGTGTGACTCAACTTTTTTTATAGCACAGCTTTTATTTTAATAATCCATTCCTCTACTGATTTCCCTGCCAAATCACACATATTTAGAGTGCCTCTCCTTGCTTCCCCTTCGCAGCCAGGCAATACTGTGCTTGGTGAAGATATTTGTCCTTGTAGAAGAAACGTTAGAAAAAGCTTTTATATGAGATCTATCTGCTGGAACTAAGAAAATTATCAGAATCAGGGTTTCCAGGTGGGTTATGCTGCTATTACCAGAGCTGGGGGATCTGGACACCACCGTTTCAGTCCTGTTGTCATCAACCACAACCCCTACGTAAAGTATGAGGAACAACTGGAGCTGCTTGAGAGCAGTAATTTGCTTCAGTGTAAAGGGGAGGGCTGGCTATGGAGGTGCTGGGATCTCTCTTTCACGTGAGGTTTTCAAGAAGAGCTAGCTGATCGTTATCTGGGGATGGAGTAAGTGTATTTAGTCTGGCTGTCATTCAAGGAGCCCAACCAGATGCTATCAAGTTCTCCTTCACCAACGCATCTCTGCATTTTCACTTGCTTATTTTTTTATATATTTTTTTTTCTTGGGATGTTCAGGCTGGATGTTAGGAAAGGCTTTCTCACCTGGAGGGTAGTGCAGCATGGGAAGAGGTCATCCAGAAATGATTGGGGGTGCTGTGCTTGGAGGATCTCAAGTCCTGGCAGGACAAAACCAGGACTGACCTGACGTAGTGTTAGCAGCAGTTCTGCTTTGAGCAGGAGGTTGGACAAGAGACCTCAAGAGGCTTCTTCCAGTCAACATTTCTGTCATTGTGCAATATATGGATTTCGATGCATGTATAATGCTTATAAACACAAGGTAACAGGATCAGACTGAGGCATCTCTTTGCTGTCACTAAGACAGCAACGTGGCCAGTGGTGCTCTTGGCTTTACAGCTCTCAGTGACAATTTCTCCCCTCCTGTTGCCTTCCAACCACTTCACCCTGCCTTTCCTCATCTGCTGCTCTTCTCTGTGCTGTCAAAGCCACTGCCAATATTTATCTCATCCCGTAAGTGTCCGCTGTAGCGGTTCGCTATGTTAGACACAGACGTCTCTAACCCCCGCAAGTCAGTGGTGCTGGAGCAGGCAATGCTGAAGGCCTGACGCCATACTGATCCAAAGATGCTCCCTGCACCAGGGGTTTCTCTGGGAGTACAGATAGCCAAATTCAGGAGTACAGATTTATAGCAATTTCCAGTCAGAGGAGTAGTCAGGAACGGGTCCCACCGCTGTGGACAACCTAGGTGATTCAAATTATTCAGTCGTCCAAGTCACCACATCAAATCATCCATCACTGTTTTGTCAGGTTTTTAGAGAACAGGCTACAAAAGCACCCATTGGGATGATGTGTGGTCCTGCCCTGAAATTCCTGCTGAACATCTTCTATGTGCCTTGATGTTTTCCTGTCACTGGAGAGGCCTGCGAGGAAACCCCTCGTCACAGCTGGGAACGGGGCTTTCTGCTGCCCCTCAGCATTGAGACCTCCCTGCCAAGGTCTGTGGGGTCTTGGTGACACTCATGACATCCCACACACATGAGGAGCGCATCTCTCTCTATGACAGGGGGGTTGGACCACATGACCTTTGAAGGTCCCTTCCAAACCAAACTATTCTATGATTCTATGACACACACAGCCTGGATGCTGCATCTGATCAGTCCCAGGGCTGTCAGGTACTCTGCTACCAAAGTGCTTAACTGAGCCGATTTTGGTGGCACGTCAGAGAGAAAAAGGAGATACATAGAGGTCTTGGTGCCCAAGTATCCACACCCAGGGTCTGTACATCAGAGACTTGCTTAGTGGCAGCTCTCAGTGCCTTACTGCATAACAATGTCCTCCCTCTCAGCTCTGTCCAAGCAGATTTAAAATGTCAGTGTCCTTAATGATTGCTTTCCCAGGCAAAAGAAAATAAATCAGTGAAGCAAAATAAGAAGACGGGGGTATTCAGTGGGGTTCTGTGTCGCACTGGTTGGAACTAGAAGTGCAGTGGGTGGAAGAAGGCATGCAGAATGCGTACTGACTTTGATGGGATGAGAACGAAAGCATGGCACAAGGCCAACTGCAAGGTCTCTGGTGAGACCTTATTGCAGCCTTTCTGTACTTAAAAGGAGCCAATAAGAAAGATGGGGACAGACTTTTTAGCAGGGCCTGTCGTGATAGGACAAGGAGTGGTGGTTTTAAACTAGAAGAGGGGAGATTCAGGTTAGAGATAAGGAAGAAACTTTACAATGAGAGTGGTGGAACACTGTCCCAGGTTGCCCAGAGAAGTGGTGGATGCCCCATCCCGGGAGACATCCCAGGCCAGGCTGGACAGGGCTCTGAGCAACCTGAGCTGGTGAAGATGTCCCTGCTCATGGCAGGGGTGGCACTGGATGAGCTTTGAAGGTCCCTGCCAACCCAAACTCTTCTATGATTCTATGAGATACTGGGAGATTTGGTCTGTCTGCCACAGCAGAGGAAAAACATGATAAATATGGAGAGGAAGAAGAGGGTCCCAGTGATGGGACTGCAGCACGGAGTGGAGAGGAACCCCGTGAAGAAGAGAGAGGGCACTTATGGTCATGGTGTGTGATGGGCTGGGGACCACACACACAGCTCCTGACGTGAGAGAGAGGAAGAAGATGAAGAGAAAAGCTGGTGGGAGGCACACGGGACATCTGGTGTGCATCTAAGTGATGGGACTGGAACACAGGGCCACAAGGAGAGAAAGAGGAGCACTGGGTCTCCATGAATAGGGCCTGGGTGGCCTTGGTGGGAGAGTGGAGAGGGAAGGAGAAGAGAAAGCACAGGGCTGGACAAGGGCCTGAGGACAAGGGCTGGAGGCATTTTGGTCCCCGAAGCAGAGGTCACGCCTGTCCTAAAATAATAATATCCAAACATTGCTAAAGGAGCCAGTGAGGCCAAATGAAGAAGACGCAAATTTCCATCCTCTTTGGCATATCTGAGCTTCCCGTTGTATCTCAGTTTCTGCAGTTATAAACCAGGCAAAATTTGTCCTTTTTCGTATACGATCATGCTGAAATCTATAAATTAAAATAACGTACACCCGCTAAGTTGCGAAAGGGAAATGTTCTATGTCAACACAGGAATCTCATAGTTCTGTTCAGGAGACTTTTAATTCATGTGCTTGTATCAAATGCTTTGACAAAAGCTGAAGTAATGTCAGGAAAAATGCTCGTACTCTTTTGTCTTTTTCACTTTCAAAATGATGTCAGCAAGGGATTAACACCAAATATGTTGAGAACTGCCAGCACCAAGAGACCTGCTGTTTACCTGTCAGCATAATCCTTTTCAAGCAGAGGATCAGTCCATTTTTGACTAATAGCAGCATAAAATTCTAATTTGAGCACATAATATACTAATTAACGGGATCTTCCAGCTGACCCTCCCCACTGGGACATGTAGTCACATATTTTGGATTACAGTGGAGTTGCATGCATGTAACCAAATCCAGAATTTGATCAATTATTGCTTTTATGAGAAGACTGTGTGCACTCCAGATGGAGCCAACCTTAAATCCGATATAAACATGATCCCAACAAAAATTAGATTTGAATGTAATTACCAAAGAGATTGAGTTAGACTTGTTTGGTCACGTATTACTGTGGCAGCAATGTGCTTGCAAATAACTGTCATTTCAATATTTAGAGATTGCCTCAGTAATAAAGCATGATTAAATGTCAATGAAGTTCTCCATGTCTAGCCTCTTTGTCCTGATTCTGACCTGTAAAGAATTAATTCTTTTGTGTTCTGTGTGCTGCCTGGAGGGTCTTATCAGACTTTACAAGGCCGTAAATCAAAGCTGCCAGAACTATACACCAAATTTGCTGGCTTAGTCTTTCAGCCACAGTTACAACACCAACAACTTTCCCATCTTTTATTTCCAAGTCCAGTTTTAGCCACTGATAAACTCTGGGGTAGAAACTTGGGAGAAAGCCTTATTGTTCTGAACCAACAACTGTGCTATGACTCCAATAAATGTTTAATGTTGACAAAAGCGTATTAGTGACCCTTTCTCCTACCAATATTATTCACCTGACTTGAACTCCATTGACTTTCAGAGTTCAGCTGGGTTTTTTTTTTTCTGAAACAAAAGAAACCCAAGCATCATTCCATGCATTGTGGAATCATTTATTCTCTTTCCAGCTGTTTGAGACACTGGGCAATCAGGAGCTGAGACCTTAAATGAGAGATCCTGGGAATTATATGTCTGATGAAGTAAGCTGTGTTTCCCATTGCACCTGGGGAGCCTCATTGAAATAATTCTCACCTGTGGTTTTCTATGTGAAGTGTCAGTCATATCTTTAGGGTATATAGGTCTCTTTAGAGGACCTCATAGCTGCTTTCAAACCTTGAATGTGTATCTTTGTCTGTTTTTCACCCGCGCCTTTTTGATGCCTAGGTTAGTTGTTTGGCTAGAGAAAAGAGTGGATTTGACCCAGTGAAGCCCATTTTCAGGTCTCTCGATGTAAACAGACAGGCTGTTGGTACCATACTGACTTGCAATGGCTTTATCAGGCTTTGGACCAGAACTGATCTGAGTGGCAAGACAATTACAGAATCATAGAAGGGTTTGTGTTGAAGGGACCTTCAAAGCTCATCCAGTGCCACCCCTGCCATGAGCAGGGACATCTTCACCAGATCAGGTTGCTCAGAGCCCCGTCCAGCCTGGCCTGGGATGTCTCCAGGGATGGGGCATCCACCACCTCTCTGGACAAACCTGTTCTGGTATTTTACCACCCTCATTGTAAAAAATTTCTTTCTCATGTGCAGCCCGAATCTCCCCTCCTTTAGGTTAAAACCATCACCCCTTATCTTTTCACAACAGATAATGATGATAGACTCCAAAATTCAAAGGTGTAATTGCAGCTGTCTGGGAAACTGAAAAGAAATCCCTCCCCACACAGAAGATAAATTTCTATTATTTTGTTCTTTAGATCTTTCCCTGGCCAGTTTGTAGGTATGGTTTACATCTAAGGGGTTCAAGTAATGCATTGCATCAGAGACTGGAGAGCTTGATTCCTCCCTGCTTGACACTTTGCAAAATTGTATATACCCATGCAGATCAACTGTAAAATAGCCTGATCATGACTCGGCACACATTCATGGGAAGGGAAGATGCTCAGTGAATGGAGATACAGGACTGCAAGAGACGAGGACAATTGGGGTGGAGGAAACATACCAGTAGCTGCCCAGGTGAAGCCCTACACTGAAGTTACACCCCGTAGGTAAACTCCATAAATGCAAGGAAAATATGAGCAGTCCCT
This sequence comes from Pampusana beccarii, assembly GCA_013399365.1. Taxonomy (NCBI): domain Eukaryota; kingdom Metazoa; phylum Chordata; class Aves; order Columbiformes; family Columbidae; genus Pampusana; species Pampusana beccarii. Next base: position 99,776 of record VWYH01000252.1, on the reverse strand, counting down.
TGAAAATGATGGGACTTCTCACAGTCAAACTCACAGGTACTTGTGGTTTTGTAGTGCCAGCTCCTAGTGACACCATCCTTGGGAGGATTCCTGGCACTGCTTGTGCTCTCCTGGGAAACCAACCAGGAGTGGTTGTGTTCAGCTCGCCCCAGGTGCTGGATGATCCCACGGGCCTGAGTGTCCGACTGCTGAAAGAAGGATTCCAGGCAGACTTTGGGAGTTGTTAAGTATTTTGATGACGAGTTAGCAGCTGAAAATTAGCAGGAAACGAAGAGCATTACTTGGTGAATGGCAGCTGGTTGCTACAGAACTGTTTCCTTTGCTTGTCTTTGCTAAGGTTTCACTCCACCCCTCAGCAGAAGAGGATTGTGGTCATTTTATCAGTGTGACTGTGGAAAAAGCATGGGGACAATCTTTTCTCCAGCACAACAAGCAAAAGCTAACTTAATTTTGTCCAAACTTACTCTGGTGCAAATTTCCTTTAATTTAAGCAAATTAAACCCAGAGGGTAAACCCCATTCCTTCACAGTGCTTGAGCTGGGCACTCAACTATGTGCTGTGGTTGCCAGAGAAACATTAACACCCTTGGCTCCTCCATCACGTGCAGGAGCTTAGCACCTCAAATAACGTGTTGTCATTTATTTAAATTACATTTATATTTTAACTCTTTGGCAAATTCAGCTGGGAGATTATGGCCTTGGTGACTTGGCCAGATCCCTCCAAGAAGCTTGAGAGAGTCCTTGGATGGGATTAATTTTTTTTCAACTCTGCTTCCTTGTGCTTTACCACCAAACCCTCTCTTAGTAGTGTATGCTACTGTAATGTTTTCCCTCCATCGCTTCTGCTTAATCTTGACCCTCTAGCTGGCAGCTGTCTGGGGAGAGTGTGTGTGGGCCGGGAGTTCTTGACTCTCAATATAAACAGCACCTAAGTGAAACCAGACTTTCTCATTACATTTTTTCTTTGCTTCTCACTCCCACATAAACACAGAGGTAATGCCACTGCGCGGCGCAGAGCCTTTCATCCTGGCCAACGCACAACTCGTTTACTTCCGTGGTCTGTACGTATGCAAAATAAAATCCATCCTAGTAGCAGAAGTAGCAAGTTTGTGGCCGTTCAGTACTTAAAAGGGGACGATAAGAAATATGGGGACAGACTTTTCAGCAGGGCCTGTTGTGATAGGATAAGGAGCGATGGTTTTAAACTAAAGAGGGTNAGCTGGTGACGATGTCCCTGCTCATGGCAGGAGGTTGGATTAGCTGAGCTTTGAGGGTCCCTTCCAACCCAAACCATTCTATGATTCTAAGTTTTGATCAAAGACACCCCGTGTCCCATCCTGGGCAGGTGCCAGCAGAGCTGTTAGCCCTGGGCTGGCACGTCTCTGCACAGACCGACGAGCACCAAAATCCCTGTCGGGCCTGCAGGATTCTGCACCCAGCAGCCTTCCCTTTCATCTTTCACGTGGCAATGCTTTAGTTGATACATAACTACTCCAGATGTGACCCTAACCGCAACGGTGCAGTTTCCCCTATTTGACAAGAAGCTCTTCTTTTTTCCTTTTCTAAATCTAGCTCCTACCCCTTCATTTCTCAGCTCAGTTATTTTTTTGCAGAGAGGTCACACAGCTTTCAGCTGCTGTTCTGCAGCAGTTGCTGTGTACCAGTGATGAGGGGCAGCCAAAGAGCTTCCCCCATGCCCTCTCTCACCCCGAAACCTATTCCAACAGCTCTTCGTACTATAGAACCTCCTGTGTGCCAACAATAATAACAGAAGTAGTAAAGCTTTCAGGGAGTCCTTGGAAGTCACGAGACCCTCATTTAAAGGGGATTAAGGAGGAGAACTTGTGAAGTTTCGTGAAAGGTACTTCTGAAAACAAGATATTGTAACAGGAGCACTTTGAAACCTCTGCTAGGAAATTGGAGACCACGTGAAACTTGACAGGTTTTGGGTTTCATCACCAACAGAGAACAGCCTGGGGTCACTGAAGAGTTCATACCCCTTACAGTCTTAGGGTGAGCACAAGGATCCTGGGATGTTGCTACATATGTAAATACTGGCATCCCATTAGCTTTCGGGTTTTTTTTGTTTTGCTGAGTTTAGCACCTGCGGAATTGGTACTGTTCAGCCTTCACAGGCTTTCATGTCCCATTTGCATGTTCTCCACAGCATTACTCTGAACATAGTGTGCCTGTTATGCTAGCATTCTCCTTCCTTCTGCCTTTCAGTAAATTAAAGGGTATTCACGGCTCTTGGGGGGAAGATAAGAGACAGTTAAAATCAATGGAGTAATTACAGAAGAATATGATACTAATGGAGCTGATTTGAATGCGTATCTAAGGATGAATGCTATGGCTCCATGCCCAGACGGTGCACACTTTCCTCATGATGAGTTATTTATGACTTGACACATCGCAGCTCTGCTGTTTTATGGCTTGGCTGCATTCATGTCCCTGATAAAGCAAACTCCGTCAATATTGTGCGTTCTTACCAAGCCAGGCCTAGCTCCTGTGCAGTCTTCCCATCTGATACAGCCATGGCCACCCCCTCTCCAGCAGCAAAACCAGAAGAGAATGGTTGATACGGCTTCACCAAGGGCAAATCGTGCCTAAGTGGCCATAGAAGTGTCCTTCTATGATGGAGTGGCTGCATCAGTGGATAAGGGAAGAACTACTGATGTAATCTACCTGGACTTCTGGAAGGCCTTTGATATGGTCTCCCGAAATATTCTTGCTTCTAAATTGGAGAGATATGGATTTGATGTTTGGACTATTAGATGGATAAGGAATTTCCTGCATGGCCGCATCCAAATAATTGTAGTCAACGGCTCAGCGTCCAAGTGGAAACCAGTAATGAACCTTACGTGAACATGACTGTATACTGGCCCAGAGACACAGGACTCAAGAAATACAAAACTTTATAGTCTATATATATAAAGATACACATTATCATTATAGATATATCACTATATTCAGATATAATAGATTGTAATACAGCTGTTTTGGGACCCTCAGCGTCCATTCCCTGTGGCATCACATACTTCTGACGTGACAGTGTTTATCTTTGCTTCTGCTTTTCTTATTTGTCCCATAGCTATAGGTTGAGGTCTAGTGTACCTAGAGATATTATAATACCTAATACACTGGGGCTAGGTGGTAACATAAAATGTATATCTGAAAGGCAATGGCTTGGCAGTAGTCCAGCAATACAATGGTACAAGCGTTCAGCCTCTACCCAACCAACATAGCTAAACACCGACCTTTAGAAAAGTCATATCTAAACTGTAAGAAGAAAGGTTTTATTTCTTGATTATTTTTAATGGAAGCATTTAGACCAGAAATAAGTGTGCCAAAAGTGGCAAAAACCCAAATAATCTGGACCATTAGTTCCTCTAATGAAAGAACTGGGCACAGCCAGACCTAAGTGTTTGATGTGACGGGTTCATCCCAAGAGAGATTGTCATTGATTTCAGTGCCTGAGCAGCAGATGCAAAACGCTATTGTTTGAGCTTTGCAGGCTCCGGAACACACACACAAAGCTTTATTTTGGGTAAGGACTCTACACGAAGACTAAAACCCTTCCAAGAATAATGGCAAGTTCCTGTAATTTGTGGCCAGCTATACATTTTGAATGTAGCCCTAATCTGCCACCCTCTTTTCCGTACACCAGTGGTCACAGCTCTCCAGCTGCTCTCTTTAAATTGGTGCTTTTTTGTAACTCTTTAATTACGCAGGAAAATGCCACAACAACAGCAGAAGGGACCCTTAGCTTTCCTGCGCTGACACAAAGCAGACATATGCCATGGCTAATAGGACAGTGCCTTCTCTGGGGACAGGACAGTCTTTTCACCTGTACACATCCGTAGCTGCCTCCAGTCCTGCTGTTGTGCTGGCTCCAAGAACAGCAGCTAAGCGAAGGTGTATAACAGACAACAAATAATTCAGCAGGTAAAAGCTGTTGAGTAATATGTAGACCCACATGCCATTAAACATGTGTTCTGCAATTGCTCTGCAACTTCTCATCGTAGTGGTGGGGATGGATAAAAAGATCTAACTGATCTGTTTGGTAACAGAAGTTGTGTCTGTTCCTTGGCGTATTGTGAAAAATAGTAGCTGGGTGCCAAAGGATTAAATTCATTTTTAGGTACCTAAAGTGAAATTTGGACAGATATTTCTTGCTGCCAAGGAACATAAGCTCGTCACTCAGCATTTGTAGGAACCAACCTCAGCTAACCAAAACTGAGCATCAAAAAGTAGTAATAGTAGAGGACCTTGTTTCTATGGGAGACCTAAATCTTCCACAGCCCAGCTGTGTGTTCTAGAGCCTTCTGGGGAAAAAATAAAAAGTAATTACATGCAGCATGACTCTGCTGTCCAGGTTTCAGCTCAACGAGATTTTAAATGGCTGGTACAATTTCTTGCTGACTGGTGTCTTAAGAGTGAGCGCTCAAGTGATCCAGATAAGCATTGATACCTGCACGAGCTGAGGTCTGTCTCCCACCACTTAAATGTATTTGCGTGAGCAAAAATTTGACATCTTCCCTGTGAGGACCGCAGTGACAGGTGTTCAGCTTCTCTGGATGTCTCCATGAGCAGGTTGCTTTTTAATATGAAGCCCAACTCTTCCTCTGCTTCCACAAACCTGTCTAAAAGCTTTTGGTTCTGCTGCCAGCTTCTTCTGTGCACCTGCCAGACCTTGGCAGGCCACTCTTTATTTGCCCAAACTTCTCAGTGCTGGTTGTCTCCCTGCTGAGAAGATATGTGGCCTACTAGAGGTTAAAAGAAATATGTCTTTAATGCAAAAATCAGCTTCGGTTCTGCTTCTCTACTCAGCTTCAAAACTTGAGTGAACTTCAGTCCTTCATGTTGCATTTTTCTCCACTCTCTGGAAAGTGTACGTAAGAATTTTTCTTCCAGTTTCTTTGTTATTATTCAATCAGACCCCTTGACAGAAGCATCTAATATTCATTATGCTGTTACCATACAATTCCCATTATACACAACCTCCGCCCTTTGCAGCTTTTCTTAATTGTGACATTTGCAAATGAATAATTAAAAACCCCACCAGAATAGATTTTTCTCGTTTCAGCCAAATCTAATAATGTAAATCATTTCAGATGTTGCAATCTCATAATTTCAAGACAAGTTTGTTTTCATCGCGCAAGAATTCAGCAGTTTATCATCTGGTATTATAACTTGTTTAACAGAAAAGTTTGTGAAATCAAGACCCAGATCTTGAGATTGTCTGGTCTGAAGTTATGAACGGCTTCTGAAAGGGAAGAGTGGCAGTTCCATCTCTCAGGAAGTTCAAACAATAAATCAAAGCAGTAAATGAAAATTATTTACACTGAGTCATCATCCATTGGCAGATGAATCTCACTAGTCGGATGGGGTCTTTTCATGTGTAAATCAGAATCATGAAAAAGAGAAGTATTTAAAAAAAAGAAAGTATAAAAAGAGATGTATTTAAGGTCCAAAAATGGCCATGAGATGATACATAATGGTAGATGTATAGTTGAGGTAGGACAGCAGCAGAAGGTAATTGGGGCTCTGGCTGAAGCTGGTGGCCTTCAGCAACTGCTTGCTCTTATTTTTCTGGCTTTAGTTTTTGGGGGATTCTCCAGTGTTTAGAGGGATTTGTCTTTTCTGTAGGAGGATTTTCCTGGCAGTCTTTGCTTGTATGCATAGGGAAGAAGGCTGACACAAGCAGATTTTAATTAAACCCTTCTTTGAGCTCCCCAGGCTAGTGTAATTTAACTTCTTCTCAGAGATAATATTAACACTTACGTCATTTTTCATCATCATTAGTTTCGCTTGTGGAATTGCATTGAAGAGAAACCCCTCTGGATGCCAATGCTTGTTGATTCCTATTGTTTCAGTTCCCTTCAGCCATCGCTTCTCAGCCTAAGAACAAATGTTACCAGCAACAGGAAGGAGCTCAATTTTCCAACAAAATCAGCAGAATTGCACACTCAGAGAATGGCCATAATATCTCACTAAGATCTCCCCGGTTAGAGCAATTATTTAATAATAAAATTTAAAGAATAACAAAAATCAGGTACTGTCTGTAGAAGACTGAGATGGCAGACTTGAAAATCAGTAGCATTCCAGTGGCACAGACCTGGAGGAGGGGAGAGCAGGGATGCTGGGAAGGTGTGGGGACCCCTCCTGTGCCCCCCAGTCAGCAGCTCCCCCTCTCTCCTCACCCACTTCTCGGTTCATTAGCAGCCCTGGTTGCCATATGCAGTAATAAAATAAACACCACCACAAGTGGAATATCCTAGGATTAGCTGCTCAGGCCTGGCAGGGTATGAGCTCACACTTTGCTCAGCTCTGAAGAATAGGCAGATAAATAGGAATGTATGGATCGCGTTGGTTATTACATTGCCCTCCAATGTGCAATGTGCTGTCTCATTTCAGGGGTTCATAATTCATTGCACGAACAATGAGAAGGGGTAACTCTCATGAAGTGGATTGCAAAGCTTAGTTAGGTCTTAAACCCCAAGAAGGAGGAATGTATATATTCCCAAAGGCAGCGTGGTTTGAACAGGAGCAGCACAGAGACCTGAATGTGTGTTTTGTAACTTCAGTTTTTATTCATCGCCTCAAAGCACAAGTATACACCATGCCTGATATTATTTCTGTCTCTGCTAAAGAAATTGTTGTTGTTGTTTGGCAAACAACACAGAGCAAAAAGCCAAGATAGAAAACTTGGATCAGCTCTATGAAGTTTATTAATATTCACCATGGCTGTACATCAGAAAACTCTAGTTTCACCATACAGCTTCTTGAAGTATTGGTGTTTGGTACCAGTGTGGATGTTTCAGCTCTGCTATTACTTCATTCCTGCTTGTGTCACAAAATGCATCACATCAGCATGACACCTGCTGACCTCTAGAAATACCCAACCACGATGACGCTGTGATTTTCTGTAAATGGTCAGTTCAGAGGCTTTTTAATGTATTTTGGACCTTGGTCATTATGGATTTCTGGCAAAGGCTAATAAGATAATGAGTATGTATTTTCCAGTGCTGTGCATCCCGCCAGGCTGCTCTGCGCAGGTGGAACTGGAGGGCAAGTACCCAAAACAGTTACATTGCACATCAGGTCTGTAATTGGAATAACTAGAAGCAGCTTAGCAGAGTTACTGAACTGATACAGGAATTTGGCATCGCATCGGCTTTCTTCTTCCCTAAGGGGAGTGTGGTGAACATGTGCAATTAATGTTCTGGGCCTTTCAGGGGACACAAGTAACCTAATATGGCACAGTACTTTTTTTTCAGGAATAAATTAAAGGTGAGCTACTCTTTAACCTCTTTCTTTTCCTTGTCTTTCGGCTGGTTTGCAAACAAGGGTGCGGATGTTTGGGAAGGAATCCCCCAGGTAAGTGGAATGCAGGGACCTGATGAAGACCTTTCTTTACTGTGATGATATCATTTAATATCTATTACTATCGGGATACTTGTGCAGCTCCACGACCTGATACACTGCCAGGATTGGATTAGGAGCTCTGGAAGTTTAGCTTTGATTTCAAAGGAAGATATTTAGCTAATAATCCTTTGCAGGTTCGCACAGGAATGTGGAGGGGAGGCGTCTCTCTGCTGAGATTTATTACCCTGCTCTCTGTTGCGAGCGTGGGCTGTGGAAGGGCAGCGGGGGAAGGCTGTTTCCTTGCCTGCAGAAGGCATTAAGCCCAGCTTTGCTGAGGGAAGCAAATCGTGGTGGCTTCCCCCTCCGGGCAGCTCATTTCCCTTTCCCCTTTCCCTCCTTCGTCCCCCCTTCCTGCTATACCAAGGTGTTTTATATAGCAGCTCTGCTAGCTGCACCCCCAAGTTGCTACAGCTCTGCTAGTGGCTTCTCTTTGGTTCCTTCCGCTTTCTAAGCGAAAAACATCTAGCACAGAGCATTGTTTTCAGCTGAGCACCTCCTAAGCAGATTCCCCTTGTTACTCCAGGAAGATTCTTATGAAGTCTCCTGCTTTGTATTTGCAAAAAAATCTACAAAGACTCTGCAACTTCAGTAACTCAAGGTTTCAAGGTACTGCCTAAGACCGGGGTGACTGTTCCTTCTGGTATGTTAGATCTGAATTGTTGGCCCAGGCTGTTCCACGTGTATGACAAGGAGATACTTTCTTCCACTTTTGGACAGTCTGCTTTTAGCTCAAATTTTGCAGAATAGCATATACAAACAACACATGGTTCGGATTTGTGTAGCAGCTCTTCACCTCCCCATCTCCCAGCAGAACCTTCCTCCCTTCCAGGGCCCTCTGCTCCAGAGGAAGGACCGGTTTCTCCTCTTGCTTTGGCCTGTAGGTTGATACATGTCTCAACCTTTCTACTATCTGAACTTCTGCCCTCTCCATTTGTCCACTCTGTTCCCCATATTCTGGATTTCCTGGCACACTTGGGGACCAAGGAGGTTTGGAGCAGTTTTGCTGCAATAACCCCAACAGCCAGCACCGGTGTTGCAACAGGGCTCAGCTCCACCCTGTGCAGACACTGAGCTTCAGCCTGGTCAGCAGTGCCTGCCGAGATACGGGCTTTGTGTCCCACTCGGTCCCCTGCTCTCTAACCTTGTGTCTCCTAAGGGTATCCCCAGCATATCCTAAGGATGAGAAGCTGTCCTAAAAGAGCTGGGGTGAATGGCTGTGTTCAGTTTTGGGCCNTAGGATGAGAGGAAATGGCCTCAAGTTGTGCCAGGGGAGGTTTAGATTGGATATTAGAAAAAATTCCTTCACGGAAAGGGTTGTCAGGCATTGGAACAGGCTGCCCAGGGCAGTGGTGGAGTCACCATCCCTGGAGGTGTTTAAAAGACATTTAGATGAGGCTCTCAGGGACGTGGTTTAGTGCCAGTGTTAGGTTAACTGTTGGACTCGATCCTGAGGGTTTCTTCCAACCAAATGATTCTATGATTCTGTGACTTCCCTCAGAATGACGTTGCATCACTGCTAGGATACAGATGAATCCCACCCACACAGGAAGACCACTCCATCCTTTTATTTCTGCCTTCCTGCTATAATCCAGGATATGCCCCAGCAGGCCATCTGCAGGCTCAGATGATCCTGTTGGCCTCAGTCCACTGCTTGTATAAATTCTGCGAGGAAATCTGTCAATACTAAAACACCCAAAAAATGAATTTGTAGCAAATCCCTTTGATCTCTCATGAGATATTTGAAATCAGACTGTAGTTGACTGTTAAACGTTTGCCCACTTCACATTCTTGGGAAAGGAACTGCTTTCCTTTACATCTTGCACACCAAAAGCTTCTCATTTGTGACATTCCTGCATCCCTGTGGGATAAAGTTATTCATTTCCGCTGGTATGGCCATGTAAAGTCCTCTAGAGAATTACAAATCACTGCCTCTCTTCAGAATTTTGTTGTAATAAAAAGAAAGCACTCTGAAAGAATTCCATATGACAAAATGAATAGCCCGAAAGGGCACAAGGAATCTTTATGCACATCTAATCTAACCTAAGCATAGCCATTGACTATTATATAGTAATATCCTTACAAAGACCAACAAGAACATTGAGCAGCTTTTCAACTTGTGTTTGAAAGAGATGTCCATTTCACTCCATCAGTTTTGAAAGGGGCATTGCTTAGAGCTAAGAGTGTTTTTTTTATTCAGTTGCTGCAAAAAAAAAAGGAAAAGGAGAGGCAGCCGTCTTCTCACTGCTGATGGCTGAATTTACTTTTCTTCCTTCTCCAAATTCTGCTGGTTTTAGCCTCCTGTAGGCATTTTTACTTGATTAACCACTACGAATTGTTCCTTGGCAATGAAGGATGCTTTGTTAGCAGCATCCTAACCACCACATTCCTGATGGGTCTTTGAACTTGAGGGAAGGCAACACCTTCGTTTTCTGGAAAGCAATTCTCTTGAACAGCAAGGAGTTGAAGGCTATTTGTGCCTGGAAAGCAGGATACATTTGATAGGAATGCAACTGTGTGTTTCCAGCCAAAAATCACACCTGTGGGCCTTTGATTCAGGGAATCCTGTTGTGATGAAAAAGGCTTTGTAAAATAGCAGCGTGGTCTCCCCCTGCGAAACAGAAGATTAAATTGTGATCACCCTGCTGTTGACTTGACTGTTAGCAGCTGAACTATTATTTGCCCAACACACTTAACTTGGTTATGATCTGCAGAAAGATGCTGTGGTTAGAGTGCCTCCAAAACACAATGGAGCCTCACAACTTCCCCATTAAAAGAGAATTATTAGTATTTACCGAAGGGAAAATTAAAAGCGGGTTTCCATGAGCAGTTCTAGTCAACCCAGCCCTGTCTGGCTGCCAAAAGGGGCAGTCCTGCCATCCCATCCCATCCCATCCCATCCCATCCCATCCCATCCCATCCCACCCCAGCTCTGCATTCCTGCCACCACCACTGTGCCAGGCCAGCAGTTGTGAAACCACGTGGTGAGGCAGGTCAACCTGTTCATCTGGCCGAAAAATGACCCACCAAGCTGATCCAGCTTGCTGGTAGCTACGTGATGAGCTGTGCTGACACAAGGGAGCAAGCAGGAGCATGTGGCCAGGGCAGGGAGTAGGCAGGACCACACCTTCGGGTGACAATGTGGTCTTAGATTGGCTTAAGCTGGTTGTGAACGATGGGCGTAGCTGAAGGGACATACCAGTGCTGGTCCTGGTCCAGGACACTGAGGTCCCGCTTCCCTCAGAGGGTTTTGTAAGCAGCGGCTAGAAAAGTCTCTTGGCCAAGGTCGAGAGAAAGGCTGCTGGTGACTGCAACCAGAGCATGGAGAATGTGGGCTGAGTGTGATGGGACCCAAACCCAGCAAACCATCCAGTGCCCAAGTGTTGGAAAACGTCACCAGCTCTACACACCCGAGGCTTCTCATGGCCAAGAGCCAGCTTGTAAAATCCTCACCCTTTGCACTCACACTGCTGTGAAGTTGTAAATGCACATGATGGCCCATGCGAGAAGTGGTGGTGGTGTCTCTCTGCCATGGTCAGGTTGTTATGTATTTTTAGGAAGGCACACAGGGAGTCTCCAAACCCTTTCTACTTGTGAACTACTTGTATTCCTGCACATGGGTAGCAAAGACGGGTTTGCTGGGTCAATAAAGGAAGGGGTAGCCCTCTCCCCATTACTACTACCCAGTGCAATGTACTTTTAACAACTCATGCAGCGTTACCAACTCTGTTCCCACTGCAGCTGTGTCCTCCCCCAACATGCTCATTACACGGGCTGTTCCTGGCTCGCAGGCTTTACTATAACCTCAGCGTGGGGATGTCTTTCTCCAGACGCCGTTTCTGTGGTCTGCGTTTTTGCACGCTTCACGCTGTGACACATGCTGTACTCGGCCCCCAGCTCTGCGGCTGACGCACAGCTCGGCCCCCCATGTGCCACCTGCGCAGGAGGGGGTTGGAGCAAAGCTGGGGATAAATCACTGAGAAGGAGCGTGCCCGTTAAGAGGGGACGTGACAAACCCCTGCACTGAGACATGGCAGGGCTGTGCGTGTTGTTTGCAGCTCGTGAAAGCAGAACATTTTTAGATCATATTTCTACCAACACTGCTGGTGATTAAAGATGAAAGAGGCTTGTTGCCTCATTTTCCTAATGCCAGCAGAGAGGTGCAGCCTCTCTGGGTGCCCAGGGGGCTCAAGCCATCACTGTTGCAGCTTCACATCCTCCTTACACTGTACATGTGCCACCAAGTGATTCCCAAACCATAATGAGGAGTTTTCCACTTGGCAAATCCCAGCTAGAAGTATGAGAGACCTAATTCTGGGCCGGCCAGAGCCCTAGGGACAGGACTGCAACAAGCCTAGGGAACAGGCAGGGTGGTTGAGGCTGAGAAACCACCCTTCAAGGCTCCCACAGCATGAATTCGAGATCAAATCTGTTGTTACAGACCAGCAGGACACCGAAAAAGGGCAGTCGTCCTTTCCCCCAGCCTGCCCCCAAATTGCTGTCCTTGTGCAGGCGTGAGGATTGGTGCATTTACACCGTGACCATGGGGAGATGATAGGGGGTTGTAACGCTGACACTCTGACCGCAGCAGAGAAAAGCTTCATCCCAATCTGCTTTTCTCCTCTGAAGCTCATCTCACGGCTTTCAGTGCTGGTGCTGATTTAGGTACAAAAAGTGCATCCATCCTACACTTAATCCACCCCTCTCTGGAGCTGCCCCTGTCCCCCCAGGCTGTGAAGGTCGCTGTTTTGTGGGTCAGAAGAACACACAGGACCCAGATGTTGTCCATCGCTCTTCGCTGCCCACAGCCCTCCTGCCGAATGGCCCGACCACATCGCCCAGCTCTGGCTGCTCACGGGAGGGGATCAGCAATAGTCTGAACAGTAAGACGCACCACAGCACCCGATTTCGATGCTTTTATGTTGAACACTGCTTATAATACTGCATTTTTATTTTTTTTTTGCGGTAATATTACAGCAGTTCAATTTCCTAGTGAGTGGGTTCAGGCCCCTTCCACACACTTTATTATTCTTCTGAATCCAACCCAAATCTCATTCAGATCAGACTCCCCATTGTCTTTCCCCTATCCTGTTCAAAATCCTCTACTGCACGCTTCCCACAGGACTTTTCTGCTAGACAACACATTTATTGTTAGAATTGTTAAAGCTACTTTGCTGATAAAGATCTCATCTCTCCACCCCCTGAAAGATCTACCAGGCTCCAGCAGAAATAAGAGCACAGGGTCTGCTGCTGTTTCGCTGCTGGCCAGTCCATCCTGCGGTGTAGGGTCACAGAAGGGCTTTGGGGTCATCACTTCATGACTCAGGAGGGTCTTTCCAGCCTGACATACCCACATGTCACTGCCACGTGCAGGGACTTCACCTGGCTGGTCTCCCTTCATCCCACCTCTGACTGCACAAGATCACCAGCCCCTTCTTTCCAACTTGTGGGAAATAATTTGGTTCTCTGCAGGGCTGACATCTCACTGCACTTCCCATGGCCAAGGCTTTGTCAGGTTTGGGTACCCATGGACCTCAGTGGATCTTCTGCGCTTGCTCAGCAGCCAGAACTCGCAGTGGGAAGTGCGGTCTGTAGGGAAATAGGGGCACTTACTGAAGTGGTTTTGATCTGGTATCAGCCAAACTTTTACAAGAACAGAGCATATTGGAGAAGTCTTTATCCATAAGTTTATAACAGATATAAAACAAGTCGCTTTTGGGACAAGAGTAGAGTGACCCCTGTCTCAGTGACTGATTAATAGCTAAGAACCATAGTTATTACACTGATTAATTTATTAATAGCCAAGCACCAGTCATGAAAGAAAGATACTTGCCTTTCTGAGATGTTCAGCTGGACATTTAAATGTTCCATTAATAATATGCACTTCTGAACAGACCAAATTGTACATTAATCTGAATCTAGTTATGGCATGCTGCACTTTTTCTAAAGTGCAGTTCAATTCCAGTTTTTCAGCCCTAATAGACATTGATGATTGCAGAAGTCAAGTCGAAAAACAAACCAGGACTGCAGAACACTCTTTACCCTGGAAGTCTGGTGGCTTCTGGAGGCCAGACAGATTTATGTATTTCCCCTTGTAGAGGTCACATATTTTGAGCTCACAGATAGTTTTGCGAGATGCGGAAGAGTCTGAATCATTTGACTCTGAGATAAAAGTAACTGGAGACTTTCAAAGGTTGATTCTGGGACCTACATCTCTTGCTCTTTCTTTTTTTGAATTTTATTTTTAAATTATTCTGAGAATAGGACATCATTGGATGCATAGGGCTGGGACAGGTGGATGGCAGAGGTTCTCCAGAGGTCTGCAGTAGTGAAGGAGTACACTTGATGCTAGGGTACAGGGGGTAGAGAAACCCACTGAAGAACACATACAAGAGACCCAGCATGTCTTCAAAACCAAGGAGAAAGTGTCTGTGAGGGCACCCCAATGGGGGAGATTTTCATTGGAGAGAGGGGAGATGTGGTGCTGCAAAGGTGTGAGGAAGCTGTTGGGAAACCTGGAGAAAGGGAATGCGGGTGAGAGCCATGTGGGAAGCCAGTGGGCTTGTACAGGTGATACATCTGAATATCACATGGGAAACACAAAGCCGGACCAAGAACTGTAACCCACATGGCAGGGCTGGGCAGGGATGTCCATTCCCCACCTCCTGCTCTGTCCGAGTTTACTTGGGAAAGCCCAGAAGTCACCAAAGGTACTGGAGGACACATTTCTAAACAGGAAGATCTGCTTGGTGAATGCTGGTGGTATCTACTCACACATACTGCAAAGTGTGGAAACCCAATACGTTCGTGTTCTGTGGCATAATGTCCATAGAGGCCATTCTGCTGATATCACTGCAGTGCCATTTGACCTGGGTTGCTGTGTCACTTGAGGCCTCTAGCATGCCGTGTATCTTGGTGAGAAGTCCACAAAATAATGAAGATTCAGGCTGGAAGCATTCTCCAATTAAGTTGGCTTCTCCCTTTATGTTGACCTGTAGTGCTCATATATTCACAGGATGAGCTTCTCCCTCTCTTTGCAGCCTGTTAAACCAACCGCATGTACCCACGCTGACACCCGAGTGCGTGGTTAATGTTGATCTGGACGAGCCTTTGGGCTGCTCTGATTTCCCTTGGGAGCTGCAGCGATCCCTTGCACGTCCTGGGCGATGCCATCAGCATCTGTCGCACCCTGTGGGACAGAGGGTGACAGGGCACGAGGGGACAGTGTGCTCAGCAGGACGCTCATCCTGCATCCCAGGTGGCCCATCCTGGCGCGGAGATTTCCCAGGGAAAGGGACACACGAGTCTGGATAATGACATTTGGGGACCCAAAGGCACGAAGCCTCCCTGCCCCTTTACTGCTCCAATCGCAGGACACGAGCACGTAGCATCCTCTGCTATCCCGGAGCGGCATTATTTCCTTCCACTGCTGGAGCCCCAGGGAGATCAGCTGAGTGTTTCAAAGGGAAAAATGAGAAGAAAAAAAGACCTCTCAGCTCTTCCCCTGCTACGCGGGAGCACGGGAACAGCTGCGAGCGGGTTTAGCTCCTACCTTCTGGAAAAGGACTTACTGGGAAATGATAAACATTCCCCAGCACTTTAAAAGCCGTCATGAGGCAGTTAGGGAGAAGGACAGTGCTGCAGACGTCAGGCTTTGCTTTTATAATCTGATTATCTGCAGGATTTCTCTAGCAAAGGGAACAAAAGCAAAGTACCTGCCTGCCCTTGGCTGTGTCAGCTACCCCTACACACCTGGCCTTGGGATGGACACATCTGTGGGCGACCTGGAGGTCAGGAGGTCCTCTAAAATCTTAATTCCTAGCAATGGGAAAACAGCTGGTTTGACTTTTCTAACAAAAAAACCCCACATTTTTTGAAACTGTTTCCCCCACACTCGCCTGTAATTCTCTGAAGCATCCAAGTTCTCCATCGAACTGAGAAGCGAAACATTGCTCCTTCCACCCATTTTCTCCCTTTTAGTAGCAACATGAAGGGCCAGAATGAGAAGGGAAAACAAATGAGCAAACGTTTGTTTGCTTTTAAAATAAACTCCAATTAAGCAACATAAGAACTGTGGCTTTGCCACCTCCCCTTCCCCTGTCCCTTACCCGCACACCCAGGCTCTGCTAATCCAGTAGATCCGCTTGTGCAACCAGGGTGAAGGCACTTGCTGCCGGATGGTGCTGGGTGGTGGTGGCGGTGTCCGGGCCTCGAAGCTGTGCCTATACATCCCCCATGCTTCCCACATCAAGCAGAGGAGCATCACGACGTGACACGGAGCCCGTGTCCCTCTGGTTCCACACCTTTCCCGTTCCTCTGCTTCTCCAGGGTGGTTAATGTGCTGGGATCTCCAGTTTGCAGCCGTCACAGGGAACTTTGCTCCCTGCAAAAGCCACGGGGCAGCAGCATGGGCAGAGGGGGTTTCCAGAGAAGGGAGAGGAATGAGAGGTGTCAGCGGGTCTGGGGGTGTCCCGGAGCACAGCCCATTCCCAGGGAAGAGGAAGGTTCCCCGAAGGCTCCTCGCTGTAGGTCTGTCCTGAGAGCTTGGAGAATCACCCGCAGTCTGTATCAGGATGTCAGAAGCCTGAGGTGAGGCAGGTACGGTCCTGACATGGGACCTTTTCCAGCCCTGGGCGTTTGGCAGCTGGTTTTAACCACAGAAACCAGCAGCTTCTGCTTTCTCAATTTTTATTGCAAAGCCCTTTGCAGGATTGCACAACTTGGCCTCATATCTCAGTCATCTGGCAGTATCGCCGCATGAAGTGCAAGATAGAAAAGGGGATTTGATAAGGGTTTCCCTTCTTTCCTTCTTCCTCTTCCCCCTTTGCTTTCAACTCTGTTGCTTGCTTTAGGTAAACTGATTTGCTTGTCTTTGCTAGCTATGGGACATAGTGGTGTTCTTCAGCTGTAGCAGGTACAACAACCTGTCCTCTTAATGATCCCTTGCTGCGAATGAGGCTGAATTTAATTTAATGTCAGTGCCCAGTTAAGGGCTTTTTGTAAGCTGCTTCATCCCTGAAGTCTGTGATATCTCCTGACATGGTCAGTGTCCAAGTACATCCAGCAAATCCAGTTCCACGGGTGATATAAGTCTTGGCATGTGCGGGATGCCAGCATGAGAACGATTTCTTGTGCCTTGGCCCTTCCAGATGAGATTACCTTAACTGCAAATATATCAATGATATAAATGTGGGGAGGCAGTGTAGGGTGGTCCCAGCTGGTGGGACAGCTGTGCTGAGCAGGACTGGGTAGCAGCATCCAGCAGCATCTTCCCCGATCGCCAAAGCTGAGGCCGCGAACATGCAGCAACGGTGAGGAGACGGGGGAATGAATTTACTCAAGGAAATCGTGTTCCAGTCTGTGCACGTTAATTATCCAGTCTCTCAAATATAGCGACACGCTGGCAGGATCCCCAGAAGTGATGTGTGTTGAAGGAAACTGTCCCCAGAAACTAAACATCCCAAGAAGAAGACTTGGAGTGAATTTCAGTGAAAGAAAAATGCAATGCAAATATTGCATAAAAGAGACAGACATACTTAAATATAAATGTAAAAAAAAAAAGAAGGTACTCTGAGAGTCAAAGATGAGCGATCACCTATTACTGAACAACCTTATCATTCTTCAGAGATTAAGATCTTCACGCAGCTTGTGCAGTAGTTCTGCCTTAGGGAATCAGAGAGCACAACGTTCTGCAGCGCTGCCCTTCCCCAGGCAGAGCTCCACGTGCCGAGCAGCTGCACCGGCTTTGCGGCCTCACGGTCAAGCCGTGGTTAAATCAGATCAGGCTGTTGTTGCTGGAAAGTTTATTGCTTCTAAAATGTCTTGATGGGCATGACTTCCCTTGGTCTGTGACACCTTTTCTACCTTAATCTGAGTGAGTGGCTGGCGTAGGCTGTGGAGCCTCACCAAGCCAAATAAAGTTCTGTTTAGCAGAAGGATGAAAGTCGATCAACCCTGAGGTACTCCTTTAGCATGGATTGGAAAAGGTAGTGTGTATGAATTGGCAATTTATGTTCAAACGCTTCCAAAAACCCCCAGTGTGTTTCCTAAAAATATTAATTTCCTATCTCCAAGCTGAGAAGTGTAACTATTTGGGGACAGATAACATGTTTCTAAGCAGATAAATCAACTTATATTGGCTCTCTGTAGGCTCTTAACGTGATGTGGCAATCAGTGCCTGGGGATGTGGAGGGAGGCCTGCATGACTTGTTATTTGTGAAAAAACTGTGAAAATACTGTTATTGTGATAAACATGATCTACTTTCGCATCCTTTATATAGAAAAGTATACTTGTGTCTGCTATGGGTGTGTAGGGAGACCTGGCTTATCCCCTGCCAGCTCATCCAGCTCCCATCTTAAATTTCCCCATCCCTCTGCCCAGAAATACTGGTGTGACTGCTGTGTTGAGATTTTGCACCTCTGCTCTGCCTCTGCCCCTCTCCTTTATGCAGAGGAAGCTTTTACAAGGCTCCTCAATGACAAATATCTGGCCATAATTCACGGCCTCATTTTGCTCAAGCTCTTCGCCACGTGTAACACAGTGGGTTACCCTCTCCTCTTCAGCACTGAACTGACTCACTATTGATTTTCGTGAGCTTTATTGTCCCTTTCAGATTTGGAGAAAACTCATCCCACTGCTGTAAATGTCTTAGAAAAGGGATAGAAAGGGTTTTCTCTCTTGCACAAATATTAAGCAATACTTTCCATTGTAGCCTCCCGTCTCCTTAACTTCCCCAAGTAATGACACATAGCTTTAATCTCTCCAACTCTTTCTACTCTCTTCATGGCTTTGGCCACTCCATCATTATTAAAACCATGACTATTCCAGGCGATTGTCAGTAAATTGTGTCTTTGGGGAGTGGAATCAGCCCATAGCCAGGAGTTTCTCTGTGTCTTTTTGAGAAGACAGAAGCAAAGACAGAGAACAAGATGTAAAAAACATAGAAACCAACAAGTTGATCCAAGGGATGCAATGTGCCATAGCAGTGACTTGGTTGTAGCTGAGCTGCCTGCAAAACACAGTCTTTCTGGTGGGTATTTTTTTCCTGGGAAATAAAAAGAAGAAAAATTTGATTTTGCCCCAAAGTGGTCCAAAAGCAAGAGCTTTCCAAATTTTCCACAAACATGCTGTATCCTGCAAGAAATCTACAAAATGCCAGCAAGGTTTTGATTTTTTTTTTATTTTTCTGTATTTATTGTAAGACCAGGTATCTTCCCTCCTCCCTTACATTCGGTTTGCATCTGCGAACTCTTTCCCGATTTAGAAATACACGAAAGTTGCAGACCCTGCCCACTCTCAGCGCCACCTTTCAGACCTAGAGGGTGGAAGACCAGGAATGACTTTCTATTTTTGACAAAAAGGATGGAGAGCAGAATATGATCCCAAGCTGAGACATTAGAGTTCAGTGTTTGAGGAGCCTTTTTTATCTTGAGGTGGAATTAAAATCCGTTGATGCATCCAGTGCGTTTTAATACAATCAAGAGGCTTAGAGACAGCCAAAGTGAGGCTTTTATTTCAACTGGAAAGTGGTTTCTGCCCAAAGAAAAGTGAGAAAATTGTTTCTGTAAGGAGACAAAGAGGTTTTCCAGGCAGATAGTGCAAAAGCTGTTTGCATGGGCTTCAGCATTTGATTACAAAGCCCAGGGCAAGGCTGGAGAGAGCTAGTGACAAAGCATTCTTGCTTGAGGAAAACCAGCAAGAGAGAGCAAACTACAGGAACAAACCAGGCAGGACCAGTTTGACCAGGTTTAAAATCCTTTAAAATGTCTCCCCTCTTTGGAAAAACCCTTTCTACCATAAGGACACTTTACAAAGCTGGCATTGCCTCTAACCCTGTAACTCTACCAGCCAAACAGTAAAGGAGGTGAGGAGTGAATCCTCTCAAATCCGAAAAAGTTCTACAAACATAATTTGGAGAAATACTGTTTATTTCTATACACCTATTTGTATATTAAAAAATAAAAAAGGGAGAGAGAAGCAAACAATAGTCCAGGAAATTCCCCAGTGACTTGCTATTGATTTTGTACAGAAAGAGCTCAGATCTCAGAGCAATGGGCAATGCACATACAACCCATAACACATCTGGAAGCTTCTTCTAGAGCTGAAAACCCCGAACCAAGAACAGCCTCTGGCTCCCAGATGCTTTTGGCCTGTGTGACTCGCAATGTTTAAAGAAAAATGTGCCTGCCTTAGATCAGCACCCTAAATTAAAGAAGAATCTCTACTTCTCAAAGACCTCTAACCTGGTCAAGGAACAGATGACCATGTGGCCCAGTAGCTGTTTCCTGATGTTGAGGTGAGGCTGAAGACTTTGGAGAGGACAGTGTGTGGGAGTCAGCGTTGGTGTTGGACCACATACATGGTGCCTTCAGAGCAAGCTGTCCCACTGCGAGACTGCATGGCTGGCAGTGTACAAAAGCTGAATGCAACGATCGACATGGCCACATGGGTCACAGATGGTAGAACAAAGTGTCCCTTAAAAACAGAGGTGTAAAGACATGTCACTGCTGGCACCAACTGTTTCTGCAGAAGAGCAAGGCCAAGCAAAGCCCTGGGACTTCTCCAAAATTAACTGAAGACCTCTGAGAGGAGGAAATGGTTGACCAGGTAGACCAGTACCAGTTCTTGATTGAGACAACTCGTGGTATTGGTGGTCTTCGTTGACTATAGAATCACAGAATCATAGAATAGTTTGTGTTGAAAGGGACCTTCAAAGCTCATCCAGAGCCACCCCTGCCATGAGCAGGGACATCTTCACCAGATCAGGTTGCTCAGAGCCCCGTCCAGCCTGGCCTGGGATGTCTCCAGGGATGGGGCATCCACCACCTCTCTGGGCAACCTGGGCCAGGGTTTCACCACGCCTCTGCCCCTCTCCAACAGGTCCATGTGTGTCCTGTGCTGAGGACCCCAGAGCTGGACCAGCACTGCAGGTGGGGTCTCAGCAGAGCGGAGCAGAGGGGCAGAATCCCCTCCCTGACCTGCTGCCCACGCTCCTGGTGATGCAGCCCAGGACACCATTGGCTTCTGGGCTGCAAGCGCACATTGCCGGCTCATGTCCCATCTCTCATCCACCAGCACCCCGAGTCCTTCTCGGCAGGGCTGCTCTCCATCCCTTCATCCCCAGCCTGGATTGATACCAGCGTTGCCCCGACCCAGGTGCAGAACAGGTCTGACAAATCTGTGTGCAGTCCGCAAGTGCTTTGCAAAAGAAGGTCAGGAGCCAGCTGGCATGGCTGGGAGACAAAATCAATGGCTCAGCCCTTCTGAAGTCAGGCTCATTTTGGAGCCTGAATCTGCATGGTGAAGATCATTGTTAGTTCTATGAGCTTCGTTTGTTGATTAGTCTTCAGTCTGGTCCTCAGTTACTGTCAAGGGGTACCAAATGCAGCAACAAACACTGGCTCACATGTAAGTGTACTGATGCTGTTAACTTCTTATAAGCTAATGAGCAAAGCAGCAGCCACAGTGTCTGTCATCTTAACATATTTTTGCACCCCTGATTTCTACATGAGTCAGGGTTTTGTCAAACTCACTTGTCAAGTCTCATTAGTTTCCCTGTTACAAGATCCAAGTGGAGAGTATTTCCTAAAAAATTTCAACTTTTCAACTTCTACTTTTTTGTTGAAGGAATAAGATGGTGGTGGGGGGTTTGTCTGGTTTGGTTTTAGGCTTGGTGGGTTTTTTTTTTGTTTGTTTGTGTTTGGTTTGGTTGGTTGGCTTTTGTGTTGGTTTGGGGTTTTTTTGTTTTTTTTTTTTTAAGTTTATATCAAGTTTTATATGTGTAGAAATAAACATTTGGTGGGGAGCCAATGTCAATGTCTGGTGCTGTGCCTCACCTACTGGGTCTTGGATTGGGGAGACTGGTCTGGCTTTTGTCATGTGTTGTATGGTCCTTGTGGGCAAACCCAAGTTTTCAGGAGCAATTCACAGGCTATTCTAAACTATTTGGAGCTCAGTGTGGTGCTGGTCATGCTGTAAACGTGGGATCCAAAGCCACCTTCACAGTGGCACCTTCCTGTCATTGCAAGGAGAGCGTCCATGAAAGGGACACCGAGAGCTTGTATCTGTGTCAGGCTTCAGAGTTTTGGTCAGGATGAGCCAGAAAGTCCTTTCTCCTCAGGTGGGGTAATTCTAGAAGTTTTCAGAGGGGGATGTGGACGTTTTGAGGGCAGCTGCTAATTTCCAGGCTTTTGTGTGAAAGGGCAGTGGGGTCCCTTGCTGGGATTTAGGAGGGCCTGGGAGCGGAAGCTGGGATGTGTGGGTGGGTGCGATGTCCCCCGTGGCTTCTTCAGGCTGAGGAAAACCATCTGTCACACCAAGTGCTCACCGCTGGCCCGGTGGGCAGTTAAAAGATAGGGCAGACAGCACGTATGTGAGCACCCATCCTCCAGCCTTCCTGTGCATCCCGTTCTCAACAGCTTTGGCAGGATCCCACAGCTTTCTCCAAGCTTTACCTCTATCCTTGGAAGACTGGATGCGTTTTGTTCTGTGTCAGGGACCAAAGAGACACAATCTGAGTTGGAGAGACACGAAGGCAGATTTTCTGCATAGGGGAAACGGCTGTGGCCTGTCTCAGAGCAGTGGTAGCACATCTGAAAAGTGGTGATTGAAGCTAGAAGCCCAGCCAGAGCCATAGTCCTCTTATCATGTCTGCTTCTCCTTCACCTGGGCTTGGAGAGGTGAATTAGGAAGGTTTAAAGATCCCTTATTCAAGCTTAGGGGATGGTGACTCATCTATCACTTATTGCATCCTTGGTCTCCCTTTTTAACATGCGTGACCCAGGTGAAGTGTCCCTTCCAGGGTTGGACCACATCTCAGGAACCCACTAGGTATGCATATCCTGGCATTTGAAATGTAATCTTGTATCACAGGGAGACGTCCAGGGGCCACAATGTTGGGATCATTTCCTTTGACCTCTAGGATAGGCCTAGGGCTTTTAAAAAAATGTTGCTTATTGGGTCTGACGGGGATGAGTGAGCTCCAGTGAGCGCTGCCAGGGCGAGGTGTGACTGCAAGTCTGAATTTATCCAACCCCATCTTCCAGCCTCTGAATCTTATCACGTCATTTTCCATAAGCCTGAAACACCCCCAAATCTGATCTGGGGAGGTGGGTACATCCTTTATTGCGTGGGGGGAACAGTAGATGCTGTTACCACATCCCATGGGGCCAAGGAGCAACCCCAATGGAGCAAGGGAATGGCTCGGGAAGGAAAACAAACTCGTCTAATGCTCTCCACCCAGTAAACCCTGTTCAGGCCATGTTTTTGAAAGGCATTTGTATCTCTGACTATTTGTGTCTCCACCTTTTCACTGGGTTGAACACAGCAGTGTATATTTTACACCCCAAGTCTTCTTCCCAGAACACTTTTTAACGCTGTTGTTTTACATCCTTCTTGACAGGTAGACATATAAAGACCTAAGGCAGGATGACCCTATATTAGAAATACAGTGCACAGGGGCAGCATCACTTTCCTTTATCTGCCAGGTATTGCCCTGTCCTCTTAATCCACAGACCCCCTCGGCCCCTGCACAGTGTGCAGCTCAGGATGAGATGCTCATTTTCCTCGGTAATGCTTGGCTGGAGTCTTCAAGGTGGGGTTTGCCAACGCTGCTGAGCTGACCCCCAGTTGCTGCTTTGGAGGCTCCAGTCTTGCCAGGCAAGATTTGTCTTGCCAAGCTGCTTTTCCCAGAGATGCGAAAGCAAGATTTTGTTTTGCTTCTGAAAAAAACAGAGCACGTTCATCTAAATGTTCCAGCGCAAAACCTTGCAGCTGTCCTGCTGTGTGCACAGGTGCCATCACATGGGCTCCAGCAGGTCTGAAGCAGGAAAGCTGAGGGAAGGATTATGTACCCTATAGCTTCTTATAGGTCCAATACAACAACCAATACAACGCACTCATGCTAATGCACAGGGAAGGGATCACCTATCTCACGTCTCAGGCTGAGGTAAACTGTTGATAGCCAAACCGAAGAAAGCCCCCTGTCCAGGAGTCATCCTGGGACTGTCACTAGGAGGTTTGGATTTAACCCATGGTTATAAGAGGCAGCTGAAGATGCTTCTTGCCCAGACAGGGCACTTCCAGCCCCTGTCTCTGTGGGGCCAGCCTGTGGGGGGCAGAGGGCTGTGCTCCCCAGGGCTCTCCCCTTGCATCAAACCTCTGCCCAAGTTTTCAATGAGTTGCAGCTGTACCGCAGGAGAGGGACGGAGATGACGAGCGCCTGTTGGATAGATCTCCAAACAACTCTCGTATGAGGAGGCTGCCACTGAATTTAAACCAGTTGTGGTCGTGGGAAAGCAGAGGTGATGTACTAGAGGAGGTCGGCCAGGAGACGAGAGGGAAGAACTGAACGTCCAGGTCCTGGCGTGAGAGACGTGCACCCTACCGCCAGAACCATGGTCCGCTCTCAGCCATATGATGACTTCTCTGTCAGGGTGGAACAGCTGCCTGCTCTGCTGGGTCCAGGAGAAACATGGAAAGATCAGCTGTAATTGTTACAAATTACACAATGGAATAAGCTGATCATGTAGTTTGTCTCTATGTCATTGCTGGCATGCGAAGCAAATACATGCATTTCTAAGGATTATGGGCCAGAAGTGCAGCTATTATAAATCCTCTTATCTATCCCAGAAGGCCTGTAAGAAAACCCTTTCTTTTTATCTTGCAAGTGCTGAAATATGTATGAAATGTTACTTGCCCTGTGCACCCATAAATACGGCTCTCGCCTATCAGCATGCTTTCCTTCAAGACATTATTTCATTCCCTTGGCATGTCATTAGCCACGTCCTTATCAGACTACTCCTAACACGGAGGAGCATTTGTGTCCTGATTGTCCCCCTTCATTTTCCAATCCGTTTGGGTTGGGTGTATGACCCTCCCTGCAAGGCGAGGCACGCAGCTTGGCACTTGCAGCCTCCAGAGTCTTTGCTCTGCTGGAAAAGTTTATCTGGGACCCAAGCCAGGCTAAACCTTTACTCAGTATAAGTACCAGGGTCATGAGCGTCCTCCTCTCTTTCCAGAAGGTCCTTGAACCAAATCTGTAGCTGCCATTGAGAAGACATTAGAATCATAGAATCATCACAGAATAATTTGGGTTGGAAGGGACCCTCAAAGCTCATCCAGTGCCACCCCTGCCATGAGCAGGGACATCTTCACCAGATCAGGTTGCTCAGAGCCCCGTCCAGCCTGGCCTGGGATGTCTCCCGGGATGGGGCATCCACCACCTCTCTGGGCAACCTGGGCCAGGGTTTCACCACCCTCATTGTAAAAAATTCTTCATTCACAGCACCTACTGGAGAAAAAGCATGTTTCTCTGTGTAGCTTCTCCCCTGGCTTTCCTGTTCCGCCTGAGGCAGCTGCTTTTCTGATGTATATATAAATGCATTTATTCTGCAAAAATCAGAAAACTGAGTCTGCCCTCAGATCCACCCAGCAGCTCCTAACTAATAAGTCCTGCTTTGCTCTTAACTCCCACCAGCACCATGATCCCGCTGATGGTGGAAGACAAATATCATGTGAAGCAGCCATAGAAAATGTGAAAGGGAAAAGGTCTTTGCAGCTGAGCAGCCCAGTGGGACCGGGTCACTCTGCCCTGCAATCCCAGGAGGCGCATGGAGAAAGTCATGCAAGACTGGGCTGCTGAGTCTTAAAAAGGTTTCACAATAGCTTTTTTTTTTGTTTCAAATGCCTAGATGTGTGCTTGCACGTGAACAGCTTTACCAAGAATTAATCATTTTTTTAGTTGTTGTTAAAGCTGCACCTCTGACTACTTTTACATATTTAGAGAGATATGTATGTCAGCAGGAGTGGGAAGCACAAAGGGATTTCTTGCACTTAACTTTTTGCTGCAAGCTACCAAAATGGTATGCTCTTCATTGTGTCTCTTCATGATGCGAGACACAATCTAGAGAGAGGATTTTCTTTCCATGGGATGGCCTGGTGCATCCAGCTGGGGTGTTTGCAAAGGCTGGTGGCTGCTGTAGCATCGGTGTTGGTGCACAGCAGGTACAAAGTGCTAATTTTAATAGAGAGAGTAAATATTATCGACTTCTCTGGTTACTTGTCTGTTTTAAACGTTTTGCTGCTGGACAATGCATCTGGCTCTAGGCAGATGATATTTCTTTGTTGCAGTGTAAGGTGAGATTTTTACTAACTCGCAGTGAGAGTGCAGGTGCATGTGGTGCATCCCCTTATGCTGCAGTTGGCTCAGAGATGGTCTGAGCTCAAGTCAGTTTCTGCATATTCTGGCTTCTCTCCTGTGTCCTTGTCTAGCTGCCCCACATGAAGCCGCCCATCTTTTGCGTCCATCCTATTGCCCTTCTCTGAACATTTTTCTCATCTTTTTACAAGTATATAAGCTGGAAAAGTTCTTCAGTTCCCTCACAAAAAAGGAAACGCCCCATCAATCTGAGATACTTAAGTCTGATTAGACTTTGCCAGGAGAAGGTACTGGCCCTGTTTAGTGGTAGGCGACATTTGCTTGGGTGCCTTGACGTTACGTCTACTTCTGACACAGAATATCACATCTTGCAACTACAATAAATGCCTCCCTCACCAAAAATTTCGATAAGTTGCACTGAGGACTCGTGGTTCCTTTAGCTCAGGTCCCCACTACATCCTGACTTGTATCTTCCAAGGTTTCTGGCCTCTGTCTCCCTGGGTGCTTCATTGTCTGATTTTGGAGAAGGGGCATTGCTTATAGACAAGAATGGAGCTTATAGCCCACTCATCTATAAGATCACACCCAAACTAAACACCCGCGGGGCATTTTGGCAACATTTCCAGAGCTGTCACCTTCAGTATATGATGCATACTGTTTCTTTCATTTCCACCAGATGTGAAGACTTTTCCACTGAGGGTTTTTCTGTGGAGAAGCTTCAAATCGCAGCAAGTTAAAGGTGTTGCTGATGAGGTGGTGGGGCAGCTATCAGGCAGCTGCTCAGGGGATGAAAGGTGAGGGTGAGAGAAGTGGTGGTCAACACACAAGACCTTCACCTGTAGATCATGTGGCTCCCTGCCTGTCATCCACCCTTGTGATGGACACTATCAACTTCCATCTGTTAAAGCCACTGTGGCCAAGAAATGGTGCAGCAGGTGAAACCCAGTGTGTTCCAGAGCAGACACAGCAGTGGGAAGCCAGGGAAACAGGAGAAGCTGGTGGAGCCTTCACTAAGCATGTCCCAGCAGCATCACCTGCTCTTCTCTACACCATTGCTGTTGCCATCTCCTTCTCTCCACCTCCATGATTCCCCCCTTCCTTTCTGTCCCCTTCCCATTCTGCCTCATTCAACTGGTTTTCCTAACCAAATCCAGGGCTTAATTCTCATTCATAGTCATATTTCCCCATCGCAAGATTATAAACAAACCTCCAAGTGGACATGAACGTTCACTCCTTGCCCACAGCACAGTTGCTTTGGGTAGTGTCTGTCAAAACAGCGCTGAATAGCAGCAAACTGTTCGCTGACCCGTCACTCGAGAGGCTGTTGTTGTCAGCAGGTTCTCCATAACGGCCTCATCCATCCCCCTGCTCCACGTGGTGACTTGGGTGTGTGACAGATTTGCAATCCACACTGCATTTTTAATAAGCCTGCCCTCCCTCTTTGGACGTCAAAGGCATCGTTCTGAAAGTCAATCTCAGCCTCTGACCTCTCTGAGCTTCCCTCTTATATTTAATCTGGAAATAGTACTCTGAAAGCCGAATATGATCTCCTGCCTGCTTTATGCACCCGCAGCTCCTCTCTCCCTCGCCAGCGGCTGGGTGGCATCTTGCCATTGCCAGCACTGAGTCCTCTGGGCTACATCGATGGCTCACACTCATGTCCACGGCCAGCTCACCACCAAATACCCCAGCAGAGGTGTTTGCATGGTGCAGAACCTGCAGGAGGGCTGTTGGTTTTTCGCTTGTGCGTGGAAAACGGAGGCATGGAGAGATGGAAGAATGAGCAAGAGATGAAACCCAGCCTGCAGGCTGACTGCTAGGCTGGGCTGTGGTGAGCAAAACACATTGATGTGATGCGTGATCCACGCCATATCCTTTTGCCATTGCTGCTGAGAAAATTCCGTTGATGGCATTTTTGCCCATCTTGATAGGTCAGACGCAATCACACCTTTTCGGGTTTCTGGATGAATATCTGCTTGGCTGTGTTTGCTGCATGAGGTCAAGCTGTCCATGCTGCTGGCTGTAATGAGGCA
Organism: Pampusana beccarii; assembly: GCA_013399365.1. NCBI lineage: Eukaryota > Metazoa > Chordata > Aves > Columbiformes > Columbidae > Pampusana > Pampusana beccarii. Next base: position 72,161 of record VWYH01000252.1, on the reverse strand, counting down.
AAATAAAGTGAAAAAGGCACTTGGCATTTTAAATACAAGAAAACTATTTATACTAAGGAAGGGTTATGGTCTGTGTTGCCAAAGCTGCTCTGAGTTCCCCAGAACAACGTTCATCTTCCAGCCTAGCACCGTGAAACCTGCTTCCATTGAACCTCCATCCAGATTGCTTGAATGTGTCCCTCCTTGTCCCCTTTTAAATCTCATGGACACTTCTAACAGGGCCTTAATCCAAAAGGCTGGAAAGTGCTGAGAGAAAAATCTTAATTTCTGTTTATCTTCAATTACACCTCACTGTGGTAATTGCAGACCAGTTTTCACTGTATCTGGCCGCAGCCTTTAAAAATTGCAAAGCTCCATCTGTTCAATGCCCAGCACTGATTTATGTGGAATAAGGAATCATAGAATTGTTTGGGTTGGAAAAGATATTTAAGACCATCAAGCCCAACCACTAACCTCACACTCCCAAGTCCACCACCAAACCATGTCCCTAAGCACCACATTCATAAACCTTTTAAACCCCTCCAGGGATGGTGACTCCACCACTGCCCTGGGCAGCCTGTTCCAATGCCCAACAACCCTTTCTGGGAAGAAATTTTTCCCACTATCCAACCTAACCCCACCCCATGCAATTGGAAGCTGTTTCTTCTCGTTGTATCACTTGTTACTTGGGAGAAGAGACCAACCCCCTCCCTGCTCCAAGCTCCTTTCAGGCAGTTCAGAGATCAGAAGGTCTCCCCTCAGCTCCTGTTCTCCAGCTGAACCCCCCAGCTCCCTCAGCTGCTCCCATCACACTTGTGCTCCAGACCCTTCCACAGCTCCGTTCCCTTCCCTCAACTCACTCCAGCACCTCAAGGTCTTTCTTGTGAGGAGCCCAAAACTGAACACAGAATTTGAGGCATGGCCTCACCAGTGCCCAGTACAGGGGGGCAGTCACTGCCCAGCTCCTGCTGGCCACACTATTCCTGATACATGGGCCCGTCTGATCTTGCTGAGGACATCTGACAGCTGTGTGGCCGTCCCAGGACACTCTCTGGTGATCATCCTGTCTCCAGACTCATCTCACTTATCTTGGTTAACTCTCTCAGATGGGACAGGTCACCAGCTGGAGGTCCCCATCTCTAGAGCCTACAGGTCAAACTTAGCGTAGACTTGAGGCAGATCAAACTGAGGAGAAAGGGATTCCTCTTCAGCTATCTTGCCCAAGATATGTAAGAAGGATGCCGTGGGGCCAGTGACTTGCGTTTCCACAGTCCACAGTGATCCTCCATTCCCTGTTTCATCTTACCCTTGTTCTGCAAAATGTGATGAGAAAGCTATTTCCACCCCATCAAATTCAGCCATATGTGTAGTGCTCTGACAATGACAGAGGCCGTCGGGTTACACTGTTACTAATATAAACCTATTTATGGGAAATAGTTTATTGCTTCTCTTAACTGAACTTTGGGAGATGATGAGTCAGGAATTTAGCTGTGACTAAATACTTCCTCCAAATGCTGGAGACATCCACTTCCCAAGGGGCAAAGTCTCAGAAGAAAAAACAATTGTGCCTTTCTCTTTGTTATGCATTTGGCAACAACAAGATTTTCAAATGAATGGAGTTTGTATTTCAATAAGGAAAAGTTGCATAATTCTAGTAAAACTTTATTTCTCTTCTGAACTGGACAGAGAAGCTTAATGTCTACAGCTGGAGCATGAGATAAGCAACACTTATTTTTACGTCAAGATTTTAACGTCAAGATTAAACCTTGGATTTTTATCTCCAGCCAGCTCTACTATTCAAATGCTGGGTGGGTTTTGCGAGGTTTCACATGATTTCTGAGCTTCACATCCTCCACCTTTAATAGCGGCATCACGGGGAAGTGATGTCTGACACAGGGCTGTTAGGAGACTTGCTTTCATGCTAGGCATGAATTACAAGACTGTTTGATGAAAGACTTTTTTTAATGTAAGTCACGTTTCTGTTCGGTATTAGTAGCATTCTTTTTGATAAACAGTTTAATGATTTGTATTTTCTCTCTCTTTTTTTTTCTTCTTTCTCTTTGGAAATGCAACATAAAAGGAAGAAGATGAAGAAGAAGAAGAGGAGTCACAGAAGCAGTTGGATTTGCCAGTCTTGGAGAATGAACCCTTACCAGGTATGGGTGATGTGTGCAGCTTGCATCCTCTCCGTGGTGCAAATGAAAACCTGTCTTTTCTATATTGACCTGAGCCAGGATGAAAACGTGATGACATTCAGACCATGGCAAATGAAAAAGAGAGATACCTGTGATAACAGATCTGAGGCTTGTTGCATGTCTATTATATCCTGTCTGTCGTCTTCGGATTTTCTTTCAGTTTGTTAACACAGTGATTCTGTACCTGTATGAGAACAGGGCAAGCACTTGCAGCTAATGCAATTAAAAATGTCCTTGACCCCATCCGTTGCAAAAGACAGTGACTAAGGGTATGTGCAGTATTTGTTCTCTTCTGCAATCCATACACCTCAGAGGCATGTCCTTACAGCGTGAATGAAGAGGAATTTGTCCATCTCCCCCTTTTAAAAAAACTTCATTCTCTTTTTGCTAACAAGAAATGATGGGCCATGAAATCTCTCTATAAAGTTTTGCATGTGAATCACAGCCAGGCTGAAGGTTGTTCACCTCTCTTGGGTAGAGCTGGGTGTTCAAATCACTGGCAGTTTCCAAAATGCCTGTTAAAAAGGTATCCAGTGGAGTTCGTTCGCTGTCACTCTGAGCCTGTTTTGGTGGGAAGCTCCTGCTTCTCCTACCCTTGCCTGCCCAGACTTGTTTTTGGGATCCTCGTGCACCTCTTGCTCCCAGACATGAGCTGGAGGGAGTGGACAACAGGTATTTCCTAAAAAGAGAAGACTTCAGGCCTGCTGAGAGAGCATCCATCATCAGTATTACTGTCACTTACCAGGTCTGTCTGCTGCTTCTGCTTGACTCAGAGGGGTGGTTAATCTGTTCCCGTGACCAGTCTGTATTTAAATTGGGGATGATTTGGTAAAACCATATGGATTCTGTTAGTCGCACTTGATGTAGCAGCTGGCTGGATGGAAGGAGGTCACAGTGAAACGCCCTCATCCTCTGAGACATGGACTCCACATACCAGCAGGAGAGGGACGAGATCCGAGACAAGTGTGATCCCAGACGGGTACAGCTCTGAACATCCATATTTCTTGCATGGTCACTTATTATACACGTGCTGAACACACATCAATGCCATGGGAGCTCTGCGTGTGAGGTAGGACCCTGAAGTATTATATCTTACCCTCGTGGCTTTTTAGATAAGGCAAAACAAAAAAGAGGCCAGCACAGGTTTTAGCTGTGTGGAGTTTCTGCCTTTCCCGCCCTGCCTGGTTTGGTTATGGACAGAGCAATAAAATAAAATAACATGTTCTCAGCAAATCTGTGGTTATAGATTGAAGTGGGATCAACGTTTACCATGGGCCCACCCAGACGGCAAGCGATAGATCAGAACTGGAAAAGGACCCTGGATAAAGCTGCCTGTGCATCTATTTAGGGTGTTTAAAGTTTTCTGGGCAAGTGAATTAATTGCCTGGTAATATCCAGTGCTGTAACATCTGTGAGTTCTGACCTGAAGCCCCAGTTTATTTATGATAATGCAAGCCCTTGTGTAAATGGTTATTACCAGCCACAGATGCCAAGGTTTAGGAGGCTGGGGCTGGAGAGGGGAAAATGTCACAGCATCAACTGAGCTGGTGCTGCAGCCGGGGACAAAGCTGCTCAGGGATGGCATTTGAGCTGATGCAGCTGTGGAAAAAGCGTAAGGAAAAAAAAAACACGAAAAAACCCTGTTCTGCCTTCCCCACTCATGTCAGTGCTGAATCTGCCGTGTCCTGGAGGCAGCGTTGCAAGGAAGCAGCAATGAAACGAAACATTTTTTTACCGACGTAGCTTTTACTCTTTGTCAGTTAGAATCAGCCACAGGGTTGCTTTTATTGTTTGTGGCAGAGAAACGAAAGCGAACGTCCCAGCTCCTGCATTTGCGATCCAACAGGCAAATTAGTGAGCAGAGATGCTCTGAGCAGCACACAGCTCTGGGACTGGTGTATGAAGTCAGCTGGAGATCAATATCGAGCTGAAAAGTTGCCCTCTGAATTGTTATTTATCTAAATTCCAATAGAGAGAGAACCTGAGCAAGGCTTATTTAATTTTTTGGGCGGAAGAATAGCAAATGTTTTCCATGTAAAGTCTGAAAAGTTCAGACATTGTTTTGTTATCGATTTTTAGCATTGCTCACACAAATGTGTAATTTTTAAAAACGAAAACCCACGTATTTTCCTGGCTTAAAACTATGCTGGTGCCAAAAGAAATGTGAAGATACTCTTCAAACAAACAAACCACCAATAAAAGTGCTGTTTTTCATAAATATTTGTGCAAAACCTATTTCATGATCAGCAAGATGCCAAGAGGGAGCCACTATGATTTCCAGCTGCTGTCCACATCTGTCTGCAGATGACTCTACAGCACGGAACAGCTTTTCCCCACGCAGACCTCTGTGAGATGGGACATGATACTGGTGTGAAGCTGGTAGGAGATCCACTGGGTGGCTGTGAAGTTGCTTCCTGAGCTCCCCGTGCCAAGGCAGAGGGAGTTTTCCCCTTTATACTTCCTTAGACTTAACTCTAGGTAAGGGCTAGATTAATATCTTCCACTGCTGTGATTGACCATGACCTGTTACTGGCAATAAGGCGTTAATTCTGCCTCCAGGCATTACCCATACTCTGCTGTGGACCCTCCTAGTGGAAGTGCAGGTCCCAACAAGCTGCAGAGAAGGGAGAGAGGAGCGGAAGGAGGAGCAGCTGGGGCCCATTGCACCCCCAGGAAATGACAGGAGGAAGGAGAGAGGATGTTTCACTGCCTGGGGCAGCAAACAGGAGGAGAAGCTCTGCCACAAATTCTTAATTTAGTGTCTTCTAACCTTGTTGCTGGAGGCCTGCTCCATCTTCCCTGTCACACTCTTCCTCCTTTTGCTCTCCAGTGACAGGACCACAATTTAAACATCTGTGGCATAGAGATCCATGCTAACGGCTTTGGCGTGAGCCCTGTGCAATGTAAAGAGCAAGTCTGAGCAGCCTTCTGACCGCCCCTTTGCAATGGCACCTTCACAAGCTCCGTCACTCAGCATTTCCCTCAGCACAGACACCAGGAGCGATGCCAGCACCATCTACACCACAGGGATGCGGTGTCCAGAGAAAGGTAAACTCCACACACCAGCGCAAAACCGCCCGTCCCTCCTCCACAAACCTTGAAAGCAAAGCCAAAGTAGGAAACCAAGGGAAATCAAGAGAAAAAACAACGTTCTGGCTTCTTGCTAAAGAAAACTCACAGGGTGGCTCCTCTCTTTTCGTGCTGCCGTGGTGTGGTTACAGCTGCACCACAAGCGAACTGGCCGCTGCCCAAGCAAAGCAGAAAGCACATTTCTGAGCAGAAACCAGAGAGTTCGCAGGTAACTGGCAAGTAGATGTAGCTGTAGCAATTTAAGATATTAAGGACTCCAACTGGACATGCTGTTAATCTGCTTCTGCACCAGGGCTGGAGAATGAAGATGTTTGAATAAACTTATAGCGATAAAGCAGATGGAAATGCCAATGAGCTTCCCAGCAAGACACGGGCGTGCGTTCACTTCTGCTGCTTTCAGGCCAGCCTACACTGCTGGTGACACTTAAGCAAACATCTGCACTGTTGCACAATGATTTTTGCTAAATCCCTTTCTTAACCCCAGCCAGACTTTCTTCGATTGTGGCAGGATCAGCCTACAGGTATTTTTAACCAGCACTGAAGCAACTGCATTGCTGCTCAGCTGCAGCACGGACGTGGTTTTCCTGATTCAGCAGATCTGTCCTCTGCTCACGGCTTTCTGCTGCTCGCAGGACTTCTCCATAAAGCCACAACTTCCTTCTTCAGCTACCGGAGAATGAACTGGAGCTTTTTGCTTTTATAAGATAGCAGCTTACACGAGATAAGCCTAAAGTGGTCAAGTTGTTTTTATTTTTCATTAAAAAAAAAAAAAAAAAAATAAAAAGCTTTTGCGGAAAAAGAAATAAAGATAAAAAATAATTTATAAAGAAGCA
>VWYH01000252.1:37670-66011 GCA_013399365.1 Pampusana beccarii | reverse complement strand
AAAAAAAAAAAAAAAAAGCAAGCTGCTTGAGCAGAAGTGGAGCAGCAGATTAAAAAAAATGACAAATGGAGCAGGTTCTAAAAAGTCTTTTGCTGAAGAAACTCACTGGTGCAAAGCAGTGTTCAAACAGAGATGGATTTGGGTCTTGCAGACCAGGAAATAGCCCGCATTTCAGGTTTACTTCGCTTCCACTTCCCCCAAGCAGGTGTGCAGTTTTCTTTGTGTGTGCGACTGATGATCGCGACCTTGCAACAAGAGTGTGAGGCTGTGGGCAGGAAGATCTGGATTCTGCTTCCATCTCTCTTACATGACACCCACATGTTGGGGTCTGTGTGTGTTTCTCTCTGCAATGCTACACGCAAATGGAAAGCTGAAAATCACTGGCAGTGCTGGAAATGGAGGAGGAGAAAGAGCTTACCCTCCAATAACAAAAGTGTTTTTCTCAAAGTGTCAGCAGCATCACAGATACTCTTCCAAATTAGGGACCGTTTGTTTGCATTGAGATAAAAATAAGAACTTATAAAAAAATCTCTTCCTGCATCTCAGGATGCAAATATAAATCACACACCTGGAACGTAATTTAAAATAACAACCCATGGCAGACGTGACTTGATCCAAGATACAAATGCCAAACGACACATCCGAGCTTATAAAGCAGACCCCTTCATGTTGTTTGCAGGTGAGCTATTGCCTGACCTGGCCATCCAGAGACATCTCCATCTGAGAGCAGGAGCCTTCATCACGGCTCAGCTGAAGGTGAACAGACAAAGACAGGGGTTTCCTCGGCAGCTCCACCAGATGCAAGAGCTGCCGAGGAGCCAGGGATGTCCCTTTGCGTGGTCCCTTCTCCTGCCCTTGGTGACTGGCATGGAAAAGGTGCAAAGAGTACGAAGCACCAGTCAACGCAGGAGCAAACTGCATTTGGTATCGTTTTTCAAAAAGCAGATGGTTTGCAGTTTCCCTTCGGTGTGGCTGATTTGCAAGCAGATGTTGGGGGATTTATCTGTGTTTCTTGAAATGGATGAATGGAGCTGGGAATCTGGAGGGATTTCTGGTATTTCCTACTTCCAGTCAGGCTAAATATACTCAGGGATGACCTTTGTCTCAATATCTTAACTCTACCTCTTCTAATCCTGCTGTGAAAGACAAAACAAAGAGATTCCTGGAAACATGAGGTTAAATAAAAAAGGGTGCTGGTCCTTCTTTTTTCCATCTCTGGAAAGGGAATGTGGTCATTAAGGGATTTTGCAGTTCAACCTGGTTATTATTTTATTCCATATAAATCCAGATCGCTTTCATTGTGCTCAGTGAAGCTTTCCTCACATCCTGCTTTTTTTTTCTAAATGGAAAATGTAAATCACTTATTTTTAATTCCTTTAGGACCACCAGAGATCCCCAGCCATCAAAAACATCTTACCAGAGAATCTAATGCTCTCAGTTAAAATACCATGAAACAGAGTCAGCAAAACTTCTGACCATTTAAAGCTTTTGCTTTTAATCGTAAAAGTTGTTTCCCAAGGCAAATTTCAGGGGAGCAATCTGTTTGTCGGCATGGCCTTTAGGTAGCATTGAACCTTCGGCAGACCTGGTAGTTAGAAATCCTCTTCTGGAAGCTCCTCCAAGGAATTTTCCTCAGCCTTTTGTACCCCACAGGTTTTTTTCCTCTCCAGAACTAGAATATAATAGAATAGAGAACAGACTATTCAGTCGGAAGGGACCTACAACAATCATCTACTTCACCTGCCAAATAGGTCTTCCCCTGTGCTCAGTGGGTAGATCAGCCACTTTGTGACTATGGACTTGGCCCAGGTACCTGTGTCTCACTTGGTATTCTCCAGCAGCTCCAAGCTAACAGAGTTCTTAAAAAAAGACTTTACAAAAAAAAGAAGAGTTTTTCTATTAAAAATATTGCATGCCATGATGTACTTGAGGAAAGTCTGTGTGCAAGGATGGAGGTGAACACTCCTTCTCTGAGTTCGCTTGTGTAAGGAGGGACGGTCCTGCTGGGAACTCTTGGAGAGTGGGACGTTTGGCACATTCTTTGTGTCTGTCTGCAAGAGGTTGCACCCAGCGATGGCCTTGTCCCTGTTTTTTTATCAGGAGATACAAGGCTTGTATGGGGACAGTTAGGACAGGTGAACTATAAAAAGACCAACTTAAGAAATGTAAGAGTTTTTAAGTTATCAGCACTTTNCTCCACCACTTCCCTGGGCAGCCTGTTCCAATGCCTGACAACCCCTTCCAGGAAGAAATTTTTCCCACTATCTAATCTAAACCTCACCTGGTGCAACTGGAAGACAAATATAATCCTCATGGCTGAAGGGATATGCTTATCTGCTCTTGAAGCCACTGGTTTCAGCCTTACTTGGAGGTTGGATACTGAGCCAACCGGACTTTAGATCAGACCAAGTGCAGTGATCCTCACATTCCTTTTCTCCATTTGCATGCCACACTCTCTGCAGCTAAACTCTTCCTGATGAGTCAGGTTTGTAGCTAGGCTGGGTCTGGCCCTGCCTCTCTAGTCTTACAGTAGCAACCTCTAAACCAGGTGTGTAAGAAGCAGAGCATGTGTATGTCCTGCAGAGCAGGAATGCAGAATGACCCTATAGCATTAGGTAAAGTGGCTGGTATGGGGAGGAGGGAGGTGGATTCAAGGTCTGCCACTGCTCAGTGTGGGCTCTGTAGCTTTGCCGTGTCTCTTTGGTCAGCTTGCAAAGGCAAAGCCATTGCTCCCACCACAAAGCTCCAGTCCCAGCTGGGGCTTTAGGGTGCTCCTGGAAGGCAAATTACAGTAACAAGGAGCTATCTCCACTCACTTCAAGGATTTGACAGATGCTCTTACCCAACTCAGTAGAAAAGAACATCATTATCTTCCAGGCTTTAAGCTTTGCTTTTCACATTGAGTGGTGCTGTGATTACTAGTCAGTGCCGGTTTAACTTGTGAAAGGGGAGCTGCAAACAGAGCTCCAGCTATGGTCTCCAGGAGCGGGGGAAGCTGGATTTCCTGCAGGGAGGAAGCTGTGCAGGTGGTGAAAACCTTGTGGAAAGATTTGTTTTGCCAGCTGTGGTGTGGTGGGATACATCCCAAACACCCCACACCTATGGCGCCTGCTGCTTGTCGTGCAGTGAGAATAAAACCCAAAGTCTATCCCAGTCTGTTCAGGCTGGAAAGTGTCTCCTTGGTGCCAGAAAGATTAGTAGAGTACTTCCTGCACCCACCCTGCAGAAAGTGGGGTGTTGGAGAGCAATAGCACAGCTCCTCTTAGAATCACAGAATCATAGAATAGTTTGGGTTGGAAGGGACCTTCAAAGCTCACCCAGTCCAAGCCCTGCCATGAGCAGGGACATCTGCACCAGATCAGGTTGCTCAGAGCCCCGTCCAGCCTGGCCTGGGATGTCTCCAGGGATGGGGCACCCACCACCTCTCTGGGCAACCTGGGACAGGGTTTTACCACCCTCACTGAAAAAAATTTCTTCCTGCATGAAGCCTCCTGACCCCAGGCCCTGCCTGGCGCAGGGTAAATTATGTGCTCTGTAAAATATGGTCACGTTTCAGTATCAGATTGGATAAATATGCTTCTGAGGCAGAAGGGTCTTCTTCATGCTAGACTTTGCTGGTATGTTTAAAACAGCTCCTACGCCTCAGCGAAAACCGTTCCTGTTCTTGCCGAGGCCCCTCCAATCTGTCTGCTCAGGCTGGCAGAGCCCAACTGCAAGAAGCAACATGTTACAGGACCATCTGGCTCCAGAACGCCGGTGCCAGGCAAAGCACGGTCCAACACAAAGGAGCAAGGACAGCAGCGATCCACCAAGGGTGGTCTGTGGCCACCACCTTCCAGCAGAGCCCATGTGAAGTGGCCATGAAGCACATCTACGCCTGCTTCTCTGGAGAAGACCCCAGAGAGGCAATAGAGAAGGAGAGGTCACGTCATCCTGGGCAACTTAAGAGTATCAAAGCTCAGGATACAAGAATAACACTCAGTGCTGTTGTGATTTGCCCCGGGGAAACCAATCGCTCTGCCATGAGCCCCAGGAGGGACAAGTCATCTCCCCCGTGCATCTCTCTGATGCTCAGCACTGGTGCAGGGGCAGATTTGGGCCCAGTTGCCTGCAGGGAACATGAAGAAGAATAAAATGGGACATTTTCTCAGCTCTGAATGTGAGAAGTACTCACTGTGGCATGTCAAATAGATTGTGACTCTGTACTGGTTTCTTTAGGAGTGCTCGTACACCTGGCAATAATGTGAACACTCCAGGCCATTGGAAGGGAAGGGCCATGGGTGGGAGCATGGTCCAAAGATTAGAAGAACAGTCTGGGAACCCATGTTCAGGTTTTTGTCTGCCACAGACCCTCTGTATGAACAAAGAGGACAGAATAGGCACACGTAGAGCGGTGTTTTTGTCCAAGAGACGTCTAAGCTTGGTGTTTCCAAAGCGTAAGGACACATACAGAAGGCAGATGGGAGATGAAGCTCAGCATGCCTGAACATCACCACCCAATTCATGCCTTACTGTCCCAGTGTTAATGGAAGGCAATGCCACTTTCCTGGCTAACAGGGATGTGGAGGAAGACAGACATGCAAGATTGCAAAGGGCTCAGATGTCTCAGCAGGAACACAGAACATAGCTAATGCAAGGAAGCTGAGGGCGTACAATAATTCTGGCCCAGTGGCGATTTATCTGGTGCTTTCTTACGTTTCCACTTGGCTTCCCGCGCCAATCCAGCTCCCCACCCTCTCACTGAATATCTGATTTCCCAGCTGGTAATCCTCGCCCCATCCACATCCCCTCTGAATGTGGTCTAGACAGTCTAATTGTAGATAATCCCGCAGCCATAGTGAACACCCCATGCTAAGCCCCGCAGTCCTGTGCACACCGAGGATTCATTTGTGCTCGTCTTTGCTGAGCATTCAGAGCACGTCTCATTAAGGAGAATGTTGTGGATTAAAAGGTCGGTGTGAGGTGAAGATGAAAGCGCATCCTTCACAGTCCGTGATAAACAACACCTCCCTCTAACTGGTTTTTGCTTATGAAGCAACAAATGTTAAAGGGAGTCACGACGTCATCTCAGAGCACCTTGTTGTTTCCTTGCTCTGCTGGGATTCTTTGCATCTCTTGCTCTGTGTGTCTGTTCACACTCCAATGTCTGCAGAAGGGCACAACACAGAAAGCCCTCAATGGTCTCGGCGTGCTCTGCTTGCCTTGCAGAAGAAGCCATTGCATTCTTCATGGATGTGATCCAGTGTTGCCTTCTCGTTTTCTGCTGTAGGAGCTAGAAATCTCTTAAAATTACTACCTTTTCCCTGTTTTGTCTCCTATCCCTTGCTGATGCAGCTTGATGCAGTACGGGCCCCCCATAATTCATGCTGGGAGACCCAAGCTGAAGAGCTGACCTCCAAAGGGACATCCCAGCCCCCCCGTATTGGTATTATACAAGGTTCTGTGTGAGATTCTGTGACAGACTGTTTCACAGTGAAGACCTGGTCGGTGTTTTTGCTTAACACAGGCTATTTTTAATCAGTTTCAAGGGCTTGTCAGTGTGCAAGTTTCGAGTTTTGGAAAGTGTGAAAACGAGCCGGATGAAATCAGGGAGGGAACTTATCTGGCTTTGCAGTAAGAGACGGGGGCCAGATGCCTAGAGGTTACTTGGGAAAAAAGATTTTGAATGATAACTGTTTGTCTTTCATTGCTCATAAGCATTCTTTGTCAGGAGGGCATAGGTGGGGAAAAACAACATGTTTTTATATACTTTGAAGGCTTAGAAAGAGAGGGACATCCTTGCTATGGCAAACACAGAAGATATGGCAGCCACATGCAGTGAGGATGGAGCAAGTGGGAGAGTTTCTTGGCAGATGATGTCAGGGGGGTGGCACTGGCTGGTGGCACTGGAGGAGGTGGCACCCCAAAGCACGTAAAGGTTGAAGGGGAACATCAGGGGGAGAGGGGCCGACCTTGCCTCGGGACCGGGCTCTTTGGAGGTGACAAGGAAGGTGTTGGAGTCATTCCAGCCAGGTGACGGACCTTTAGGGACACCTCCACAGCAGGAATGCCTCAAACACATCTCCTCCTGCAGAGAGGACATCCCGGAGGAGATTTATGGAGCCAGAGGTAGACAATACAGGAAATCTCGGTAGCACTGATCTGTGCTAGAACAGCCAGGACATACCCACGAAAGAACCAACTCCTCACATTGATTTGCACAGCTATTGAAATATTCCTGGTGAGGCCAAGTTTCATTTTCCTTCGTCCCCTTCACTAACTTTTTTTTTCTTTTTTTAAATTATTTTCCTTTTTTCTTTACTATACCCCAAATAAACACACCTTCTATTCAGACTCCTGCCCTGAAGTTGGGCAGCAAGTTGGGCTGGGTTTAATAGCAATTTATGCTCTCGAAGCTCCACGAGATGAAGTGTGAAGGCCTTCCAGCCCTGCCTGCAGGCTGAATCCCAGAGGGTCAGCAGTTGGTGCACAGAGAAATGTGTTTCCTGCCCCACGGCAGCAAACAAGAGGCAAATGGAAGAAACAGATGTGGAAAATCCCTCCCCAGCCTATTGCTCAAAAGCAGCAAAAAGCAGATTCGGGCTCTTTTTTTTTTGGTGTGGTGGTAATGACCGCTTAGTTTTGATAATGGAAAAGGGCCGATGATCCTGACAGTGGGGGTTATCGTGTTGCCACAAAAACAAGCAAGAGAAGAGGAAAACAGATTTTGTTTTGTTCCCATGCTGTTTTTCTGTTTTACCATCAGTCAGGTAAAAACTCCACAGTTTCGGTGGGTTTCTCACACGCAGGCAATGGAAATATTGTTCTGTTGTACCATTGACTGGAGTGGCTGGATGTGATGACTCCCTGCAGTGATAGCTAAAAGGCTACGAGTCCGGTTCAGCCATCTGAAGTGAGCAGAAGCAGGTTTTATCTCCAACAGACGCGATCATTCGTTACAGCCAGTCTGCATTATCAACAGCTCAGCTCCCTGCAAGGGAATAAATCCTCTGCTTACAGATGCTGTGATTACCTGAAGTCTGGGTGCGTAAACCCTGAAACACTCATCAAGGTTTCCTCTGAAAATGAAGTTGGGCAGGACTAAGTTTTTTTGCATATAAAATTCCTTAAAGACGGGGTTTGCATTCTACACAGTTCTGAAACATTGTATTGCTAGTGCTCAATAAGTAGTATCATATATAACTGGTGCATATCCTGTTCCTCTCTATTCCTCTCTCATTCTAATGTGTAGTATCTAATTGGGCAAAACCACGACAGAAATTCCTGAAATTATTAGCTATACACTTAGGTTTAGTCTTGGTTTGTATTGGATCAGGAAGAGAAGGCTGACAAAGGTTTAGGAGAGGGCTTACATTCATTAAAATATTTTATAGACAATAAAAACATGAGAGAAAATACACTGATTTTCTGTGTTTGCCATGTTAGAAGGATGGTGGTGAGGATTAGAGCTTCTCCTAAAGGGCTAGCAAGGATCCAAGCTTTGCTGTGCAGATACAAACTGGGAGATGATCCTAAAGATCCCACTGTCTACTAAAAGAGTAACCACCCCATTTTCGTGATAGCAAATTCAGTCAGACAGAGACAGCCACAAAATGTAACATTCCTTCATGCAATCTCCTGTATTTAAGGGAACGTCAGTGGGAGCAGGACCCAAAACCTGGGCCAGCAGTTTTGCACAGCCAGAGGGGTCACTTCTGCATAGCCAGGACCCATTTGGCCAAACCTTTGGCTGCAGGAAAGCCTTGATGCATATTGTGAGTCTCTGGTTAAACATACGCACGGAATACCTGTGTAGCTCTTAGTTTTGGTGAATTTCCTGAAGAAATCTCCATTAGTGCCTGTAATCTCACCCAAATGTCTGGAAGCCCAGGAGGCTCCCAGCACATCGCTGGTGGAGCCGCCATCCTCTTTGCATTCGCCGTAGACAGGAGAAGTTCCATAAGCCAAATCGTAAGCACCAGAGCCAATGGAGCTGGGATTGCTGCCTGGCTCAGCCCATCGGTCTCATGAATAATTCCAAAATGAAGGAAGCTCTGCTGTAGCTGTCAAAATCAGTGGAAATGTTATCTTTGATTTCGCAGGAAACTGGATGGGCCCCTTAATCTTCCTTGCTTAGGGAGGGGTAGCGGTGGGAAAATACAACTTTAGTTAAGGAATTAAAAAATGATGCAGATAATACATAGTGGTTTTGTCAGGCCCTTAATTGTTGTTGCCAAGGAAATGTATCCTCTTGGGTCAGGGATAGAGAACGACAAAATGCAAACGGCTTGATTCGTGTTTACAGGGAGGCAGAGCCAAATCCATCCCTGGTGCAACTCGGCTGAAATGGAGAGATGGATTTGGCTCGTTACCTAGCTAACAGTTCTCTATTAACATGTTCTCCCAAGCTGTTTTGCAAACAACACCTAATTTATTAAAAGAGGGAGTTTAGGAAAGGTTTTTTGGGCGATTTATTGCTACTTGCCTGCCAGTTGTTTGAACAAGGACTCCACCAGCCTGTTCTTTGCATTTTTATATGCTAAAACAAATGCTCTAGCTTTGGGATTTCGAATCTGCCTCAGCAAGGTTTTAAATCAACAGCAAGACTCCCTTCACCGTTGATTATCACTTATTTCTATGGCTTTTTTACTAGACAACATTTCTAAAGTAATCAGTAATGGTTAAACTCCCATTTGCAATACGAGACTGACTGTGCAATACTTGTACTACAAATTTGCAGTATAAATTACCACTGTAGATCATGGTTACAGTTTTAAAGCAAGGGAGTGTAATTAAAATACTTTAAAAGCTCTCTTGTGCGTTAAGTGTTTCCTCAGTCCCAGCTCACACAAGCCCTCATCCTACATAACGAGGAGTGATGGGAGCTTTACCATACATGTAGGATCATGTACACTGAAATAAGCTCCAGGTCTCTGGGTCTGCGCAGGACCCTCTTTGACTTAAGCACAGCCCTACGCACAATTCAGTCCTTATTTTGTAATTTCTGTGCCTCAGTGCTGCACCTATGCTGGGTGTTTGCACCCAGTGCCTCTTCCTTTGCTACACAAAGTGGGAAAATAGGAGCACTCAGCCTGCAAAGACAAGGAGTTTGGCAATGCTCGGCCACTTGGCTTTCGGATCAGGGCAAGTTCATGTCCAGTCAAGTTAAAGAAGAGCTCAGATCTTTTGTGTAGCTCTCCTTGAGCTTCGGGGATACACAGAATTATAGAATCATTTCTGTTGGAAGAGACCCTTAGGATCATCGAGTCCAACCATAACCTAAATCTGGCACTAAACCATGTCCCGAAGAACCTCGTCTAAGCGCCTTTTAAACACCTCCAGGGGTGGTGACTCCACCACTGCCCNTTGGTAGAAGAGCCCAACCCCCCCATGGCTCCCAGCTCCTTCCAGGCAGTTCAGAGATCAGAAGGTCTCCCCTCAGCTCCTGTTCTCCAGCTGAACCCCCCAGCTCCCTCAGCCGCTCCCATCACACTTGTGCTCCAGACCCTTCCCCAGCTCCGTTCCCTTCTCTGAACTCGCTCCAGCACCTCAAGGTCTTTCTTATGATGAGGGGACGTGCTGCCCTTCATCCCCTAGCAAAGCAAGAGCTTTTTCCAGCAAAGCAAAGCTGGCATCAGTTCCTCCTGCTTTTCCAGCAGAGCTGGAGAGAAAACTTGGGCTTCTCCAAAACCAAAATGTGTTTTCGGGGGAAATATGTTTTCCAAAAAAACTTCTGATGTAAATTGCATTGGAAAAAAAAAAAAGAAAACGTTTCAAGGTTTGCAACACAAAACTGAAAATTATCTGATTCTAACCCAACCATTTTTGATCATTTGGGTTTACAAACAGCCCCACAGATGCCCGCAGAGGAAACATCCAGTTAGCAGCTACCAGATTGGATTCTTGCAACGTGTGTCAAGTATTGATATGGAAACTGTCAGGGTGGTGAAATCTTTCTCTAACACGCTGAAGAGGAAGCGAGCTGAGGAAGAAGCAAGGGAGGGGTATGAACAGATCATTGATAACGGAGAGCTTGTAGCTGTGAAATGAACTTGCAGTGCAGTTCTGGCTGCTATCTTTAGGAGCCAGGAAGCAGGGAAGATTAATCCTAATCTTCCCAAAGGCCTTGCTACCCCAGCAGAAAATGACAGATGCTGTTGGAAAGTCGACATTCTTTGCTCTAACTGCCACCAGAAATGTCCACGGTGTTCTTGTGAAAGTCACGACTGGAAGCAAAACTTTAAAAAGTCCATAAAGTTAATCAACATATACAAAAATAAGCTGAGGACTGTGGGTTCAGTGAGGACTTTTACATCTGAAAAAGGACATTTACATTCCTGAAAAATGGGTACGATTCTCCATCAGCTCACTGCAAGGCACCTTGGATTGCAGCGTAGTTGATGTTTTATGTAGTTTAAGGAATTGGAGTGTCACTGCACTATTTCTTATGGATGAAAGGATTTAATAACCAAAGTGGGGTTTTGTTGCTGACCTGTTATTTTTTGCCTGTATAACCCTAATGTTGCGTATTTTTAACGTGCTGTTTACTGTTATCTGTTGCACAGGAACACTGGAAAAGCAGAATTCAAACTAATTCAGCTTGAAATAATTTGGCATGCCCTGGAGAGATCTTATATTAGTGGTTTTGTTTTCAGTTTCAAGAAGCTGTTACATTTTGTAGACCTGTAATACCACATTAAAAAAAAATATAAAATCTAAGATCAAATTAGGCTGGTCATGGGCAAACTTAACAAAGTTTCTCTGTTTCCTGTCAGACACACAGACTGTTCTGCTCAGGAATTTGTGCCTTTCAGTCCACATTTAATTTCGTTTGCTGCCTGATTCCTATTTATACTGCACAAAGCAATATTATCTGCCAGTAATATTTTAAACAATGCCAGCAATATACTGCAATGTGAGCAGTACAGGAAAGGGGAGAAGGCCTTCCTAAATAAGTTAACTGACTACATTTCTGTCTCATTTGGATGCTTAGAGAACCATAGGAATGAATTAGAAGTATTCAAGGTTCACAGTGGAGCCTGACAATTCTGCATTAATATGTGGCTGGGGAATAAAGGTTCTGTTAACCATGTTGTTGTGAGAGGGGGGATCCCTTCAAAAGGGATCTTTCTTCCCTCAGTTTTCAGCATTTTTATGATCTGCGACTTTTCTTAATTCTGCGTGCACATTTGAATCAAACTATTGAAAACTGGGAGCAGACCAACTTAAATCACTGAACGTTATGTCCCTTTTTCTTTCCTCTGTCCCATTGGCATCTCCATCTACTACTGCACTTGTGTGCATGTGCCTTCTCCAGATCTTTTCAGAGCTACTAATTTTCCCTCTCGCAGATCTGTTTTCCTTTCCTTTTATAGTATGTGCATCTACCTGCTTTCATTTAGGTTAAGTTATAGTTGGAGTTGATGATCCTGAGGGTCTCTTCCAACTGAAATGATGCTATGGTTTCTATGATTGTATGTTTCCTCCCACTGTTTGAGCATCCAAACCTCTGTTGTGTGCTTCAGTGGGTTACAGAGGTGAAAGGGAAGTTCTTGGGCCACTGAGCTGATGAGCGAATGTCCGTGTCTTCAAGCGAGCTCATCTCAAGCAGATCCTTCAAACACATTGATTCTTCCCCCATGGGGAGCTCAGCTTCAGTTTGATGATCAGCAGCCAGAGATGAACAAAAAATGGAACAGCTGGATCTCTGAGTCTGGTCTCAAGTGTATAATTCTGTCAATTAAACTGTGCTACTACCTGCACCTAAAAGAAGAGAATCACCCAAATACCCTGTAGGAAGTGTAGTCACTGGCAAACAGCAGGTACAAGACAGATGAAAGGAGATGGTTCTTCACGCAATGTTCACTTGAGCTGTGGGATGTTTGGGCTGGCAGCAGTTTACGTGAGTTCATCAATGGACAAATTCATAAAAATCACAGAAATCACTGAAGATTACTAAAATACAAAGCCGTCATCTGTGGATCAGCACATGCCATAGCTTGTTGAGGACGGGGAAAGCACTAAAGCTTTGCCTTCTTCCTGCCTTCTTCCACATCGCTTCACTGCAGGCCCTTGTTGGAGACATAAACTAGAGAACAACCATAATGAGACCAGTTCCATCCTTTTATGACACTGAAACGACAGCTAAATATGAACTTCATTAAACAAAAATACTGCATGCTCCACATCCTCGGAAACGGGAGGTTAAACCAGTGGCATCTTACACGGGACAACTGCCCGTCCTTGGCTTTGCTGCTCCCTCAGTTTTACTGCTGAATAAAGTGACAGTAATTTGGAGCAGAGACACTCACAGTCCAAAGCAATTAGCTCGTAGTCAGGAAGTTCCCCCCAATGTCAAGAGCATAAATCTCCCAGCCCACGCAGAGCTTTGCATTCCTGTAGCACATGGGGCCCATTAACGCCCCTTCCAGCCCTGAGGAACGGCAACACCAGAACGGCTTCGCTCCACTGTCTTTCCGCTGCTACTCCTGCCCTGTTTGCCCCTGGTCCCTTTGGGGCTACTTCTGGTTTTGTTAGCATGCCAGATGTTATCACGATGGTGGAGCTCTTAGAAAAACCTTAGTGCGTCTTCTGCACTGACCCTGAGCCAGTGCCAGGTGCTGCAGGAGGGGCTGGTGGCTCCCGCGCTTTGCTGGCTTTAAGGGCAATCACGGCGCTGAATTGCTGGGTGGTGCCAGCAAACCCTGTAATTTTGCCTCATTATGTCCCAATGAAGCAGGATGAGACAGAGCTTTGATTTAGAGCTGTTCTTTTTCAACGAGGCTGGAGGAAAAAATGTCATCTGTCACTGAGCAGTGAAGCTTAGAGGACTCAGCAGTGTCTGAGTTACAGTTCATCCTGTTCAGATTAATTCTTTAGATGAAAGCAGCTTTTACCACTAAAAAAGAAAAAAAAAAAAGTCCTTCCAAACTTCTCATCCTTTTCACCATAGCTCACCACTGCATTCACAAATAGGCCAGGACCAGCCGGCAGCTTCAGTACGGGAAAGTGCTCTGGTACCTGTGGAGTAGCATCTTGAATCCAAAATAGAGCATCCGAGGTGAAGGACCTGAACCAGCAAAACTTTGTGAGAGACACGTCTCACTCCTTGCCTTGGTGTCCTCTCCACACCTCAGCTGTGTTGCAGCACAGAAAGGGAAGCAGGAGCCAAACGTGCAGCCGCAGACATGTCTTCAGATGGCTCTGCTACCAGGTTTCCTTCAAATACAGGTGGCCGGGGCTATTCATTGGAGGCTAGACCAGACGTGATCAGAGTCTCTAGGAAGAAGGAAATGTTGTGAAAGATGTGCACTGTTTTCTCACATGTAGAAAAACGCATGTGGATTTTCCTGCTGAAAAAAAGCAGGCAGATATGGCCCACAGCATACCCGTGGAGTACCTAAACCCCTCTGAACGAAGCCTGCCTGAATTTCACGGTTATTTATAGTTATTAAAAGGCATTTTAAGAAACCAACACTAGCAAATCTTTCTTTTGCTCCTCCTCAAGAAGGTGGGATGCATGGGGCGATAACTAATGTGTTTAGGGTTTTAAAAGCTTGATACCATTTTCAACCTGAAGGGATTCTTCTGCAGTCGGGTCTCTGGGCGTTGCCTGAAGGTAATACATGTTTAGCTAGTTGCACCACTTGTAAAGACATTGGGAGCTTCTTTGTCCAGTGTGAACAGCTCCAGAGCCCTAAGCCGACACTTGGAGGAAGGCAATCCCCTGGAACCTCAACTCCGTCATTTATGGCTTGTCAGAAAGGTTTGGGTGTACACCATCTAGGACTTCACCCTGTCTAAATGAAGGCCCAGCTACGACCCTCAGCCTTAACAAGTCCTGTGAGTACTAAGGTGGAGTCAGCCAGACTTCCTAGAGGTCTCTCAGTATTTTAGATGAGACAATTTCAGTCAAAGATGCTGGGGAGGATTCACTTGTAGCCTTACAGGCAGGACGTGCACTGGAGATGTGAGACCTCAGAGCCAATTACTTGTTCTGAATTGAGCGAAGTGAGATTTGACACTGGTACCCACATCCTGAGTAAATGCTCTAAATTCTGCGTCCTTGCTGTTCTGAGGTGGGAAAAGCTGATTATTGTTTTGTGTGGTTGTTCCCAGAAATGCCATCATTGTTGAAACTGGTGTGAACACTCCCACAAAAAAACTTTCAGCTCAGGTAGATCAGTTTTGTTTTCTTTGTTTCCCAGCAAAAAGCTTCCTCACTGGAAAATTTCTAATCTTGTCTAAGCATTATCCTTTTAATTCGTACCCATGGATACATAATCGCAGGTGCATTTTGTTTTCCAGAACCGGGCACAAATGAAGCAACGCCTGCAGTTTTTCTAAGCCCTCCGAGAGGCACAAATTATACTTCTGTATAGCTGATGACAGAAAAATCACGCCCACAGTCATCTGCAGGTGCAAAAGAAGAAATAAAAAAGGAAGAAAAAAACTCAAGGCCCTGTCACAGAGCAGGGACCTGTGTCTGCCAGGTTCAAATGCATATTCAGAGTGTGAAAGGGCACAGGGGAGAGAAAGGAGAAGGGGTGGGTGAAAAGGAGAAGTAGCTTCATCAGTAGCATGAGGAATTTAAAGCCATTTCAGGAAAACAGGAGAGCAGGAAAGCAAACTGAGAAGCTATAACACAGTGTGGAGGGCTGCATGCTGATTAATGAACTCCTTGCCCTCGATGCCTGTTGCAGACCGAAGAGATGGGCACAAGAACATTCCATAGCTGAGCCTCTGTGCACACAGCAATTACATCAGATTTACTGTCATTTTGAGTTTCTTTCTTCCTATTAATGAAAGCAGTAGAATTATACTCATTCTACCACTTTCAACTGATGGCATTTCTGAATTTGGGAAGCCCAGCTCTTGCATAACCAGCAAGCAAGTCCAAGCACACAAGCAGTGATGTGGGATTTGACCTGACCTGTTCATACCGAACTCAAGGTGGGCAAATCTCTGATGGTGTCACTCACACATTCTTCCACACCTGTGCAAGTTAATACAACTGGGACTCATTCTGTTTCCAGTTTTGTTATTCTGTGTGAAGAGCACCCCAAATGCCAAATGGATTAAGGACATAAGAGATGCCTGAATGCTCATATCAGTGGTCCTGTTGCAAGTTTTCCTCCTGGCCACAACCATTGTTTTATCTGGTAGATCTGCTTATCTTCCCTGGTGCTCTTGTGTCCCTGGACAGAGCACCCTTGCAGTAGCACATCAGCTCAGTGGATCCCCCCAACAATCAGCTGGAGATCTTGGGGTGCTGTACTAGATACAGTATTGAGGGATGGGTGAATAACTGCTCTTTGACCTTAGCCACTGCCTTGGTGAGCTGGTAGACCTCAGTCATAGCCCTTCTCAGCTGCCTTTTCTCCAAAGTGATGGATCCCAGCCTTTCCCATCTCTCCTGGAAAGGCAGCTGCTTCATCCCCTTGACTTCAGCTGCCTTTCTCTGTCCCTTCTCCAGCTCCACCAGGTTCTCCACTGTCTTTGATATATAAAAGCTTTCAGTTCACCGCTTACATGAATTTTGCTGGTTTTAAGTCTCGCAGAGCCATATGATTCATGTGACAAAATTACACCGTGCAAGTTATGACAGTCACACAATCCTGTTTGATACAATTTGGAAACCAAGAATTATCTCTAACTCATAACATATTGTATGTCAGTTATTCCAATAATAAATAAATGTTTTCCCATTTGTTTGCCTCCTTCAGTTTTGCAGTCTGTTCATGACCAGTTTGTGAACTGAAATGGTACAAAATCCATGGAAGAAATTATATGCTTGGAGTTATTTGCTGAGCTCTATGTTTGCCATGAGTTTCTTGCCCTTGTTTTAGTTAAAGTCTCACTTAAATTTCTTGAGCATTCCTTGTTTTTTGTTGCAACCTTATGAGATTCCCCTGAAAAGACCCTGCTTGCCTATTCCTAGCAAACATATCAGCTTGCAGCTGGATTCAAGTCCAGTTGATGAGAAAAGCGTTTCATTGTCTCAGTCTAACTACCCTCCTCTCCTTGTTTCCTTCTGCTGTGAACTCTCTCATTAGCAGATTATTTCCTCCAGCAGAAGAAAGCCACCAGGCCTTTGGTAAGGCTGCAGCTCTGCTAGGAAAGCTGCTGTGCCGAGGGACCAAATACTTCCAACTGAACCATTTTCCTCTGTCCGTTCTTGCCATCACTTCAGGGCATTCCCATGGTCCCAGGCACCCAAGTGGATTCGCAGACCTAAGTCCCGTATCCTGTCGTTGGACATCGAGCCGTACCAGGGGATTGCAACATCCAGTCATTGCTGTAGGTGTTGGTTTATTAAGGAAATTGGCTGGAATTATTGCATCATATATGAAATATGACAAGCTCCCAACCCACATGTGCAATTTATTAATGATGGTTGACGTGAAAGAAGATAAAGTGATGTTACAGACATTCACGCTCTGGAGCTCTGAACGATCTAAAATGTCAGAAGCACTGAAATTTAGTCGGCTTCTGTAGATGTAAATAGCTTGGGATTGTTTTAATTGGGTTATGTGTTTAGTTTAAATGAGCATGGGATGGCTCTAAGCAGTCCTTGAATAATAAGATTAACAAAGGAGATGGATTGAAACCAGAACCATTTATCTAACGCTTCCCAGTCAGGGACTTTTGATTACGTCCCGGTTATTCCTACTTCAGATTTTGCAAAACAAAGCTCATCTGGTGTGTGTTGTCATATGCAAACAGGGCTTTGGATTCAGTTCTCGGATTGGTAAAATCATGTTTACATGCAAGACACGGCAGGTCCTAGGAGACACATGGTAAGCTTCAGCTTGCTCTCTCTGATCCCTTCATCTCAATGGCCCATGAAATGAAATGTGCCACGGGCCAAAGTTTGGCCAGCCTTTTTCCATTCACCTAATTGCTAACAAAATGTGTGTCTTGACTCTGGATGCTGTGAGACCGGGACAATGAAATCAGTGGATGAAACCAAAGGGCTATGGCTAAACACTGCTGAGCTTCCCTTTCCAAAATCCATCCTGTAACACGTACACAAACAAACCAACCAACCCCATTGATTTTCCATTGTCTCTGCCTTGGGAAGGGATATATGGAAAAACACCGTTCATCATAGGAGATGAATGAAATATCCCTGCACTGCCATTAAATCCAGGGAATACAGACAACGAGATACACGCGGGGGAGTACTCGCTGTTAAAGGCAACCCATGTTCCACGTGTGCGGGGTTAATGCACAGCAGGGCCCCATAAGATGCCATCAAGGAAGAACAAACTGAGAATCACCCATGTTACAGGGTCTGCCCAGGATAATCATAAGCCTAACATCAGTTTTTCTAGAAGAACTGGTATCTACAAAATAAGTGGGTTTTTTTTGCAGAAATGGGTTTTTAGACTAAACGGAAATATTTGTCAAAAGTTTTAGGAAGGCATGTGGTTTCTGGTTAATACATGAACAAAACCTGAAAAAATGTCTGATTTTAAACTGAAGCAAAACTGGTTTCAAGTTTTCATTAAAATATTTTTCAAGAAAACAAGAAATTACCCCTAAATGCCTCCTTTTATCAGATCAGAATCAGCTTGAGTATTGTATGCGTATCAATAAAGACATAAATTTGCAACTCGGCGAAACAAGGCAGAAGAATTTATACAAACTACTGCCAAAAACCCCACTCTGTAACTATGTCCATCCAAGTTGGTGCATTTTCCCCTTGTGATTTCCACAGCGCAAGGACAGTCAGTCAGAGTAAAGATTCATTGCTTTCTGCAGGGCTGTGATGGTGAGTGAATGCATTGGAAAAAATCCATTCTTCTCTAAAGGCAAGGTGTTTACTGTTTCACTTCTGGGACCGTATTTTTGTAAAAGTTCATTTCTGATGTTTTCTAACTACCCTTTTATATCCACAAGGCACTAAAGAGAATTATTTCACTTCTATGCTTCCAGGAAAAGCCAGCAGGAAGCTTTTTGTCTCCTTTTCTTCCTCTTTTGTGCTTATGGGGATTTATTTAATACAGCAGGGAAACCAGGGCCCCCTGAGGTCTATTTGTACGTAACTCTACGACTGACTTGCATTATAAAAGAATGCAAATGCAACACATATTGACTATATGGGTCATGGTGGCACGTCTACTTTGGGCAAATATTGAAGTTATCTATAAGTACATAAATTAGGGAGTCTACTGAAGTATACAGTGTGTACAGGGTATCTCTGCCTTAATTAATAACACAGTAGAAAATAGTTGATCAAAACCAGAATACAACTGGTATAAATTTGAGAGGATCACAAGATCCTCCAGATTGAAATCCTTTGATAAAAGGGGCCACAATTTAGCTAGATGAGCACTGTAGTCATGTAAATGAGAACTAAGCTTTTTATTGGACCTATTTGTTTCTGTAATTGTAGTGGGGCAGCCCCGCTTATCGTCCGTTACAATTCATCCTTTCATCTTTCCTTAAGAAACACTCTGTAGCTTCTTTTTAAGTGAAATCAATGTTTGGACGCATTCTGCTAGAAACCAGAACAGTATTACAAAGCCAGAACTGCATTAAAGGATACGGGGTACTTAGGAAAGTTAAATCTCACTTTGCTACGCCGTAATTTTGAATATGTTTTTTTTTCTGGCAGACAGGACCTAACTAAATGGTGGACCTAACCAAAACTAAGAATCTCTTGCTGGTTTTCAGGGGTCTTGGGTTAGACCATATCGCTGAGACCCAGCACCAGAGACGCCTCTAAAAGTTTTCCTCCATTGACTGCAGAATCAAGTTTCCTATAAGAAAAACTGTGCTGAAAGTGATTAACATCAGCAAAACAAATTTCTGACTAGTGGTAGCCATAGCATCCTCTCCCATGAGAAGACTATTGAGCTTTGCAATTTCTTGCCAAAAGATATCACCAAAATCTTAACATGAATTTAAGGGGAGGCTGAGCAGGTTCAAGTGAAAAACATCTGTCGAAAGTTATTTGTAGAAATCTACAACTATTTGTAGAAATTAGTAGAAATCTATATCCAGCTCAGGAAGCTGTGGGTGCCTGGAGGCTGTGATTGGGGTGTCACGTATGTTTGCCCTTTTCTTATAGTGTTCCCTATGCATCTGCTTTTGTTCCTTGCTGGTGACAGGGCTGGACAGGCTTGTAATCTGAACACTGCAGCCACGCTTACGGTCTTTTCACTTCTTTATACTATGACCAATCACAAGGAAGTGCAAGAAAAGAGGTTTCCAAGAGGATCCTATGAGTCTTTTCCACAGGACAGACAGCGCTTCCTTTGGTTGGCAACACAGATGGAGGTTGAGGAAGGATGATCTGCATGTCCTCAGATGGGTTCTCCTCCTTCTGTCATCTGACATCCCAATCTATCTTGCCCTTCTTGGCCGAAATCGCTCTCTATAACTACCTAAAAGGAGGTTGTAGGGAGGTGGGTGTTGGTCTCTTCTCCCAAGCAACAAGTGATAGGACAAGAGGAGGTTTAGATTGGAGATTATAAAAAAAATTTATTGACAGAAAGGGTTGTCAGGTATTGGAACAGGCTGCCCAGGGCAGTGGTGGAGTCACCGTCCCTGGAGGGGTTTAAAAGATGTATAGGTGAGGTTCTCAGGGACATAGTTTAGTGATAGTGTTAGGTTATGGTTGGATTAGATGATCTTGAGGGTCTCTTCCAACACAAATGATTCTATAAATTAATGATCTAACAAACGGCATACATGGGTGACAGCAGCAATGAGACAGCTTGTTCATTTTCCACCAGAAATGGCAAAATTCACTCTGTATTTGGAGCTGGGTGAGTAATCAACTCCCCTTAGACAAAACGAAATGCTGTGGAATAAACATAATCTGGGTTTTTAATGCACAATTAGAATAAGTCATTAACGTTATGTTGAGTCAAACTGCCATATAACCTTGGCTTGGGTTCACAGATTCCATTAATTTAGTTGCTAGATGCACATCTGCCCCTGAGTGAAATAAATTGTTCTGTTTCTCCCTCTTTATCCAGATGAAAATACAAAGCTGTACCTAAAAGACAGCTATCTACTAGTGCTGAAAAATACTTCTTAGATTTGTATAAAGACAACACGCATCTTAACGTTCTCTTCAGTGAGAAGGTGCCCACAAGATGCAAGGTTCAAGGAAGGCCAGAGCTCAGGCAGGATCTGCAAAGCTGTACATTGGTGCTATGGTGTGTGGAAGGCCACAGAAAGTGATGGCAGTTGTCTCAATCACTGGAACTTGCAGCAGGTACTGACCCAACAGGAGCACCAACAGGCTCCTTTATTCACCTTTTATTCGGTACAGTAGGTTCTTTCCAGAACACGAGGTATTTTCCTTCACGGAGCTATAGACTGGACTAACTCATCTCCATCAGCACTGATGTGTTGAACTCATCCTGCAATCTAGGACATAATTTATCTCCCTAACACACAAAAATGTTAAGATAAGCTTGTTCCTTTTCCATTTGCTCTCTGACATTCATCGATCTCATAAATTAAATACCTTTCTTGCATCTTGGCTTGGAGATGAAGGGCTTTGCTTTCCCAAGGCTTTCCATGGCAGACTGGGGAGCAGTGGCTCACCCCATACCCTTCCTAGGGTTGTCACCTGAATTGTCACACACGTGGTTCTTGTAGACAGAAATACTGACAAGTAGTTCTACTGACAGGTGTATGGACATCCAGTTTTTAACTATTTTTTACAGTGAAATAACAGCCAACATTAACATGAGTGGTGACACATTCTGTTGGAAACCACATGGAAATCAGGAGGAGACTGGCCTGGAAACGCTTAGCTTCACTCTTGAGTATTCATGTTTACCCTACTTAGGAATAGTTTATCTCATTTCACGTTCACTGGGGAAGGCACTTCTGGAATTGTACTCTCCAATAATTGGAGAGACGTGCAGGATTAGATCAGGTTTTGTAATGAGGGGAGAGCAGCCCTGAGGCAGATGCTCTTAAGCAGAGCTATAATTTACTGGCAACCTTATCTAGGATATGGTCAGTCAATAAGAAAGCCTCAGAGGACTTCAGGGTAGCCACAGCCTCAGTCAACCTGCTGATTTCTTTACAAGGAATGCCAGCTGGTTACTAAACCACAGGGGGTAGACAATAAAAATGAAGAGTCAGGGACAGAATAATGATTTATTTCAAGTGGGAAACCAGGAAAAAAAAAGAAGTTGAAAACCTATTCCTGTTAATTGCTCGTGTTGCTCTCATAACTCTTTGTTATTATTTGTGTTAGAATTGGTGACTAGAGACTGAGCTGAGATGAAAAGCTGATTAAGCTGAAATGGGTCTATTGTGCTCTCGCTGTGTCTTCACTACTCACTGTTGAAGGCTCTGGTGCAGAGTTCCCCGTGTTTTCCTTCTTGATCCTACCCAATACAGTCACCCTTTTTTGAAGCCATGGTTGGAAGTGCAGGCCATGGCTCCGCTTTCCCCTGGGATTTTATTTTTACATTTACTTTGTCTCTTCAGTTTCTTCCCACACTTTCCCCCACGTGTCTAGAAAACCAAGACAAGTGCTCCCTTGATGAATGACTCACTGAGAAAGAATCAGGGAGACTTTGAACTTATTTTAGCACAACTTCCTTAGGAAGAATGACCTCCAGAAGTTCCCGTAGCGTGCAGGGCCAGAGATAATGCGGGCAGAATTTCACGGTGTGACTGTCCAGGGCATGCCTGGGCCAGCCAGAGATGTCACACACAGACCACAGACCTGAACCAGTTCTGGAGTGGAGATGCACTCCAGTGTGCAACCTCCCTGTTACTGCGATAGTGAGAATCAGGAGCCCTGATTCGTCTTCCCAGAATTGCTATAGCCCACTGTGTTGCCTTGGGTGTCTCCATCAACTCTACCACTTTTCTAAGTCATCTGCCATCCCGTGGCTTTTTCTGTCTTATTTAGCAATTTATAGAAAACCAGAGCAGCTTGGCTCACATTAAGGATTCCTAGGTGCTTGCAAGGCTAATCTGTCCACGCAAGGGGACTTGGACACACTCAAAACTATTTAGACATGCTGTGCATGGACCCATTGGTTTTGCAGAACTTGCACAGAAGGTCCGAGATGTTGAGCTTGGACAAGACTCGCTGCTCAGCGCAACATGGCCCACATTCATGGATCTCTGCATAGAAAATCCCACATTCAAACACAGGGAACTCAACACCTAGAGATCAAACTTTTTGCTTTTACATGTGAAATGCCAGCAGATATGATGTGGTGTTTCTTATTTTCACTTTATTTTCAGGTGTGGTGATTTCCAAGGCTCCCATTAACTTCAGCTAGGATTGGCAGTTCTCAGAAAATGAGAATCCGTAGTTTTTAATCTCTAAATTAGACATGCTTATATATTCTGGTGACAGGCTGGAAATGGCATGGTTATTGATTTCTTACAGTTGTTATGTTTAGGCAGCACTTTGAGATCCTGTGGTAGAAGATGCTGTAGAGCCTTGATCCTTGTGCATGTTCCTCTGCAAGTGTGTATGTGGCCCGTGGAAAGTCTTTGCAGTACAGTCATTACTACACAAAAGACAGGAAAAAAAAGCTATGTGTCACTTGCAATTTTCCTGTACTTTATGGCTCAGAACACAGAGGATATGTCTGGTTTTCCTTTCATGGAGGAAACAGCACTTGATTATTTGCTTTTGTGGGAAATGATATGAGATTGTCTTCTGCAACTGCTGTAAGGCCACCCTGAGTACATTCTGCTCACGGCCTGTCATCTTCGGTAAATAAACCAGCTTGGAAATGGAAAAAACTGCCCAGCCTGCACAGCAGTCCAGATGTGTCCTGGCTGGAGGTAGGGACAGACCTCCTCAGAGGCTTTGTCTCACGTTTTTCTGCATCTCCAGCTATTACAGCTGTATTTTTATAGACTTCTCTGTGTCATCCCTGGGAAGACAGCTGGGCACGTCTTTACAGGCCCAGTCCAAGCAAAATGCCTTGTGATCTCCACAGGAGGAGGAGCTGTTTCCAAGCCTTCATCAGGCTTTGCTGCTTCATCTCATCCAGGAGGAAGGCAGAAATGAGGGTTCAGTCTACACTCACTTGAGGGCTGTGGCAGTTTTAGCAATGGCTTTAATTAGCTACGGCTGAGGCTTTCTGTGTCAGGCTATAGAGAAGTTAAATGAGGAGGAATTCTGGTATTATTAATCACAGCACCTCAAGGCTTTAACCCTATAGCAGATGCCAGCGACATTTTGTTTGGGTCTGTTACATGTTCTGCATTACAACTCCGAGCCCACCTATAGCCATATGTTTGAGGATCTGATTTCCCCAGAAAAGCGCCCTGGAATTCTGTGCATTTGTCAGATAAGGGCTGCGTGTGTCCACAGATCCCGTGTCCTCCAGGACCAAACCGACCCAGATTCGGAAATCTTGGTGCCTGGTTCTCTATGCCAGGCCCAGTTTATGTTATTAGAATGATCTAAGATTGCTACAGTGACACGAGAAGGCAAACACAACCTCTAGCATGTAAGAACTGCAAGATTAGAGGAGAAGGTGGCCAGAAAACCACGATCCAAGTGCAGATGTATTTTTCTGACCTAATCCTGTGAGACGTCTAGATTCTAAAGGTCAATATCTGATTTTGTCTGAAGACAAACCCTATTTAGTGTCTTCTACCTGCAAATTTCAAACTGTGTTGGCAAGGAGGTCACGGTTATTTTCACTGTTCTACTAGACCAGAAACTGAGGCAAAATGACCTATTTCATGTTGCCCAGTGAGCCAGTAGTGGAGGCAGTACCAAAAGCTGGGTCTTAAGAGTCCAAGCCAAGGAAGCACAGAACAAGTCTTCAGATAAAATCAGCCTCCAAAAGAGCGATCAAATGAAATTCTGCTGTTGGAAGGTAAATTAAATCCCCCCGCTTTTTTTATTTTCATGCAGCCTGGGGAATGAGCATGTTTTGGATCCAACTGTGCAACATTAATCACGATATGGAATATTTGAGCCAAAGGTCAGCTACAGGGGGCCAGCTATTAACATATGGGATTTATCTGTCTCCTTCTTCCATAAAGATGCAGCACGCTGGGTAATTAAACTTCTGAGTGCCAGCGTGGAGTGCAGTCTGTTTTTTTCCACTGCGCTTTGTGATTCGATCCAGAACCATTTCCTTTCGCTGTATGTTTAGAAGGGGAGGAAACAAAGGTGGCATCCTGATCTTCGGTGTTAACGCACAGGAAAACTTGGAGGAAAGCCCTTTGCTGCCCCTGGCTTTGTGTAAAGAAAACCCTGCAAACTCAAAAGTCATAGTGTTTGGCTCCTATACGTATTTATACATCTATGTGCATGGCAGATGTTTCTTCAGACACTTAACTGAGGTTTCTGCAAAATGATGGTGTGAAAAACCTTCATAGCAACCTACATTTCAGTTGATTTACTTTGATTAAATTAAAAATACAGGAAAAAAAAATTAAAGTGCATACATTAGAATAAAGAAAACAACATTCTCCTATGACAGAAGTCAGTGCTTCTCCATGTCGTGTGGAATAAAAATTCTGGTATACAGGTATACAGGTATACAGGCGGCGCTCATCTCTTGCTTGCAAATGGGAGCAGGCAATGGGGAACATTTTGCCGCTTTGGGTAAAGGAATTACAGCTAAAGAATTTCTGAGGGAGGCATCTAGCTGAAGCTTGTCAGGCCACTGCCTTGTGTAACCCGCAGGAGCACTTCCAGAAGAAATTAACCCAATTCTAATACAGGAGGCACGAACCTCTGGAGGCACCTACCTCTCCCCCAGCCTACATGACCTGCTTCGACAAGACGTCTGCTTCCAGACAGCTAAAATTAAGCAAGGGGAATCCCACAGCAGCTGAGTCTGTGCTACAGGTTGTTTCTGCCACAGTAAAATTGTTGTTATTATTATTTAAGGTCATATTAGGGTAATACTCAAAGGCCACGTATAGTGCAGGCATGGAGTAAAATGCAATTCTCTAGCCCACAAAGAGGACAACTCGAGTAATTAAAGGATGATTTTGCTTTTAATTCTGTAGTTTGACTGAAAAGAAATGCAAACACAAACAGGCATTTAGAACGCGTAACACTTGATTCATAAGATACCAAAATGCCAAACTACATACTACATACATCCCATGACACTTATACAATAGAACGACTGTATACTTTTGGCTATAATGTTAATAAAAAAGGGGTTTATCTTGTTAAGTATTTCCAGGGCATCATTCTGTCTTAGAGTTGTTTTAAAGTGGAGCCAGTTTATTACTAGTTTGGATTCCAATACACTGCTTTTCATTTAAAATAAAATGGTAACATCTTACATTTATATAGTCCTTTTCATCTAGAAAGATCCCTGGGGTCTTCTTGAGCACTTTCTGGAGTTTCAGTGCCCACAGTGCTGGAGGAAGAAGGCTTGTCATGAGTAAAATGCAGTTGTGGCCAAATTTCTTTATTGCATGAACCAAGCACTGTGATTTTCATGTGGTCGAGAGGCATAAAGCACATATGATGTGCCTTAAAGAAGGAAGGGGAACACCAGGAACCTGAGTAGTTCACAGATGGGAGACAATACTGATGTGTCCCCCTTCCTCACTTATGGGCTGGAGCTGAGCTGGACTGGCTCACATTCTCCCCAACCAGGGGCTTGGGGTACTGAGCAGATCTTACACCAAAACCAGGCAATCTGATGACACAAGTTGTCCTTTCGTAGAATCACTGAGTAGTTTGGGTTGGAAGGGACCTTCAGAGCTCATCCAGTGCCACCCCTGCCATGAGCAGGGACATCTTCACCAGATCAGGTTGCTCAGAGCCCCATCCAGCCTGGCCTGGGATGTCTCCAGGGATGGGGCATCCATCACCTCTCTGGGCAACCTGGGCCAGGGTTTCACCATCCTCATTGAAAAAAATTTCTTCCTCGTGTCCAGCCTGAATCTCCCCTCTTTTAGTGTAAAACCATCACCCCTTGTCCTATCGCAACAGGCCCTGCTAAAAAGTCTGTCCCCATCTTTCTTCTAGGACCCTTTTAAGTACTGAACGGCCGCAATAAGGTCTCCCCAGATCTTGAATTACTTGTGAGATGCTTGACTCAAAACTATCATTTGACCACTGTCTTGTATGAGCCACTGAGTGAGGAATTAAGACTCTGGGATAACAAGTTGGTCTGAGCCATCGCTGGTCCTCTGATGTGGTCTTGGTGGGTCCTTTCAGCTTTCTGCCTCTTCCAAATCTTCCTCTCTCTTGCTCACTTCAAGCCTGGATACAACCATGGTAGGTCAGGGGTCCCACAGATTTAAAGTCATTTCATGGAGCACAAGCTGATAGTATCTGCGGGGAGGCACTTCGCTAAATTGCACCTGGTACAGCCAAGGATACTACCTAACCACACACTTAAATTTAAAGTAACACTGGAACAAAGTAGCTATCACCAGGAAAAAATACCTGTGCTCCTTTGACAAGCTGTGGCAAGATTCACAGAAATTTTTGGTAGCTTCAGCAAAGTGTTACATTCCATTTAAAGGTGTGGATGTGGAGGATCTGCTGGGGAGACGGTACATATCGTAGTGAAATAGCTGTCTGAGCTGAGACAGGGTTGGGAAACACCGATGTGAAGTGTCAGGTTTCAGAGCAGGGACAACTGCCTGTGCAGTGTCTAAGGCAAGAGAGATAAAAACTTGATCAGGACTACAAAGCGTCTTTGCAATACAAATAGTTAATGCTTTCCTACAGAAACGATAGGGAGAGGTCCGTAAGGTCAAGAATGCAACAGATAGGGAAAGCCAGCAT
Organism: Pampusana beccarii; assembly: GCA_013399365.1. NCBI lineage: Eukaryota > Metazoa > Chordata > Aves > Columbiformes > Columbidae > Pampusana > Pampusana beccarii. The sequence goes on along the minus strand of VWYH01000252.1, from coordinate 39,298 downwards.
TCCAGCTGGCCCTGTAGCTCATTTTATTTCTTTGCTGTTTGCAATTCCCTGCTCATACATTATTTCCCCCTCCCATACTTCAGATGCAGGATTGCTCACAGAGCAGGGAACTAGTCAATATTTATCCTGCCTCATTCAGCTAGGCACATCATTATACTGCATTTAATAAAAAAGAAAAATCAATTTTTATGAGGTTTTTCTCCATACAGTATCCATGGGCTCCACATACAGAACAAACCTCTCTCACAACGCTCCCGTGAAGGAAAGGGCACCTGGGGAAGGAGGCTGCCCACAGCCAGGGCTGACACTGCGAACACGGACAACACAAATGGGTGTCCAGCTTGTCACACCACAAGTGTTTTTATTTTTCTGAAGAGCATGTAATACTTTATAACATTTCATTCATTCACGGCTTAGCTCTGATTGCACATGTTGGTGCTGAGCAACAGACTCGGATTGAACCAGAACTGACCGTGGCCACCCATGCTCTGGATTTTAGCCATTTGCAAAGTTTCGCCCAGGCTGCCTTTCTTTTTTACAGCCATACGCAAAGACCTGAGCAGCCTTTTAGTACATACCAGCACTGCAGGTTTCAACCCTGCCCACAGAAAACACATTTCTCCCTGTCCACTTTTTCCCCCTACCATGCAGTGGGTTGTTCAGGACAGATTTGGTGGAAAAAGCAGAGTCTACCGAGCACCCAATGTCCTCCCTTCAAGGTCTTCTTAGGGTTGGGGGTTTTTAGAGGGAAACGGTCTGTCTCCGCAGCCCAAGCAATGTCGAATGCTTGTTACTGAGCCCAAATCAGCCTGAAACTTTTCATCCCTGGGATGACTCAAGTTGCTTTTGTCACTTTGCTGTGATCCAAGTCATCAGCTCTGAAGAAACGCAAAATAATCCTAGTGATAAATATACAAAAGAAATTGACTCAATCCAAGTATGTACACCAATGTATAAATACACATTTTCTCCCCAAAAGCTTTTCTGTTTTGGGGGGTTCATCCCCAAAGTCTGTGCACGTGATGCTGTATCGCCAGCTCTCTGTCCTGTCTCCATCATGTAGTACTCACTACAAAACAGATTTTGGGTCACGCTGAGGCACCTTTGGGCTGGCTGGCTGTGATTTCTTGGCTTCTTACTTGGATGGGAAGAGTGGGGAACCTTAATTCCTACAGACTGACCAGTGGAAATACCCACAGGGGTCAGGGTTCTGGGTCATGGAAAGGTAGAAACACCCACAGGGGGAAAGTTAGAAGAAAGGCACAGCTGGGAGATTCCTCTTCCGTTGAGAAAGGGGTGGCTCTCGCAGGTGAGTGGGGCCACTTTAAAGGACCAAGAGCCTTAAAAACTGCCCCTGGGCACCCACGTGTGTTGTCCTCCTGTGTGGGGGTGGCCACATCCCGCTGCGGCCCGGCCCGAGGAGACAATCACAGAATCACAGAATGTCAGGGATTGGAAGGGACCTCAAAAGCTCATCCAGTCCAATCCCCCGCCGGAGCAGGAACACCCAGATGAGGTTACACAGGAAGGGGTCCAGGTGGGTTTGAATGGCTGCAGAGAAGGAGACTCCACAACCTCCCTGGGCAGCCTGGGCCAGGCTCTGGCACCCTCACTGAGAAGAAGTTTCT
>VWYH01000252.1:16563-37600 GCA_013399365.1 Pampusana beccarii | reverse complement strand
ACCTCTCTCGACCTACTGACCACCCCCTTCTAACACACCACAGGTACCATTGGCCTTACTGGCCACAAGGGCACAGCGCTGCCTCTCCTCCCTCCACAACCCCCTCCGCTTCCCTGGGGATTTCCACCCAGCCAGGGCTTCCACGCACCCCCCGATCGTTCCACGCCTGACAACAAAGGAGGCGGCCGGGCGGTGACTCAGCGGGCCCGCCCCCGGCCCGCCCCGCCGCTCCCTCAGGCGAGGCCGGGCCGGCTCCGCGCGTGTGGCGGGGCCGCCGGGCAGTGCCTGGTTCCCTCAGTCACTCAGTGAGCCAGCGGGCGGCTGCCGGGCTCCCTCCTCCCCTCGGGCTCCTCGGGATCTCCGTCCCCCCGCGCTGCCGGGCGGGCAGAGCCACCCCGCCGAGGTAGGTTTTGTGTTTCCTCACACAAAGGCGGCGGCGCTGGCGGGTGGGTGGCTGGGGAAAGCGGCTCCGTGCGAGGACCCGCGGGGGGTCCCATCCCCGAGCTGTCGGGGAGCCCCATCCCCGCTCCTTGGTTCGTGAAGCGGGGTTCGGGGAGTTACTCGTTAACAGAGGGGAGCGCAGTAGCGGGGGAGCCGCCGGCCGAGCCCTTCGCTGCTCCGCGGGTTCCCCCCGTGTCTCGCCGGGGCCGTGGGGCCCGGTGGGGCGTCCCGGTGGGGGTAACTTTTCTTCTCCGCTGTATTTTGTTTTGCTGGGGTTGGGGCACCCCCGCGGCCCGGTGGGGTCTGCGGGCTGCAGCCTGGTGGGGCCGGGGGTGTGTTTGGGGAGGAAGAAGAGGTGGAGGAGGAAAACGGAATAAAAAGATACATATTTTATTTCCTGTATGTCCTGCCTTGCTACGTGGGAATTTAAACCAGCTGAACTTNGGGGGGGGGGGGGGGGGGAGGGAGTAATGTTTCCTTACAAATCTTAAAAAAAAAAAGTAGAAGCCGGGAGTGCTGCAAGCCCCGAATGTCCCCCTGAGCTCCCATCCCTGCCGTTCGGTCTGAGTTTCCCCGGACGGCTCCGAGACCCCAAATGTCCGGATTCTGCTCCGTGTTGGGTTGAAGGGCGGTACAGCTGGGCAGGGGAACCGCGGGGATAAATGTCTTTTGGGGGCTCGCAAGGGGAAGGGGTGCAGCGCATGAACTCTGTTTAACTACTTGTTTGCTTCTTCCATTGGATTTTTTTGGGGGGGTTTTTTTGGTGTTTTTTTTCCACAGTTTACTAGGTTCTGGCATATGTCGGTACTGCGTGGTGTTGCAGCACATACTGGTCCTCTAAGTTCAGGGCAATGCTTTTAGCAAACTCCAGAGAGGGGCAGGAACACGTGAGGTTTTGGGGGTTTGTTGGGAATTCGCAGAGTCGAACAAAAATGCGACAGAACGAGGAGAAGATGCTTCTGTGTTTGCATGATGTGGTCGCTGTGTATAGTTTGTGGTGGGAGTATTGTTGAATAACTCTTTGGCAGCGGTGCTGGTCTATGTTGTGGTATTTATACGTGTGTGCTGAATCCTGAAGCGCCAGTGAGGATGTTTAACTTTCATGGACTTGGCAGAGAAGTAGGAACGTGGAAGAACGTCGTTAAAAGTGGGGATAATTGCTTGTGGATCTTGTAGGTATTCTGAGAGACATTTAAACTGTCTTTAATCTCCCTGTGACATGAACAGGACACTGAGAATCTCTTGCTTTGTTGGTGGTTGTTTTCCTGTCAATATATGGACAAACAGCGTGTACTGTGAATGTGATAGCTGCTTGCTTATTGTCAGCAATATTTGCTCGGGGACAAAAAACAATTGTTTGCTGAGCTTTATTAAAAAGAACCACAAATGCTCCCAAAACAAAGCCCTTATTGTCTTAAAGCAACTGCGGGCCAATTTCATGCTTGGTGTAGTTCCACTGATGTCAGTGGAGTTTTGCCAGGGATGATTTTGGCAGGTGAAGTGTCACTTGTGTTTTTCAGAGTCCAAAAATTCTCAAGAGTAATGTTGCTCTTTTGCTTCCAGCGCTTCATTAATTCAAATGGTACGCTGATGCTTCCTAAAAGTAAGGTGTAGAGGTGGGAGAGTCATCTCTTCAGGTCCTCTAAATCCTCTCCCACTTGCCTTCTCCTTTCTGATTCAGGTCTTACATCCTCTTAACTGACTCTCTTCCTTCTTTTTCAGTCCCGCCATCTTTTTTCTACTTTCAAAATTAAGAAGTTTCTCTGAACTCCAGCTCTCTGTTAAGCATTTGAAGGTTTTGAGGCTGACGGTATTGAACTGCCCTACAGCACCACAGCACAGCTGGCTGAGGAGCTGCAGTTCCGAGATGTTTCTCGCGTATTCGTCTTCTTTTCAAGCTGATTTGCCTGGCGGCTGTGGCCGGTGCATTTGCTGAGGTGGCAGATTGTTTGACAGAGTCGCACACAGTGGAACAGCCAGGCTTGAGAGAGACTCAGTGAGCAGAGGTGGGGGACTCACCGGGTTTTTACACAGTGCCATATACTTGGAGCATTGAGAAACAACTCGTTTTGAGAACAGCCCTTTATGACATTGGTAAGAACAGGAAAATCATCTAAAAATTGCAGCAGAGGGGGAAAAATGGAGAAAGATAGAAGGAATTATTCTTGTTTACTAGCTGTCAGAAGAAGAGTGGAATTGTTTAACCAGTAAATGGCTTTAATAGAACTTTGGCTTCGTTGAAGTTAAAAAAAAAAAAAAATTATTTAATAGAACTATGTTTATATGCAGTCAGCAGTATTAAATACACGTGGCCAACTCTGAGGCTGTTCTGGCATTGTGGTGGTGTTAAACAAAAGAAGTTTCAATGCTTAGATTTGTACAGTCTCTGCTGAGCCATTTTCGTATCTGACATCTTTGTGCTGCACAACTTTGGATCTATTTGCATCTCATAAGCACACAATAAAGAACTCACAGCTGACACCGTTCTGACACTTTGGGAAACAGCAGGCATCAAAGAGCAAGATCCATGCACTGTCTGGCTTTGGAGGGGGAAAAAAAACATGCTTAATCCTTCTTTGATGCAGTGACCGGTCTAAAGTTTGTTCTGGCTTGACCAGACATGGCGTGTTCTTGAGTATCAGTGGAAGTATGGTTTGCAGCTTAACGTAGGTGTTACAAAGAGCCTGCAACTCTCCTGTATTTACTTAAAGACTGTGGAAGTTGGAGTTTTGATGTTTAATTTTAACGTAAGCCAGTGGAAGGTTTCAGCTGTGGAAAGGGCACCGGTCACAGGCGAACCTGAACACAGAGCTGAAAATTTGATAGGAAAAATGTTCTTTAGGAGAAAGATAAATGTAGTTCTAGGCAGATAACTTATCAATGATATTTCATTTTCCACGTCTCGCATGTTCTTGTCAGGTGTATCTCTGTACACGCTTCATTTATATGAATCCCCTCAAAACTGTGCTGAAGTGGAGAGGTGCTGCATCTTCCCACTGTGGGTAAAACACCTTCCCTTTGCAAATGGGGAATAAAAGCTTAAGAAAGTAAATGGGTTGTCCGTGGAACTGTGTAGTGATGCAAGAACTTGAACTCGCGTCTCCTGAACTATTGGCTCGTGTAGAAATGAAATAACTTCTGGCACAAAGGAGCGAGAAAAGAATGAAGAGGCATAGTCCTAGAGGCACAGTATGAAAATCAGTTTGGTTACCTGGCTGTGATACAATTAGCGGTCAACCGCTTCTTCTATCAGCAACATACCTGTTGGCTTTGTTAGATCATGAAAAACATAAGGTTTTTGATCATAGAATCATAGAATGTCCTGAGTTGGAAGGGACCCACAAGGATCATCGAGTCCAGCTCCTGTACCCGCACTGGACAACCCCAAAATTCACACCGTGTGTCTGAGGGTGTTGTGCAATCTCTTTTTGTAATGATAAGTGCTTAAACAAAAACATTCCGCGCGCATCAGAGGGGAAAAAACAGTAAGGGATGGTTTTTTCTCCTTTCTACATCTCCCCGTAACTAGTGGGTACTGGTTTTAGTTAGGTGTCCAGATGAATCTTTGGGGAGGTCCTTTATCTATCCCATTGTACAGTTGCCCGTGCACAGGTGCCGGCAGAAGGGCAACGAAGGCTTTGTGGAGCCGGGAGGGCTGTGGTGGGACCAGGGCTGCTCCTCTGTGACCCCAGCAGCCGGGCGAGATGGTGCGAGTGCAGATCCCCCCCGAGAGACGAGGCCCGTGCTCCTTTTTAAAGGTGGTTTCTGAAGGGGCGGCCGCTCTCGCTTGTGCTGTGCACAGGCACTCTCTTCCTCTTCAGGGTGCTGGTGCGAAGGGCTGTGTGTGTTGCACAACAGCGGGGAGCTGCGTGGGGTAATTATCTTGTGGCAGAAATCTTGTGGGGCTTGTATGTGCAGGGAGTGCTGGCGTCTGCAAGAAAAGGAAGGATGTGGTCAAACAGAACCTTTTCTTCCCTCTTGTATGTAACTTGAAAACGTCGGAGGGTACCTGCTACCTCTGTTTCATCACACCGGGAAAACCGAAGTTTGAACTATCACCTTTCCTTACAGCACTGTGTTTGGTGGTTGACTTGTAATTGCAAAGTCTACCATAGTCTTAACTTGACTTTCAAAACATGTTTCAAGCTGGCAGCCACTTCTTGCTTTTCGGCCAACGCTGTAAGTTTTGTGCAATGAAGGTTAGGAAACTCACAGGTGGGAAAGCAGCATTTTCAAGTTGTGCCTATAAAAAAAAACAATCCAGAAAGATTTTGGAGCAGGTGTGTGCAGTGCTGTGTCTGCTGGTGTGTATCACGTTTTAAAATGACGGTTAAAATCAGTAGATAATCTAATTTTTTAGCTTGGCTCTATAGCTGAAAGAGCAGGGTTATAGTGGCTTGTTGATTTTTCCTTCTAGTGTAGATCTAGTCTGGCTTGGAGTTAATCGAGCAGCTCATCGGCTTGCTTAGATGGGAGAAAGATCTTAGTTTAATGATGAGACCAGGGAGCACAAATGCAATAACCTTTGCCTTATTTAGCTTTATTTATCCTAGAAGCAGAACTCCTGGATTTGCTTACATTTTAAAAATTTCTCTGGCAACACGAAACCAGAAGATTGCCTTTTTGTGCAAATACATGCTCCTCTTCAGAGAGGAATAGCACAGTCATTTAGGAACAGTGAGACAAATTCCTTGCTTTTAGATGAGATCTGTTTCTTTATTTTTAATTTATACTGCGGCTTCAGGCAGTGTGCATGCCTGCAGGATGAACTGTTAACATCTCTGGTTTGTCCTTTACTAAATCTCAGCCTCTTACATTTACTACCCCTCTGTATGAGCTGCATTAGAGCCCTATAGAAAACTATCTTTACAATGACAAAGCATGAAATGTGCTTTAATGCCCTGGACAGCAACCTTGCTGCTTGTTGTGGTGGGATGGATCTTATTTTTTTACCTTGTACCCTGGAATTATTCACTTTTCCTGTAAGCTGGAGAGCTAAAACCCACAAATGCTCTGAAGGAGTAACTGCCTTCAGGTTTGACTTTGGTTGAAGCGGTCCCTCTGCTTTGCAGTCTATGTTTTAGGGAGGGGAAACTGAGTCTTGAAACTGCTTGTTGTTGTGTAAAGGGAAATTTGCATTAAGCTCCTTTACTTTCTTGAGTGTTAAGAGTTCTCCTGTCCATCTCAGAAGGATGTTCAGTTCACCATGCTTGTGAACTCACCGGGTCTGGAGTCTGCTCTGAGTGCGAGCCAAACGCTGCCATTCGAAGGTATTTCTATAGCAATGGCATTTAGCGGGTCTTTCGGTGGGTTGGCGAGAGGAGGATGATGATGGGATATAATAGAATGATTCTTTTCGTTCTTTGCCTGTGAAATGAATGGGCATTCATAAGACCGCACGTACAAACACGGGCTTTTGTTCTGGTGCTAATAATAAAACAGAGTTCACAGCTCCGAGTAGTCAACACGGCGTGATGAGAAGTGGGTCAAGACCACTGGTGTGTGTATAACCGCACTCCTGATCTAGGCCAGCGCCTGTGCTGGATGCTTCTGAACAAGCTGAAAAAGATTTAACGGGAGCTGGAGTTCACGCTGTGGGATGGGTGAAGTGCACTTCTGACTGAGCAGAACACTTAAGGACGGGGATCAGAATGGATGGTCTTGAGTAGCTTTGCGTGTTCGTGTGACGGCAGAGGAAAAGCCTCATTTATCACCTCTGGAGAGCAAGGAGTTCGGTTTGAGCCAAAGGAAATTTTCTTCTTCCTGGCAGGCTGAGTTGCTGAGCAGCCCTTCGAATACGTGCGCTGCTCTGCTGCTCCCGCTGAAATGTGTCTCTGCTACCTCGGTTTCCTTCTAGGTGTCATCAGGGAACCAGGGGACTTGCTGGGTGTCCCACTGCCTTGCTGCTGTGTCCTTTAGACTTGTTGCAGCACTTGAGCTCCTTGGTGCCCTTCAAGGAAGAGTGGGTGTCGGGGTCAGCTGTTGGTAGGGAAATAAAGCCAATTTTCATCTGAAGCCACTGGGATTTGGGCGGGGGGTTATTTTTGGAGAGAACAGGGAGAAGTTTGGTTGGGTTATGGTAGTGTTGCATTACATTGTGGGGTTTTTTCTTTTTTTTTTTTTCTTTCTTCTTTCCCCTCATCCTAGAGCTTTTCCAGATAACTTGACCTTGAAGATGAACTCTGTCGTATCATGCAAGCTATAATACACATGTTTAATTCACATAATACTTGGCACATCACCACTGCCCCTTGAAAACAGTCTGGCAGAAATTTATAGCCAGTTTTGTGTGTCTTAAGAGAACGGAGGAAGGATGGGGAAACAGCCATGTTGGTTTGGGGAATTTTTTTCTCTTTTTTTGGTGGGATGTGTTTTTTTATATTCCTAAAAGTAAACTTTTCCTTCCAAGCCTTAGAAGTATCTTTGAGGCCCTCCTGCTATGTAACGCGCAAAAGCAAACCGGGGTGCTGTGTGTTGTATCCAGTCGTGCTGGTTCTGCGAGGTGAAGAGCTGATTTTGGTGGGTGGCTGCTGGGGTGAGGGCGAGCGGTCAGCGCGGTAAGCACCGCCTGCCTTGCTGCTCTCCCGCCTTTCTCCTGTGCCCTTCGTCACAGTGAGCAGCGCAAGGACGCGCTCGCTGGTCAGAAACGCTCAGGTGCGGGGAGTCTTGTGTATTCTGGAAGGCAGCCCTGGATGTGCTTGGGGTTGTTCTTCTGCATGGTATTCGTTACCGCAGGCAGCAACTGTGGGGAGCAGGGTGGCTCTCAAAGACAGTCGGAGCGTGCCCATTACTCTTCATTTACCCATTTCTTCTTTCAAGTACAGGAAGGCTGAAAAAGTCATAAATTTCTTATGCAAAACGCAAGCGAACATGTTCTTCCTTTTTCAGAAAACGCCTTAAAAGCCAGCTTTAGAATTCAAGAAATTTAGTGCCTCTGAAGAGCAGAAAGCCTGTATCTCTTGAGGTGAAGCTGTATCCATTGGAAAGATTTACAAAAATATTTTTCTGAAGTTCCAGTAACTAGAAAGCCAGCTTTGAAACTTGTTATGAAGACTGTAGTTTGTGAACGTCTGTGCCAGTCAGTCTCTGGTGGAGGATTTAGTTTAAAAGGCTGAAGCATGTGTTAACAGATGCCATTGGATCAAAATGCTGTTGGGGGAAGCTCCGATCTGAGTTTCTTGGGGCTGTCTTGCTTTTTCTGTAGCTAGTGACTGATGGAACTGAGCAAAAAGAGGGAGAGGTTGGAGGCATCAGCTGGCTGTGTTATGTGCTACATCCTTTTCCTAATTGTGCAAAAGTACCGTTCTTTTTAAGCTTCCTCTATAAACCTGAGAATTTATTGAACATGCAATGACTTGGATTTTTTTTTTTTTTTTTAGTGTAGTATGTAAGCAGAAGAAAATAAATTCCCTCGTTGGAGGATGTGAGGACAAGTTAGCACAGCAAAGTAGAAAATAAGCGTGCAAACTCTTTTGTTTTCCAGTGGCCTGAGAGCCCTTCCTGCAAAGCGCTGACCTAAAGAGGCGGTCTCTGCCCTGAGGCATTTACAGTTTAAATAGGGAAGAGGAGAGTGAGTGAATGGACATTAGAGACACAAAAAGACGAAGCATGTTGTTTTATTTTTTTGTGATGCTGGCTCGATGGTTTTGCAAACTTAAAGCAAAAAATTTTTCTTGCACCAGAGAACAGTTTTGCACCGAATGCAGCTGCTTTGCTGGAGAGCCAGATTTTTACCAAAACTTCCAGTGTAGATGTAGCTTTATGTACCTATATAAAGGTACCTTGTCACTCATGTTCATTGCATCACAGGAACAAATTTCGGCACTGTAAGCTGCCCCATAGGCGTCTATATACTTTGTATTATGGAAGCACTAAAAAGGCATCTCCTCAACCTTGTTACCTGTTTCCAGGTATCTAATAGGATTAACAGATCCAAGGCAACCTGTTCCTTTAGCTAAATGTAATCCATTTGCCAGCTTCAGCCAAAAATTATTGCGGTAAGTAGAAACACAGGTCTATATAGTAAATCTTATTTTCAAATAAAACGGGACTTTAAAAAAGTTAGATCAGTACTTTTTGCTAGAAAATTTCCACAACTGATGTCACTTTTATTGTGGAATTTTATAGCAGAAAACTCTAAAAACAGGGGCTGGTTTAAGATGCAGAGTCAGAGATCCCGTGATGCTGCTAAAGGAACTGAGTGAAGAACTTCGGAAGAGGGGAAAGTCTTGAAATCTTGGGGAACTTCTTGGATGCTGTAGCAATGGGCCATATGGGTATGTAGGTAGCTAATTTTTCTGCTCAAATTGTAGTGCAGGTATCTGTTTGGTCTCTTCCTAATTCGCTGCCGTGATTTCCTGTGGCTAAGTAGTTCTTCCGTTGTCCTGCTGGCGCAGGATTGCTGCAGACAGCATCTGCCAGAGAAAGGCTCTTGTTTCTGTGGTGCTGAGGTTGTCGTCGGCTCAGTCTGTGATGTACTTGGCTTCGCACCCAGCAGGATGTCCAGGATTTATTATGCTGCTCTAATTAAGGTCTCAGTGTCTGCCATACAAATTTCTTAATCGCTGAAGTTTCCCTATATCAGCTTTCAATAGAACTGTGTTTTGGAGCCTTTGTTACCCCCTCAGAATTGCGCGAGAAAAAAAGATGCTCTAGCTGCTGAAGCGCAATGCTGTCGCTGGTTTTACTTTTCTGTGTTTCTCTGCATTGATGGAAGGCTTTGTTTTAATGCTTAATTCTTTCGACTGCCATCGTCTGGTAGCATCCAGGGGGAGGGCTGAGCTTGTGATGTCTGTTCTGTGTGCTGAAAGGCAGGAGTTTGGTGATGAACTCTAAGGCAGAGAAGTGTGTGCTTTCAAAGAGCTTATTCCTTCCAGCATTCACTGAAATTGGATTAATGAAGAGTCCTATCAAATTGGGAATAGGGTGCTCTGATAAAATGGTGCTTTGTTAAGTTAATGCTCTCAGGGATCATTCCAAACGCTTCCTTCCATTTTAGCGTTGGATCTTAATCTCTTTATTACAAGTAACATCAGGGCTAGTAGAATTAAGTATTAACGTTTGAACTAGTGGTAAGTTCATTTATTCCTGTTTTATCTTTAACGATGAAGAAGCATCAGCTGATTTCCTATTCAGGTTTGATGCTTCACAAGCTTGAGATTCATCTTTATTTTACCTGTAGAATCACACTTTGGTTTAGGGTATTTTGTCTGTCTAATGGGAAGCTTATTAATTGGCTGCTAAACCAGCCACAGATGTAGTTAATTTACATTCTAAGTGCAGATGTTTAGAGTGCTATGAAGTCAGGCAAAGAGTGGATTTAGAAAGCACCAGATTACACATAGTCAACACTATTACGCTAGTCAACAAAACATTGGATATCAAAGATAAATCATTACTGTAAAAACAATGAAATAAGGAGCTCCTGCCATCATTCCTGGGGGGTATTGTCACCCAGGAAGGGGACTGGGAAAAATTCTGTACTCTAAAATGCAGATGTTCAGATGGATTACAAAGAGATTTAATCTTAGCAATGCACTGTTTCTTTAAACAAACAACAAACAAACAAACCAGCAACAAAAAAGCCCAACAACCCTGCCATAGTTAAGATGCCACAAACTCAGATCAGAGTGTGGTGGTTTGCTAAATGGGGGATTTAGAAGTGTGCTGTAGGAAGCGGTATCCTTTAGAAAGCAGAGGATACGAAAGCTCAACATGCCATTTACAAAAGTTACAATAATTCCAGTTGATGTGGTTAAACGAGGTAATTTCTGCTTAGAATTTTATAGAGTCATTGTGTATTTGAACAGCAAACTGTGTCAGGGTAAACAAATCCTTCCAGTATCTATTTAAAGTAGATAAATATTTATTGTTGTCTTTCTTCTACAGATTGGGAAACAAAGGCTGAATTGACTTGCTTACAGCTCTAACTAATTAGTGCAAGCATAAAATTTGAACTTGGGACTTTGAACCAAGAGAAGAGCAAACAGAAGCATGAAGAAAAGATAATATAAACTTTGTATTTCAAGCATAAACTCACTACCCCAATAATAAAATCACCTTCCAATAAAGGCCTTTAGGTAAGCAAGCAGCCTACAAAGCTGCCTCTTGCTGAAAACAGGATCTGGTTAGACCGTGATCGTTACCTTATTTGACAGTTTTGTGCCTCTTATGCTGCCCCCATTAAGCTTGTTGCTTTTGAGACAATTCCTGAAGACAAATTGGAATTCGAATTACATTTTCAAATCATTGAAGTTCGGATGAGGAGCACCAGGCAAATTACATTTTATCTTGAAAAGCTGCAATAAAATCATGCTAGAGATTTCCTTTACTTATCTCCCAGATAGGTTATTGGTGTGAGTCACCCAAAGCAGTTGTACTAAATCTGGAAGTGTAGCTGACTCAAAGACAAGTGATTGGCATCGTGTTACGGGATGTCACTAACTGCGCTTTCATTAAATTGCAGTTTTCCCTCTGTCCTGGTCAGATGTTAATTTTCACCACAACTTGGGCTGAGCACAGAATAAACATTTCTTTTTTCCTTTTGTTAAGTTCTCTGGATCACAAGGGCCGTGACTTATTTTTTTTTTAATGTGGAGGACAATGCATCTTAAAGCACAATACTCGCTGCCTCTAAATTGCGTGCTGGAGGGGTGGTAGCACTCGCACGATTGCCGCACCACTTTAGTATTTGTGCATTTTGGGAGAACGGTGTGGTCCTGGAACAGGGTTTGGGGTTTCTCTCCTGCCCCCTCACCTTTTCTGTAATTGCATTTGGAAATAATTTAATTAATTGGCAGTAGCCGCCGTTTTCAGTCAATGCCTTTGTGTCAGCCATGCAAATGAAGAGAGAGGGAGTTTCTAGTGGTGTTTCTCTGTCAGTTTAAGCAATTTCAGACTTTCTAAGTGATTTTGTTGTTGTTGTTGTTGTTTTGAAACATACTAAGTTAAAAAGCAGAGCAAACTTACCTTAGTTTTCTGGACTTCCAAATGCCTTTTCTACCGGATGTTGTTTGAATTGGATATTTTTGCCTTAACTGACTTGTTTGCTCTGGTGCTTCTAATTCACTTGAATGTGAACTAGCCAGCACTTGACTAATGGAAAACCAAACGTAAATAGGTGATAGTGTATGCTAGACAAGCAAAAGCTCCTACAGTGAGCCATGGTGCTCTCTAAAGCAATTTAAAAGTCTTTCTGTAAACCAATTGTTGAATGAAGAGTGGATGAATGGAAGTTTAAAAGCTTGAATCATTAAAGTCTGGGATGTTTAAAGCCTAGAATAGATACAAGTTTTATTGCTTTTAAGTCTTTAATGGAAGGGGACTAGAAGAGCATTTTTAAAATGGCTTTCTTTATCTTTCCCTCAGGTTTATAATTGAATATAGGGCTTGAAGTTTACAGGGACAGTTTGGCATGGGAGTGGGAGCATCAACATACTATTGAAATGCAGGGTTGTCAGCTTAAATGATCAGATTTTTCTGTGGTCTTCCTTTCAACATTTAGTCTCTACTGAGATTTTCTTTTTCCCCGTTGCGCCTATCTTCTACCTTTCTTTTTCGCGAGCCTTGAATTTACAGTGCAATTCCTCTCCCCTTTGCCTGAGTAGCATTTGTAAAGAACATAAAACTTTTTATCCAGAGCCAGCCGTTCTGAAGCTGAAAACCCGACTTCAGAAGCTGAGGGCCCTCGGCTGAAATCCGCCTGAGGTGCCCATGTGTGCAGTCGATAAAACCAAGCTGGCTTTGGCTGTTACTGGTGGTGGCACCAGCCTTTCTCTGGGCTCCATCTCTTGCTTTTCTTAGGCAAGACATAAAGGACAGAGCGAAGCCGAATGGCTCCGTAAAAGCCTGAATATATCTCCCAGCATCAAATTATGATGCTGGGCTGCAATAGACCAGGTCCGTGCCTGAATCTGCTCTAAGCATGAACAAAATAAGCAAGAGAAGTAAAGGTGAAGCAGGCAGTAACTGGAAAGACTTTCAGTGATACAACTTGCCCTCAAATCAGTAACTGGCTCCTCAACTCAGAAACTGGCCTGGGATTAAGCTGGGTTTCTTCTCATTGCAGCATGATTATACCTTTTTGCGTTATCCCGTATAAGACAACTTGTCGAAGGTTAATAATGTTGTTTTTTCCTAAACTGAAAGATGCGTTGGATTATAGGTGTCAATTATGTAATTAGCAAACTACAGGAAATTTGTCAAATGACCAAAAGTGGTTCTTGCAAGAACCTGAAATGTTCATCATGTTCATCACAATGATAGTGTGTTTTCCCTAACAGAAGAGGTCTTTGTACTTCAAGCTGGAATAGTTTGGGCTTTGGGGCTTTTTTTTTTTTTTTTTTAATTATTTAAATATGCCACAGGAGACAGAGGAATCCTACAAGACACCTACTTTCAGAAGGAATGCAGGCAGGTGGGTACATCAGAGTTGACTTTTTCATTGTCATTGTGTTTGATAAATTTTAACCTGATCTCTGGATTGGGGAAGAAAATGGGTCAGGCTGCAATACTGGACTGGAAAGGAAATGTGAGATAACTGGAAAAAAAAGATAAATTGTGGTTTGTACCATGTGTATTTCTGCTGCAAACCGAAGCTGTAAACTTTCTAGCTGATCTGCACAAGATAAGCTTGCGTGAGTCTTCCGCACCAGCATCACAAGCTTGAACTTTTATGTGCTGCGTAACTAAATCCCTGTTGTCATCCAGTTCCCATGGAGTCAATGTGGGGATCCTCCAGTTTTGCCTTTGATAAACCTTGGTTTTGTTTTCCTGACACTTCATTTCCTGTTGATCTAAATTCTTAGAGTTATTTGCTTTTTAACATGCTTCTGAGGGCTGTTGCTTGCAACTGTTGTCTGGCAGCATTGGAATGAGCCCCGTCAGAGCTTGGACTCCTGGCTGGAGTCTTTCGTTACTCAGCCACCAGTTTACATAAAATTCAGGGCAGCTTTGTATCTTGGAAGCTTCAAACCCTTTAAAAATTCATCTGAAACCTGCCAAAACTTACAAGGAGGGTTGTGATTTCACACTTAAATTATCATATAAGGAATCTAAGAAGGTAATTTAACTTAAATACCTGACCTGGTCATGTGTTTGCATCTTAGTTATATGCAGCAGCTTCTCTGGGTGTGTGTTTGCAGCTCATCTTTTCACCAAGGGAACTCCCTGTGGTGGCTCTGGTAGCCCAGCTCTCGCAGGCTGGTTCTGCTGGAACCCTGCTGATTTAGCTAAGATCAGAATAGCGTCTTCGATTCTTCCTACTTCTTGTCTAAATGCTTTACAACACGGTTGCTACCTTTTTAGAAAGCCTGTTATGCAAGCCAACCACACCAATTTCCTTTGGCTCTGTTTAACTGTCGTTTGGTGGGTAGCCGAGGTGGGGAATAGTAAATGCACTTTCGTTCTTGCTAAATTTCTGACCAATGGACCACATGAAAATTTGTGAAGCTGAAGGCAGGGAAAAACCCCCTGTGTAATTCAGTCCCCTTATTTGGTTACAGCTCTAAAGGCCTAACGTTCATTTATCGCTTCCTTCTAGAAGGTTTTGTAACTGAATGAGCTGTTCCCGTAAATTTAACGACGCGTGCATCGCAAAGTCCTGAAAATTAGAACAGATAGGAAACTTGTTATTTCACGTTGTTATGTATTTATAAACCGGCTTCAGGCCTTTGGGTTGAAAGACCAACTGTTGAATTCAACATACTGCTGGGTTGCATCACGGAAAGATAAAAGTCGGTTTTACATGAAATGGAAACTTAAGTAGTATGAAACTCAGTAAGCCCACAGTGAATATACATTGGCCGGTTTTGTTTGTTTGTTTTACAGTCAGGGATTATATTCTAAAGCAATTTCTTTGTATCAGTGGCCTGTCACATCATGTCGGATCAATCTTTGTTTAGACAGGAAATACTTTAGGAATATACTTATTAAAGAAAGCTGCTGCAGACCTGAGCCTGTGCTCTGGCTGTGTTATCTCTGCTGGCCAATAACCACATGTTTTGTCTGGTGTTCTTCCCAGTGCATGAACATGCCTGGTGAGTGACACAACGCAAATAAATATAACAAGGGTTGGTACATTTGGCCAACTTGCAGAGTATAAGGATCTCATTATTTTTCCTACTTCCTGCCTTTGTTTTTTCTTTTTATCTTTTTTTTTTTTTTTTTAATTCCAAACTTACCTTTTTAATACAGCATTTCACCTTCACAGCCTCGGCAAGGTTCTTTCCCGTTTCGTCTCTGCGTTAGGCTTTTTATGAGAATGGCTGTGTAGAATGATGAATTTGGTTTGTATTTTATTGATTTATTTTAGAAGTAGCTTTTTATTTGGATCTTGCAGGAAGTTACATAGTTATTCTTTTGTTGCTGTACATAAAAGGAAGGCGGAGGACCACATTCTACTGGGAGAAAGAAAAAAAAAAGATGTCAGAAATATACCACTTCTACTATCAATAAAACTTTAATTAACTAAATGCTCTGTCTGGCCTCTTGCCCATGTAATAAATAAAAATCAGAGAGGCTCTCCTAAGTCGTTATTACCTGTTACCAAAAATACGCTTCCATTTACATTTCCATCCTGCAGTGAAGCTGAAGAAAAATTGGCCAGCAAGCCTCTATGTGCACGGAAATCTTGGTTATTCAGCTCACACTGTTCCCTACATTTGTGTGTTTGCACTGGCGTCCTACAGAGTCACTTACAGGGTCCATATTTAAAATCACCTTTGTAAACATAAAGTATGGAACCCACAGCAGGGCTCCTGTTGACTTTGCTCGTAATGTCTGCCCAGGGTTGTCTCGCTTTACCGCAATATGTGTGATGCCCCTTGCAGAATTCCTCGGAGAGGAGAACTGTTCAGCAGAACCTGTGCCGTGGCTGCTCCTGCACCGTTAAGCTGGCTCCTGTTGATGTGAGATCCTTCTGTAAGCTCTGCCCAACCCGCTAAGTCAGGATTTACACCGTCTGAGCGGGTGTTGGGCTGCTGTGCTGCCAGGGCAGATGGCGGCTCGTCTCGCCTCCCCCGCAGGAATGAACCTCCCCGCGCCAAACCTGTGCGAGGTTTTTGGTAGTTCTCGACTTCAGCTGGAGGCTGGTACCAGCCTGCCCAGTTCTGCGGAAGGGAAGGAACTGGTGTCAGTGCTGCCTGCGAGCGGTTTTCCTTCGGGTGCAGGTACAGTGATGGGTAATGAGGAGGGAAACAGTAACACCGACTGCCTTGCTTTGCTTTTTGTTCCCAAATCTCCTGGTTTTTGTCTCTAATCTTCAGGCTCAGCCAGTGAGGTTTAACCGCAGATCCTAAAGCTGAGCTGATTACACGCAGGTCTGCGGATGCAACGCTAAGCTGTCGGAAGGGAGACTTGCCGTGCTGGCTGAGGTGAAGCGGTGTCTTGTTAGGTACCCATCAGGCAGATGAAGTGTTACTGTGTCCTTCCAGGGTCCTGCTGTCCGAGCTGGAGCTGTGGGAGTCCCCAGGTGCCATCCCGTACAGCACGAGGGGACAGCACAGGGACAGCATCTGCGCTGTGCTCTAAGCACGGCCCTGACACCGGGTGTGAGCCGGGACTCCTCGGCTGCAGGTTTGTGTGACCCCCTGGGTCATCCTCCTGTGGGCCAGCGCTGGGGGACTCTGGGACCCCCTCTCCAAAGCGTCACGCGCGTCATTTGCCGCAGGAACCGCTCGGGTTGCCCTCGCACAATGTGGGTTCTGGCAGCCAGGGCTGAACTCCAGGCAGCATCACCCGCCACTGGGCCTGGCCTGAGCTTGCTTGGCCATTTCCCATAAATTGCAGACGCTGTCATAGAGTCTCCTGGATTGGCTTTTCCTTGGCACCGTTTTTTGCAAAACTGCACTTTTAGTAGCTGCTTTTCACTATCCAAAAATCTTTGCTGTGAATCAGAACTGACTTATAAGAAGTGCAGGTGGAATGTGACTCCCTAAGCCAAGGTGTCTCTGCCAGACCCCTAAAGCAGTTGAGGCTTATTGTAAGTCGCCTGTCCTGAGCTGCCTTACAGCTCCTCCATGTCCCAGAGTGGGGTTTGCCACAACAGCCTCCCATGACAGCCAGCAAAGAGTGGGGAAAGGAAACATCATCCTGAAATCCCACTCCCTACGGATGGAGAGCCCTGGTGACCATGAACTGGGATTCTCTGAGAGCTGGGATTTCCCAGTGCTGCTCCTTGGGGCACAGGAAAATCCATCATTTTCTTCCAGCCCATATTTTTCATTTCCTGGTTCACCACTCAAGTTAAATTTCCTTTTAAGTGCTGTTTACGTTTGCAGCTTTAAAAATGTGGGAAAGGCTCTCTTGTGGCAGGCTGTCGTATAGTGCCAGTAATTACCTCAGAGATGGCCCCTGCGTTGCCTCTTGCCCCATCATCTGTCATCAGCTCCCCCCCGTGTTTTGTGAGGTTTTTGCTTCACTGCTGAGTGTGGCACAGCAAAGTGAGCTCATAAGGAGCTCAAATTACTGTTGAACCAGTTCGGATCCGTTTAATGGAAACCTTCCTTCTCCAAACCCCTTTGCACTCATTTTACTTAAATCATAAAACTTCTTCTGTTTGAACTTTATGAAAACAAACCAAAACCTTCTTCTGCATTAGTTACAAAACACTTTGTTTCCTTTCCCTGTTTTTGTTTCACGTTGTTTACTTAACTGCTGCTGGAGTAGTGTATTGGGGTAAAAAGACACTGCTTCTTAGCCAAACAATTTAAATTTTTCATAAAGGGAGATGTATAACCAAACTTGTTGCGAAATGACTTAAACGTCCATTCCAGCTCAAGCTTTAAAGAGGAAGCACGGCTCATTTAAAAAGCCAGGAAAATTTGGATATGGTGGAGTACGGATGTGATAATACTTTTCAGCAGCTGTGGAAATAAAAGAAAACGTCTGACCGGTTCTGGCAAAAGCTTGCATAAATCTATCACTTAGGGTGTATGCATATGATCTCGTGAGACAGTACATTTGTGCAGCCACATGTAATGCTGAGGTATGTGAGCATCAACACGTATTTACGAAGTCCTGTAGTGTCTTCTCAATTTTTTAATTTTTTAATTTTTTTTTTTCCTGAGGCAGAGATACGCTAGGATCTGTTGTAGACCTTGTTGAGTAAATTCTACATCTCCTTTTGTATTCTTGTTTGCTTTTTGCCTCGATGTGCTACTGGCTAATCTGTTGGTGATGCTTAAGTTTGAAGGGACCTCAGTCGTTTCATATGGGAAGAAAAAAAGGTAACAATGTATATACTTTGAGTTTTTCTCTGAACTCCTTGTGTTCCCTCTGTTTTTTTGAGATGGTGTGATATCATCAAAGTTATTCTGGCACGTTGTAAAAAGCTTTTTTAAAACAGCCTTGCATTTAAGCAGGAAAAGCTTTGGTATCATCTGCCTCCAGAATTTCAGCGAAGCCGTGATCACTGTGGAATCATTCGGGTATGGTTTTTCTCCAGCTGCTGTGTTTGACTTTTACAAGGAACTGTACGTTTTTAAAAACGAAACAAAAAAAACTAATAAGAAATAATAACGTATTTTAGCCCTACAGACCCAGTTGTCTGTACACATTCAGTAAATATTATTGAGATCAACGGCTTCCTGTGTTTTATTAGCACGCCAGTTTCAGCTGGTCCTCTAATCTCACATTTCTTTTCGTAAGTATTTTATAAGGAGAAGGGCCCAGTTAAACCAGTTCGGGTTTCTCCGTTACAGGGCTGTTCTCCCTGCTCTCATCACCACCCGCCTGTCTCGCTGCCCGTCTGCCGCTTCGCAAGGCTCTGGCGCTTCTGCCTTTGCTCCTGCAGTCGTTATATTTTGACCATCTCTGCCTCCTGCTATTCTGGTGTGTACACAAACACGCGCAGTCCCACGTTTGCTTTGTATTATTTTACCCGACGCGGGCTGAGGTTACAAGGTGGTTCCACCTGCCTGCGCAGGACTCCTCTGGACACCGAAACCCCCCCGTCTGTAGCTGCATGTCCCTCGTGTCCCCTCCGCAGTTACGGACTCCTGTGCCAGCCCCCCAGTGCAGGGCTGGCGCAGGGGGGTGGGAAAAGAGTGGGGAAAGCCGGTGGCAGCTGCTGCAGGGTGACCAGGACAGCTTCTGCTATCTGATCCTGCAGCCAGGTGCTTTCTGTTGTTGCCGGTAAAGGTGAGGATGCAAGTTAAAGAGGGGCCATCCTGCTCCTGCAGCAGCCGTCGGCCAAGTGCGGGGAGCTGGGCTGTAGCAGGAAGACTTTAGCTCTTTGAGCAGCGTGCCTCTCCAAAGAGCATTTTCTGCTTCTCCGGGGAAGAATAATGCAGGTGAGCAGAGCCTGAAGACTTTTTGCTGGGCTTAAGTCTGACTTAAATCTAATCCTGCTCTGGGTGCCTGGTGTATGATAAAGCAGCGCTGCTGAGGTCTTTACTGCTCTGCTGTTTCACTGGGAGCTCAACAAGGTATGGAAGCATCCACCACCTCTGTGCTTTTCTCTGATTGTACAAGTGTCCTGCCAGTTTTGTGACACAGGAGTGAGTCTTGGTCAAAATAAGGTCGGAGGAGTGTACTTTAGATCCTCTATTGGGGATGCAAGGCTTTAACTGTAAATTCAAGATGGGCAAGGACCTGTTTCAGGATGCAATGCCCTGTGATTTGAATTTGTCCACTTTGAATCTTCTTCAAGGATTGTCTTGAATATATATATATATATATGGGGATAGATCTTTAGGATTGTGTATATGGAAACAGTAATTTAAACTGGATTAGAAATACAAAAAAATAATGGGGAAAAATCCTTTTTATAAATAAGTTTGAAATAAATGTGTAGTTTGGCCTTAATGAAATATTCAGTCTAACTTAACCTCCCCTGATCTATGCACTTTAAGGCTTCCCTCCCTGCCCTGAACATTTGAGACTTGCTGAAATTTACTGGTGAGGGGGTTGGAACTTTTTTTTTTCTGAGAAACAAGCAAAATTTTACAGTAGTTTTCCTGTTAAATTTAGAGATATTTGCTTGATTTTTTTTTAATTTTTTTTTTAAATTTCATTCAATGAAATCAGTAACTAGTTATTTCAATTCACTAAGTAGTTCTTCCAAAGCTGAAAACAGAGTCAAGAATATGACTGAGCTAGAAGCCAGTTCTAAAATCTGGAATCAGGACCGAAAATAATCAAATTGCTAACTTTAGATAATAATTATTTTATAAATTTGATCTGTAAACAAAATGTTCCACTTTGTGCACATCTTGCTTCAGGTGATTTTATCTAAGTAAATAAAATCAGTTTTGCTTTGGTTTATCTTACTCTGCCTTTGCTTATGTCTCTTAACGCAGCCTTGATAAGAATTACAGCTGAAAATGTGTTCGCTTCGAGCGTTAGAAGTGAGTCATTTTCCATGTGTAATAAAGAATTTGAGTAAGTTTCTGTTATACGTGGCCAATTAGTGGTGTAATTTATCTGCCTCTTCAGCAAACAAAAGGCTCATGTTACAGCAGCCCTTCTGCAGAGGATAACTGAAAGGTAGAAAATGCTACAAATAGTTAACAAA
This sequence comes from Pampusana beccarii, assembly GCA_013399365.1. Lineage (NCBI taxonomy): Eukaryota > Metazoa > Chordata > Aves > Columbiformes > Columbidae > Pampusana > Pampusana beccarii. The sequence goes on along the minus strand of VWYH01000252.1, from coordinate 17,646 downwards.
CAAGATTTCTGCTTATATAACTTTCACTCTTGGTATCTGTTCATTTCTAGAATACAAATCAACGCCGGTGTTTTCCCCTCTGATGCGTCTTGTTCGGTCCTTTTTAGCTGAAGTGAAAAATGGAGGCGTGGGATGATTTTGAGCCTGCGTGTCCTTTGCTCTTGATGTCAAACATTGAAACCCACAGACTGCAAACTTCGAGTATGCAGAAGTTGCCCCTGGCTGTGCAAGAGCATATTTAGATGTGTGGACCACAAAGCATCTTTTTGGTCTTTCAAAGATGGGCTACCTTGGTTAAAAACAAGTTTAAAAGTTGAAGCTTGCTATGATTTCTTTCTCGAATCTGACAGATGCCAGGATAAAGGGAATTAGTCATAAGAAGGAAGTCTTAAAACTGGTTTGAGTTAGTTTTCAAAGGTGAGGGTTATGTTGATCTTTTAAAACCTTGGATTTCGCACCACCACTGGAGTAAATAAATGGCAATCTAACGTGAGGCCTGGCAAGATCCAGTCTGGTCTGTAAAAGGCCTTGTGCAAGTCAAAACAGATGTGCTTTGGGATCGTATTTAGCATCTGTGGCTGGTGATGGAGCAGTTCACGAGAGGAGATGACTTGTTCTCACCAGCACGGGATGGTTGTAGATTCAGCTGATACGGACTCGTTTATGCATGTTTTGGCTAGCCTGTCAACGCTGAGCTGGAGAACGTAGGTCAGCTGCGCCAGTGAGGCTCTGGTTTCCGAAAGAAGATTGCCAGTCCTATCCCAGCGCCTCTTTTCCAGCGCCCTTTGGGCTTTTGGAGTGCCTGGTGTGCTTCATTAGCAGTCTGCTTCCTGGCTGCCTTTGGCACAGACGACCATCGGTCATCTGATAGGCATTTGCCCAAGGGCACCGCTGAGGGAAGCAGAAGTTTCCTTGGGCCTGTTCTTCCTGCTGTCGTCTCTGATGGGCGAGAAAGGGACATACTTCTGCACAGTCTCCTGTTTCAGTCACTGTGACCCTCTCACCTGACTTTTTGGGTTGCTGGAGGAAAACGTGTGCTGCTTGGTGTATTTGCTCGGTATATGCGAGCCACTCAAAGGAGGG
>VWYH01000252.1:0-13998 GCA_013399365.1 Pampusana beccarii | reverse complement strand
CCGCTGTTCTTTCTCGATAGCACATGTTCTGTTTTGTCTCTCTTGCACATCCAGTGTTAAGCATCTTCCTCGCTCGACTGTAAAGCATTTGCCATGGGAAAGAAGCGCCATATTTTTAGTTTAAATACTGGGATTTAATCTGTTATCTGAATTAGGCTTTTATAGTTAAGGTACGTGGAATAGACTGAGTTGGGGATAAATATTCCAAACGTAAGTGTTGGAAGCATTTAAATCAGCAGAAGGAAGAGGAAAGGAGAGAAGGAGGAACCGATTGGCCTCTTTTTGTCTGTAAGACCCTGAGACTGGGACTTGTGTATCCAACTGAGGTTTTTCCTTTGAAGCATTTTGAAGGGTATTTAATAATACACGTGCCTCCTCCTCTGAGAAGTCAGGTATCACTGACTAATTAACCCCGGTTATCAAATGAAAACATGGTTTAATTTGCTTTGCAAATTAAAACAATGAAGTATTTCAGCATCTATAGCACCGGTTTTCTGTTAAATTGTTTCAAAACCAATGGGCTTTCACTGAAGATAAATTTTCTTCTGTTTTTACATGGTCCGCACTTTATCTTCGTCCTTGAATTCTGTGTATGGCTGTTTCCTGTGATGACATTTTTGTGAAGGACTTGTGCGTATTTCTGCTGTTTCTCACATACATCCCTCTGTACAGGCTTTGGATAGGGGAATGAAGCTACTTAATGTCTTGATAAAGGGTTTTTTTTTCTGTAGTTAAGAATAAATCAGTCTTTATTTTAGAAAACGTTCGCACAGTGATGGCACCTATTAAACATAAAATGCTTCTATGATATCCATTGAAAAGTATATCCATGAATAAAAAATGAGCCATGTTAATCAATACTATTACTTTTCGTTCCCTGCTTTCTCAGTCTTGCCTGTTGCTGTTATTCTTATTACCTTCCGTGGCAGTGGAGTTTTCTTTTCAAAAGAGGCAACACAGCCCCGTTATTCCCCATTGCTTTGTTTTTATCTGCAGCACACACTGTAATGCGAGAGGGAAGCTGGGAGTTATAATTTCAGAACCACACATGCAGGTAGTTTGTCTTTAAAATANAGTCATAAGAAGGAAGTCTTAAAACTGGTTTGAGTTAGTTTTCAAAGGTGAGGGTTATGTTGATCTTTTAAAACCTTGGATTTCGCACCACCACTGGAGTAAATAAATGGCAATCTAACGTGAGGCCTGGCAAGATCCAGTCTGGTCTGTAAAAGGCCTTGTGCAAGTCAAAACAGATGTGCTTTGGGATCGTATTTAGCATCTGTGGCTGGTGATGGAGCAGTTCACGAGAGGAGATGACTTGTTCTCACCAGCACGGGATGGTTGTAGATTCAGCTGATACGGACTCGTTTATGCATGTTTTGGCTAGCCTGTCAACGCTGAGCTGGAGAACGTAGGTCAGCTGCGCCAGTGAGGCTCTGGTTTCCGAAAGAAGATTGCCAGTCCTATCCCAGCGCCTCTTTTCCAGCGCCCTTTGGGCTTTTGGAGTGCCTGGTGTGCTTCATTAGCAGTCTGCTTCCTGGCTGCCTTTGGCACAGACGACCATCGGTCATCTGATAGGCAATTGCCCAAGGGCACCGCTGAGGGAAGCAGAAGTTTTCCTTGGGCCTGTTCTTCCTGCTGTCATCTCTGATGGGCGAGAAAGGGACATACTTCTGCACAGTCTCCTGTTTCAGTCACTGTGACCCTCTCACCTGACTTTTTGGGTTGCTGGAGGAAAACGTGTGCTGCTTGGTGTATTTGCTCGGTATATGCGAGCCACTCAAAGGNTAATCTGTTATCTGAATTAGGCTTTTATAGTTAAGGTACGTGGAATAGACTGAGTTGGGGATAAATATTCCAAACGTAAGTGTTGGAAGCATTTAAATCAGCAGAAGGAAGAGGAAAGGAGAGAAGGAGGAACCGATTGGCCTCTTTTTGTCTGTAAGACCCTGAGACTGGGACTTGTGTATCCAACTGAGGTTTTTCCTTTGAAGCATTTTGAAGGGTATTTAATAATACACGTGCCTCCTCCTCTGAGAAGTCAGGTATCACTGACTAATTAACCCCGGTTATCAAATGAAAACATGGTTTAATTTGCTTTGCAAATTAAAACAATGAAGTATTTCAGCATCTATAGCACCGGTTTTCTGTTAAATTGTTTCAAAACCAATGGGCTTTCACTGAAGATAAATTTTCTTCTGTTTTTACATGGTCCGCACTTTATCTTCGTCCTTGAATTCTGTGTATGGCTGTTTCCTGTGATGACATTTTTGTGAAGGACTTGTGCGTATTTCTGCTGTTTCTCACATACATCCCTCTGTACAGGCTTTGGATAGGGGAATGAAGCTACTTAATGTCTTGATAAAGGGTTTTTTTTTCTGTAGTTAAGAATAAATCAGTCTTTATTTTAGAAAACGTTCGCACAGTGATGGCACCTATTAAACATAAAATGCTTCTATGATATCCATTGAAAAGTATATCCATGAATAAAAAATGAGCCATGTTAATCAATACTATTACTTTTCGTTCCCTGCTTTCTCAGTCTTGCCTGTTGCTGTTATTCTTATTACCTTCCGTGGCAGTGGAGTTTTCTTTTCAAAAGAGGCAACACAGCCCCGTTATTCCCCATTGCTTTGTTTTTATCTGCAGCACACACTGTAATGCGAGAGGGAAGCTGGGAGTTATAATTTCAGAACCACACATGCAGGTAGTTTGTCTTTAAAATAGTCTTTTTATTTTATTTTTTTTTAATTCCCCCTGCTTGCTACTGCTTGGGTCTTTTGCCATATCAGCTCTGCCCTTTTACCTCTTCTTATTTTATTTTATGGTATGTTGTGCGTAGTCTGTGAACACAAATTGATGGCCTCTGAATCGGAGGCTATTACAGCATATTCCTGATTAGATGAGGTCTCTTGGCTCTCACATCGATTTTAAATAATCCAGGGCACTTTAAGGGTAAGTATAGTTTTAACAGTAAAACTTGTTCTGTGTTAAATTCCGGGAGATCTTCCTAACAGCAGTCTTCATCAGGGTTATTAATTCAGGGTTGTTAACTTTCAGATGTTCGCTAAGGCCAAGTCTTCTTCACTTCTCCTTAGTGTTCTTTTACTAGTTTAATAAAACAGCATCATTACATCTTTGTCATGTCTGGACTTGCCTTTTCTGTGCAGGAGGTAGTTGCAATTTACTGTCTTAATTTCAAAATTTCCAAATGTTAAGTACAGTGGCCGGTGTTCATTGCAGCTGATAAACCTTCCCCAGAGGAAGGCTGGTTTGATAACAGCAAAGGAACAAGGATGATAACGAGGGTCATGGTTTGGAGAAATGGGTGGGTGTCAGTGCAAGGCGAAGAAGAACTGAGCGTATAATGGGCAGGTAGTGAGGGTAACCCTCCTTACACCATTTCCATTAGAAAATCCTTGTTTTCAGTCATGGTGCTGTGCGGCGGCCCTGTGACAAGTACTTAGCGGAAAAAGGTTTTGTGGGAATTAAGAAAGGAAAAAACAAATCAGCTTCTTCAGTTGTTATGTTCACTAAAAGTATTCGAAGGGAAAAAAGCCTACATGTGTGTGATTAAAATGAACTTAAATGGAGTTTAAGAAGCATGTTCCTTCTCACTGTGGGAACGTGGAGGAGCTTAAAGGTGGAGCAGGAGAGCACTTTTCAGTAGGTGAAGACTCTCAAGTTCTTGGCGTTGACCCGGAGGAGTAAACACGGGTATTATCACAGCCCCTGCAGCGACTGTAATGTCGTTCCGCTAGAATGAATTGTCCCAATTGCCCAGGTGCTGTGCCAGCCGCAGGCTCTGGCTGCGGAGCTGCTTCCCTGGATCATCATTTCTATGAAATGTGATTGCTGATAAACAACTCGGGCTCCCTTTATCAGTCTTGGAGAGGTGTGTTCTGGTTTGTTGGTAGTTGTCTGTAGCTTGGAAGGGAAACTCTTGGTCTCTGCTGGTGGCATATTTGTGACTTGTGACTCTGACCTTGGACCACGTGCTTCACAAAAATGGAAGGGGAAATTATTGGAACATCTGATCTTTTTAGGGGTCGGACTTTCATTTTTACTTTCTTGACTAAAGTTTCATGAATTCTAAGTTAATCTGAGTTGCAGTGACGTTTTGACTAGGGTGAAGTGCTATCTTACCTTTCTTTTTCTTTACCCAGTTTTAAAAAGTTTAATTTCCTGGATCCTTGAAGTTGTAGTTCTAGATGGTGCGTAAGGTTCCTTGCTCATACACACAGATCTAAACTCATAACAACTGGAGGCAGTTTGTGGTTGTTCTATTAGCGGAAAAGGAAGCCTTGAGTTAATCAACTCTTAGAAAATGAAATCTTAATGGTTATATTGACGGACTTCTCGTGCTGGCCTTGCGGGCTGTCATAGCAATTCAGCAGCATGCAGTAATATTCACTTCCAAACTGAAAGTCCATTAAAAAAGCAGGGCTGTCTTTGCATGACTTCAGTTCTAAATCATCTGTATTCATTTCTAATTTCCTATTTTTAATGTAAATTAAATGAACAGTAGATTTAGAGCTAATAAAGCGAATTGCATGTCAGATTTTGAGAGTGAGAGGGGTTCTTCTGGCATCAATGCTAAACAGGCTTGTGTCTTATTCAGCCTACAGCTTTAGTCTGCCAATCAGACTTTGATTTTTCACATATTTTCTTAATAGTTTGCACATTTGGTGATTGCTTTTTGCGACAATCACTGCAAAAAAAAATCAAATAGAAGTGATTCATTGAGTGATTCATCAAGATTCATCGGGATCAGAAAGGCTGTATGTATGTGTGACTATATGAGTATGTACGTATTTATCTGTATGTTTGTGTATGTTTTAAAACAGCAGCCTTCAGGCTTTAACCACATGCAGAATGTAATCCCATTGTTTTTTCTTGGCCACATTTGTGGACTATTTATGGTCCTTTTAAGCCCACAAGTGGATTTAAAAGGAAAGTTAATAGATGCAAGCAAGAGACACTTGGCATTATAAGGAAGTTCAATATTCTCTGCCAGAGTTAGGGCTTGTCTTTTTCCAATGTCGGAAAATTCAAGAGTCCTCTGTTAGCGTTTAAATAGGCAGGACTTGAAATTACTGAGCATCTACAAGCGCAGTAGATGGTGAAATGCAGAAGGGCTCAACTGACACTTGCATGATCCCCCCTGAGTTTCCAGTTCTCTCTAATTTCTCATGTAGCTGTGGGCAAGCACCTTGATTTCTATGATGTGGGGGGTGTGTGTGTGTTGTGGGTTTTTCTTGTTTTCTCCCCATCTTCTGCAATAAGGAAGTTTGATCTCGGCTCTGCAGAGTGCCATGCAGGTAGATGGGGCAGCGTTCAGATTAATGCAGGCTTCTGCTCCTAACTTTAGCCCTGGACCACTGTGATAACCGGTCAGGTGGGGAGAAATGTCTCCAGAGGTGATGGGATTTATGCACTTAAGAGTATAAACGAGGAGGTGACAGAGTTCAGAGAAGCTCTGGTGTTTTCTCTCTTTCTTTCCTACTGTTACGGACTTTCTCTGTTCTGGGCGCTGCTTTCCCAGCAGTCAGGGAGTTGCTGCTCTTCAGTTGTTGCCTCTCTGCGGTTTCTATTAGAAAGGGGGTGGTCAGTAGGTCGAGAGAGGTTCTCCTTCCCCTCTACTCTGCCCTGGTGAGACCGCATCTGGAATATTGTGTCCAGTTCTGGGCCCCTCAGTTCCAGAAGGACAGGGAACTGCTGGAGAGAGTCCAGTGCAGGGCAACAAAGATGCTGAAGGGAGTGGAGCATCTGCCGTGTGAGGAAAGNGCCTGGCCCAGGCTGCCCAGGGAGGTTGTGGAGTCTCCTTCTCTGCAGCCATTCAAACCCACCTGGACCCCTTCCTGTGTAACCTCATCTGGGTGTTCCTGCTCTGGCGGGGGGATTGGACTGGATGAGCTTTTGAGGTCCCTTCCAACCCCTGACATTCTGTGATTCTGTGGTACTGTGTTCCTGGAAGTCGCTTGAAAGACTGTTCTAAAAACAAAGCGCATCTTTTGTATCTATATTTCCATAGCGCTACTGATTATAACCACAGATATTCTAAGCTCCACTTTTGAGCCTGTGTTGTGTGTGTGTCAAGGGGAACCGTCCTGCAAGCCGACTACCTGCGGAGTGATGCTCCTCGGTGTGCAGCGCAAAGCCGTTCAAAAAAGCTCTTAAAACCGGAAAAAAACCCCAGTGCCTAATGAGAAGCCTTGTGCTGATTGAAGCATATATTTGATCTGAATTTATTTAAATAACTGTGAGAACATGTGCTGCCAAAGCCACTTTTCTCAAGACCTGATTGCTTTTAAGTCTTTGGAAAAAAAAATCATCTAGTGCATGCATGTCTACAGTTGTAAACATCTTTAAGACAAACGTAGATTAATGAAGTGTCTTGAGAGTGCTTGCCTATACATGCACTTAACCTAAATAGATGAGGAACTGAATATGTGAATGCTTCATTACAGAGAGACAGAGGCAAGTCTGAAGTTTTTAATTTGAATTAAGAAAGCCGGGACTGACTGTCATACGTGTCCAAATGGTGTTCGCGTAGGGTCTGCCATGCATTTACAGTCTGAGCTCATCCTCTCCAACGGGAGCAGATGGGGATTCTTGAACTTGGCCCAAATTCCTAGAAAGCCGCTGCGCTGACGTTTTGTAAAGGTGTGAGAGGGGGTGGGGATTTGGATGGCAGAGAACGATACAAGGAACAAGCAGCAACACTTCAGTCAGCGCTGCTGCGATGGCTGCAAATATGAAATGTTTCACTGTAGTGGAATAAATCCTCCTCTCCCTTTCCATCTAGGTGCCATATCAAATGGATCTTCTTTGCTTGATTTTTTTTTTTTTTTTTAAATCCCCCCCCCAATGTAATTAGCTAATAATCACATTTCTTAATAACACTTTAAAATTGCAACATCCCAATACTTGAGTCTTTCCCTCCTCCTTTCCCCAATTTGGATTTGTATAGGACTTTTGGCTGCCTTGCAGATACTTTGACAATGGTTATGAAGATGGGCGAGGGCCACGTGCAGGTATTATTAAGATTTCCTATTCCTCTCCCCCTGCACATTCCTGCCTATTTCCCTGTGGTTTCAGCATTGCTGCTCCGCTCTGGGGAAATCTGGAGGGGAGCGCTCAAATCCCAGCCCATTTTGAGCAAGGAAGTGACTTTGGCTCTGCTGCCTCTTGTTATCTAATGGAACGAGCAGAGATGAGTGTATGTGTGTTATTGTAAACGAAATGGGGAAAAAAATCAGAGATGTTATATTTAGTAATAATAATAGTAATTTTAAAATTTCCCACATGGTAATGTGATTCTGCCCTTTTCAACAGGCTGTTCTCACTTGCAAGACAGGTAATCCTGTTTATCCACGGATTTACTGATTGAGTTCTTCTCGCTTTGCTTTAGGGGTTGGAGATTTTGTGAGCAATTTTACAAGGTGGTTGACTCTAATTTAAAACAAAGTGTTTGAGAGAACAGCGTGTGCTTCTGATGGAGTAACTCGTAAACACAAAATCCTCTCACTTCTTTCAAAACATTAAATATTCGTACTAGGAAAGGTCTGGTACCTTTCCTTTAAAATGTGTGGCTCCTGCCTCAGTGCCAGCAAGATTTTGTGTTAGATTGAAATTGCCATATTGTATGAGACTACAGTTGTCTATTTATCAGATACCTATTTGCGTGATGAGCCTTACAAAAGGAAAGCTGAGCACATCTTTTGTTCTAGGTAGCGTTAGTTTAATATGTGGAAAACCCATTGCGTATGTGTGAAATCATACACTGGTCTGAACCACTGCTTTGGAAATTATTTTTGGTTGGCTAACTTCAATATTTCACTTTTTTTAAAAAAAAAAGTTTCAATTTATCATTTGACTATTCTAGCAAAAAATCAAATATTGTTAATTTATATATTTTAAGTCTCTTGGACCAGATGAAGCTGGGCAACAGAAGACCGAAGCGGGCAAGGCAGTTATTGCTGGCAAGTGATTGGATGTGTGCTGTTTTTCAGTATCTATAATAGTAAGAAAACTGGCAGATGTGTAGGCTGCAAACCTGGTCCCTGTATAATGCAGGCTGTAAGTTCGCCTTTCAAGCTAAATGCTCAAGCTGCTGCTTTGGAGCAGCACGCCTGCCAGTTCGTATAAAACCAGTTCTCTGGATGTAATGGGTAATCATATCCCTTGCTCTGGAATCTCCTTTCTTGTAAAGAGCAGACCTCAGCAGACATTTCCAATGCTTTTTACCCCCGTTTTCCGTCCTGCCACATGATTGTAGGGTGGTTTTCTTTTAAACCGTATGATACAGTTCCTATAGTGAGTCTTAATTTAATTCTTGTCTGACAAAGGTCCTCTTGTCTGTTTTACACAAAGCATGTGCTGACATCCACTCGATTCTTTTCATCAAGAATTTGGCAGCGTAATTGTGTATGAAGAGTCATTCAGAGCATGCTGACTTAGACCTGCTGAAAGATCTGGCCCAGGGTGTGTATTTCTCTCTGGATTTTGATTTACTCAGCATTTGGAAGATACACACAGATATCAGGGTGAGGAGAGGGAATAACCATCAGGATTCAAAATTTGCACTTGTTTCTTTATTTCACTCTGAACCATCAGGGTTTTATTTAGCTTGCTGTATGAAAATAGAGATGGCAATCTGCACTTGCTGATTGTACAAAGGATTTAGAAGGGTATGAAAACATTTTGTTTGCTCAATGAAACTTCAAGTTTTTGGAAACTGCAAGGTTAATGGTTCGCTACTGAAAGCTTTCTGATTGCTGTCCCTCTTGGACGGGCTCTGCCTCAAGGGATCGCTCGAATAAAGGAGCCCCCTTGGATCCTGCCCATCTTGTTACTTCAACAAGAAGTCAGGACCTAATAAGAGATCACCTGGTATTTTTTATTATTTTTTTAGCCCCTTGTTGAGCACAGGTTTCGGTAGCAGCTGGTGAGCTGTGAGGCTTCCCTAAGTCTGTCCTGGAAATCCCCAGGACAGCTGGCCCAGGGGCGTTTTGTCCAGGATTCAGGTGTTGTGTGAGCAATTCTTGCACCCCCACTCCTGCACACACTGTATGGGATTCCGCTTATATAGTTTTCTATACGAATGTCACGGATATCTCATTGTGTCTGTCTCTTTCATTGAGGCAATTTTGCAGTAGGTGTTACTGTCCATGTGTCTTGTTACCTGTCTTCGGCACAGAAAAACCCTGAGAGTTTATCTGATCAGTGACCTGTTTTATTGTTGTCTGAGCTTTGCACATCTGCTACACCAGGCTTTTTTTTCCTCTCCATTGACACGTATACAGAATCAGGTGGATGTTTTTACGAAGTGGATGCAACATCTGAGCAGCTGGTTGAGAGCTGGGCCTGAATCACTGAATTTTTGGTACCCCCTGTCCAGCTTTGCTCTAGCCGCAGTCTGTATTTCACAGCACCACTGGGAATTGAAACTGGGGCTGCCCTCTGGCTTCTGGGCTGCTAAGCACACTCTACATGGGATACAGCCACCTCTAGAGACATGGATACAGAAGCTATAGGTACAGAAGAGCTCAGCATTATCCCAGCTTCTATATCCTTTTTTTTTCCTCCCTGCTTGGACTTTTCAAGGAACAAGTGACTGATGCACCAACTGAGCAAACTGATGGACAGGGACAAGCTTCCACGTGAGATTAAAGGCAAGGCTTCTGCAACCAAGATGAAGAAACGTCGCCGTTTCCCACTTGATCAGCTGGGGCAGAGCTGGCTGCTGCAGCAACTGGTCGCTCCTTGTCCATGTGGAGCAGTTGTTTTTATTGCAGCTGCCAACTCGAGACCGGCTGGGTCTTCGGGAGGGTGTGAGGGTGCAGGACACCTCCTGCTTCACGGGGACAGCTGTGCTTGTTGCCTCTCAGAAAATAAGGGCGAGTGTGTCGGAGGGGAGCGGGAGCAGGCAGCTGTGGGAATTCGAGCCCTGGGATGGAAAGCGCGTCTCCCGGGCCCCAGCGGGTACCGCATCTCTAAAACGGGTCACGGGGAGACTCGCGCGTTTGTCACTGAAGAGGAGCCCTGCCTGTCGCTTGTAGAGAAAGGAACAGCCGCCACAGGCTGTCTGCGTTCGGTACTTCAGCCTTTTCTTAGTGATTACGTGATTTGCTGAGGACTTCTAGTCCCGAGGACCAAGTTGTTCAATTTTAGTTTTAATTTCATGTTTTACGGTTTTGAAGACGATGCTTTGCAGCTCTCCATCTCATTAATGCCTTTATTCAGAGTGATGATCTAAGCAAGAGGATTAATAATAGAATTTAACATTGCTGCTTTTGATTTGAGAATTTCATGAAGACTGGTGTCAAATTAAAATACTTAATGTTTTGTGTGTTGCTCTTTGTAGTCTCAACTCTTTTTGTGACAAGTGACATTAATTTTCGTACCATTCTGGAAGAAAGAAATCGGATATCTATTTCTAATTGCTACTGGTTAGGAATGCGATATGTGTGTAATGCAGGATAGATTGATTAGAGTCATTATGACATGAAATGAAAATGTCAGACCACAAAACTAAGCAATAGAGTCGTTGCATTTTTTATTACACTTTTGCCTTGGGTTTTGCATAATTGAAAAAGTATCATACACACAAAAAATAACCTTGCCATGAAAAACAGAATATCAGAGAAGAAAAAAGCTCACTGAATTATTGGTATAAACTGAGCCCCAGGAGGCTAAGTATGATTTATCTGAAAAATAGCATGCAAAGAAATATGGGGTGGGGAGGAATAGAGGAAACATGGATTCTGGTTTAGGATCACGAGGAGACTGGGCTGCGTCTTCTTACAAACACAAGATTCTTTTCAGGACTGTGGCAGAAACAACAGAAACATTTCCAAACAAATCCTAGTGATGCCATGCCTGGAACATGTGGAAGGAAAAAAAATGTTCTTATTAGTGCGTTATTTTCTTTAAATAAGCTTCAGAGCTTTCTTACAAGCATTGAAGCCTTGCTTTAATAATTTAAAACTCTTGCAAGCCTAGGATCTGATGTCCAGACCCTTCTCCCTTTACCTTACTGCGGGGGCACCATCAGTGGCACTGTCAGTCCTGAATCCTTCTGTGCTGGTGAGAATCCAAGCACTGGATTCTCCCCTTTCCTCCTTCCACAGACTCCATCTCTGGATCTGTGCCTCAGGAGGTTTTGGAGCCAGAGGAGCTGGGACGTGTCCTCTCCATGGGACGCTCCTTTCTGGTGGGAAAACAAGAGGAGGAGAAGTGCAGGGTCCTGTGCTGTTCCAAGTGACTTTATCACGAACTTGTAAAAGCTGGGGGATGGAAAACGGGCTCGGTCGGAGCAAGGCTGGAGAGAATCGTGCTCTCTGGGAACAGCGGCCTCTTCGGTAGGGCAGTGGGGGGGTAGCGCCGCTGCCCCTCAGTGCCTGCCATGGGGAGAACGGCCTCGATGGGAGCCTTGCAGATTTTCTCATGACCTCTGTGGTCTCCTCCAGATGTGCTAAAAATACCTCCTGCAATGGACATCTGTCGAACAGATTTGTTTCATTTCTTCCGTGTTTGACTCTCGCTCTGAAATAAAATCATTAATCCCACCCGTTTGTATCTCCTGCTGTCCGTGCGTTAGCGAAGACTCAGCTCTGATTCACATAGGAACGAGCCGACCGTTTTGGTGTCTGTATATTTATCAGCGTTAAAGGCCAAGACGTGGAGCTTGGAACGAGGTGAACAACTGGGTTTGAATCGCATCTTGTTTTGGACTGAGATCAAGAATGAAACATTTTGACCCAAAACCCTCCAAGGAAGGAGGAGGTGTCAGGAGCAGGTAGGTGAGCCTCAGCTCGCCCTGGGGCAGGGACGGGCTCAACGGCCTCTTGGAAGTTCCTTCCAGCCCAGTTTTCTGTGATTCTGTAAAAATGCGATTACAATGGTTGTTAGCTGTGCAAATTGCTGGAGATAAATTGCTTTCATCGACTTGTGTTTTATGGCTGTTTTCGTCGCTTTAGTTGATGCAGTCTTGCGGGAGAAGCGTTAGAGGTGCATTCACGGAGGTCTCCAGCAGCGCAGTGTTGTATATGAAGATTAACCGAGGCCCTTGCCAGCGCTTCTGCATGTGCAACTCCATGGAGAACTGTAATGTTAATAATTGTACCCATTCCCCGAGCGAGTCAGATAAGCTGAGGAAGATTAATTCATTTCAGCAGACTGACTCCAGCTTGTGCCAGCTGGGAGTCTAACCTGGTGCTATTTATAGCAATATTTCATAGGATTGTGCAATCTCAGTGTAAAAATTTGTAATGTCTCGAATGCACGGGGCTGAGTCTCCAAGTATACCTGTAATTTCTGAGCTCCTCAATTCTTGGTACCCAATTTGACCTGCATATAAAGCGGCCTTTTTTTTTAAGACTGCATATACTTAGGTATTAAAAACCAATCAAACAAAAAAGCCCACGCAGATAACAATGAACAAACAACCCCCCTACAAACTCCACGATCCCTCCCCACCCCCTAAAAACCTTTGGGGAAAAAACCAAAGAAACAGCAACAACCACCACCCCCAAATCCAGACTGTGAGAATATCAGGTTGATCACCTGGAAACAGAGTTTTCTAAACCACCGTCTTCAACTTTTCTACCTATTTAGTACTGGGCGCTATCTCTTCCAATATATTTTTAAACAAGTGCTCTGGGAACACCAGTGAAAATGTTTCAAGTATTTCCTTACAGACCTATTTTCCTAGAATTTATTCTGAAACTCATCTTTGTTAAAAAACATCTCTGGGCCAGATTTATCCCTGGAGTAATTTTTCTCGATTTTTAATAGCATTGCAGGAAGGATGAATTTCACTTGTGTATTAATTTATAGCCCAGGAAACATGTACAGCTACAGTACATCTTTGCCTAGGGTATGGTACACAAGGGGAAAACATGCATGATTCTATCAGTACTTTGTTAATTTAATTATAACAACAGATGCAGCATTTAATCTATTTGACTGTTGTTATTGAGTTACTAAATCCTACTCAAAGAATATTTTTATTTTCCCCAGCTACGGCACCGAGTGAAAAGCCTCACAGCTTCTTGAAATGTTAAGCAGCTTTGCCACTTCCTCTCTCTCTGCATCAATAATCTGATATTTTTGCTCATAGCACTTTGTTTTGCAACTGGGAGATGTAAATCTGTCTCCCTTTCTGCTTGTGCCAACACCTATTTCCTCCTGTGTTTGCAGAAAGAAAAATGCCACAAAAGAGACCATCTTCCTATTTCTTCTTTTTTTTCTCTTCTATTCCCCCTCCCTTTTTAGGTCAGAACATGCTCCAAGTTAATTTAGATACAGAGCTCTCTTGGAGCCGCGGTTTAGGCACATTTGTGTTCAGTGGCATTTGGTATGTGTTCAAGAAAGCGCTTCCATTAAAGGCATTTCTCAAATTGGAAACCAGAGTAGTAAACTAGTAAGTGCTGCTTGTGTTTGGTGGCCTGGAAATAACAGAAGTATTTCCACTGCTATTTCCAGTGGTGCGGTTCGTATTGCGTTCAAACAGAAATCTGTGTCTCCTGCTCAAGCAGGACGCACAGAAATGAGGTGTTTCCAGCTGTGCAAGCTGAGAATGGTGGGGGTACGTGGCATGTGGAAGGGCCAGGGAGAGCAGGAGTTCTGCTCGAGGGCTTCGGTCACTTGTGTGGGTGTCCTGGGTCCAGGAGGGCTCTGCCACCTCGGGTGTGGGGTCTCTCGATGTTGGCCTGCGTTTGTTGATCACCTTCAAAAACGGGTTTATCCCATCCCAAAACAACTGTGATCGTGGAGTCGCGGAAGGGTTTGGGCTGGAAGGAACCTTTAACGTTCATCTGGTCCAGCCCCGCTGCTGTGGGCAGGGACGTCTTTCACTAGACCAGGTTGCTCAAAGCCCCGTCCAGCATGACTTTGAACACTTCTAATGATAGGGCAGCCACAACTTCTCTGGGCAACCCATGCTGGTGTTGCAGCGCTCAAACTGTAGAACATTTCTTCCTTACATCCAATCTA
>VWYH01000251.1:165444-185245 GCA_013399365.1 Pampusana beccarii | reverse complement strand
CACCACAATGGCACAAAGATGCTACCAAAATTCATGAGGCAGCTCCTTCATCCTGAAGAAAAGGCATTTGGGGCTGAAAGGCCTCACGTGTTGGACTCCCTGCTGGGCTCGCTAAGGGCCAGAGTTGCAGAGAAGCTAATAATGCTGCTGCCTGCCCTCAAGCCACCCCTCTGAGAAGGAACAGAGAGTTGAATCCCAAATTAAATGAATCAGCCTGAAAACAGAGGAGGATTCTCCCTTCCTAGGGCAAGCATTTCCATTTCAGCCAAACGTTTCTGGTCCCACTCAGTCCCACACCACGTGCCAGCTGTTCCTGAGTAGTGTGGAGAGTGTCACTGCTGCCCCTTTCCACCAGAGACGGGCTGTCCCCAGGTGTCACGTACCACAGCCAGAACGCTCCAAGCCCATCTGTCAGGGCTCCGTAGCCTGTGAAAGGGGCTGGGGGCTCGAAACGAGACTGACATTTCCCAAAGATCAATTTAAAGTTAATGAACCTCTCAAACCTCTCCGGTCACACCTATCTGTTGCTATCATGGTAGAATAATTAAATCTGAAGTCTAACAAAAGCAGAGAGCTGGCTCAGGGGACTGGAAATAATGAGATATTGAGTATTTCGTGTCTAGGTGATGGGGTCAGTTCACTCAGCCAAGTTTGCTAGTAAAAGGAAATCATTACAATGTGGTGGCTGCCTGATGGGCAGGTGAGCTCATCAAAACCTGCGCTGGCGCCTCCTGTGAGCTGCCTTTCCAGAAGTGCCGCCAGGCTCGTTCCTGTGGCACACGAGCACCTTGTGAAAACAGGACTGGTGGGGCTGTGAAGTGCGACCAGGAGAGGGGATCAGCAGCAGGCTTACACCACACGACTCACATTAGAGTTGGCACATAGTTAAACGCAGTTTGCCACCCTCCAGGACTGTCCGTTGGGTGCTTTATGACACTCTGGCCCTGTCCCCGTGCCTGCCCATTTGTTTCACCAAGTTAGCTGACCTCATTTTTCGTTTTGGATCTTTCCCTTCTTGCAAGAAAGGGGCAATTGGGATTTTCTGAGAAGTCTCTTCTGAAAAACTTTCATCTCTAGTTGTGTTCAGACAGCTGCTACCTGGCAGATAAACGCAGTTATCTGTAAAGATGGCAAATCAGTCTGCCCTGAAATCAGACAGTCAACACACAACTCCAGGATGAGGTAAATACCTGCTGTCATCTGGTGTAAACCTGTACGATCCAGACACAGTTGGACTCCTCCTCTGCTGTCCTTCCTCTTCTTCTATCTCAATTCTTTCAAAAGGCAAAAACAGAGACAAATATCACACTGTTTCCTATTCCCCACTGCAAGCTAATTCAGGCGGTGTGTTCTTGTTTTCCCTTAAGCTATGTTTTCTCTCTGTTTCCCCTTGAGGCAGATTCTTCCCAGTCCTCACACTCCCTGTGCTCTGCTGCTGGTGAGCACCTCAACTGGCTGAAAGAAGTGAGATCTTCAGCCCAAACCAGGGGCATTTTGCTGTCACAGTCAGTTTTAAAATAACCTCAGCTGAATGCCTACATTCCAAAGAGCACCCTATGCATTATTTCCCCATCATACTGGCTGCTTTAGAAGTTAGATGCCTAAAGAGTATTCACCCTACTGGCTGGAACCAGCCTTTCCTGGAAGAAGACAGACAACGAACGAGTCTCTCCTTGTTTCAGGTTGCCCATAACCCAAAGCATCATCAGTACCATATTCATAGACTCATAGAATCATTTTGGTTGGAAGACACCCTTAAGATCATCAAGTCCAACCATAACCTAAATCTAACACTAAACCATGTCCCTAAGAGCCTCATCTATGCATCTCTTAAACCCCTTTAGATACGGTGACTCCACCACTGCCCTGGGCAGGAAGTTCTTGGTGTTTACAACACTGCGGGCTCTCAAAAGCCAGCGTGATTCAACCCAGAGCATCCCTTTAAGGAAGTGTTCCTACTCTGCTTTGAAACACCTGGGGATCTCCTGTCCCAGCATTTAACAGCAGCCCGGGTGCAGTACACAATGCACAACCCCAGCGGTGCTTCCAGAGGGTCAGTGACCTACCTCTTGGCGAACAAGGGTGGAAATTCTTGTGTTGGGCTGCTGTAAAGGAAGCATAAAGGCAACAGTTAGAAGGTTGGAGGTGAAGACACACCTTGGGCAGGGGCAGCTCCCAAGCCTCTGACCCATACTTGACCCATACGGTGCAAGGCATTAAGGGTCACGTAGCACCATTTGGGCAGAGCTGACAGTGACCAGCCATGTTAAACCTCTGCAAATTACAGAGCAGAGGAAATAAAAATAGGAAGAGCAACTAGTTATAACATGTGAAGAAGCTTCCCCAAAGGGTGGTTTTCATTTTCTACCTTCCTGATGGCTGTTTTTCTTCCTGCCTGCAGACCTGCCTGCCTCCAGCCCACACGACGCTCAGAGCTCCAGAGGAACTACCAGCCAGTGGAAACACCCTTAACATCCTCACAAATCCTGTCCAAGCGCTTCTCTCATTCTGGGCACAGCCGAGTGCTGCTGGCGCATCCTCTCCCTGCTTCCTCCCACACCAGCAACCTCCTGGTGCCTCATTGTGTCAGCCTGAGTTACATCAAGAGCAAAGGGATTTACAGTGAAAGGGAACTGCAAAAAAGTCACCACCACGGTTCCTGGGAGAGCAGAGACCTTGGAAATCTGCTTTTTTTTTTTTTCCCCCTCTCCTAGGAAAGAGGTGGACACCAGAGCCTTCAACACCAGTAGCTCCCACACATCTTTCACATTCCTTTTACACATCCACACATTCCTATTAGGTTCTTTTTCCCCACAGAACTATTTTGAAGCTGCAACTAAGATCAGGGTCTTGTAAATCTAGCTGTTGTTCAAACACAATGTAAAGGCAACCTCTGTTGCAAAAAGCTGATCCATATTGGATTAAGTTTATGGTTTTTTTCTGAATTTCCCCTTACATGCAACAAAACTGAAGAGAGCAGTATTAAGGACCAAGTCTTAAAACTGAAGTCTTGATTTTGGGCCCCAGGGAATTTGGGACTACTATGGCTTTTCTCTTCCTGAAATTTCATCCCTCCCAGTAATGAAGACTTCCCAAGATTCCTGGAGGATTTCCCCAAATCGGCAGAAACCTGCAGATATCCTTGGTGCTTCTGGAGAGACAGCAGCTGAGCCTTCTCCACTCGCTGGAAAGGAACACATCACCTTCAGAGAGCCTTGGGTCAGGCCACCAGCCCTGTGGGACCACCTTCAGCAGCCTCTTCCCTGTCTCCTGCCTCACACTTGCACACTGAAGACTCACCCGTTGCTTTTCTTGGCCGCCGAGAGGACGTAAGCACGTTCCCTGCTGGCAGTGCGTCTCAGGACCCTGTTGGCTGCCTCTGTCCTGGAAGGGAGGGAAAGGGTCACATTCTGCTCATGCAGTTGGTTGCTGCCGGCTGTAGCCTTGAAGAGGCAACAGGTGAAAAACCCAGGGGAGGCTTGTGCTAACCCTGACAGAGCTCCCAGGCTCTGGGTAGCAGAAAGCCAGAGAAGAAACGATGTCTGATCTTTTTCTTTAGTATCATTCATGCTGGGCCACATAACTTTCACATGGATGTAAAGCACGAGGCAAAAAGAAAAATCCCTCCTCTTCCAGGAGAGTTAAGACCTGGACTTTTTCAACATTTCATAACATGGGACAAAAAAAATGGGACACAGGCTTTGTGGCTGACACCCTACATGGACTCCTTGTGTCTATACAGACATCGGTACCACCAGATGTACCACGGGAGAAGGGCAGATCTCTGAAAGCACTTTTATTGGTTCGTCCCCAGTGGGCAAATTACCAAGTTTTCATTTGTAAAAGTCTTGTATCTTGCCCCTCAGTTCNAGTGATAGGACAAGGGGCAATGGGTGCAAACTGGAACACAGGAGGTTCCACTTAAAGATGAGAAGAAAGTTCTTCCTGGTGAGGGTGGCAGAGCCTGGCCCAGGCTGCCCAGGGAGGTTGTGGAGTCTCCTTCTGTGCAGCCATTCAAACCCGCCTGGACACCTTCTGTGTAACCTCATCTGGGTGTTCCTGCTCCGGCGGAGGGATTGCACTGGATGAGCTTTCAAGGTCCCTTCCAACCCTGGCATGCTGTGATTCTGTGAAAAGTATCTTCACAAACTCGACTGAAAGCAGCAAGAACGGTGACTGCATCAGATGCAGATGTACCACATGGACAAAATACATTCTGCTCCTGGTATGAGAATGAGAGACCCGTCTGGATCTGGACATAGATGCAAGTTCCCAAGTGGTCCAGACTCAGAGATGCACTTGTAGGCTGTGGAAGGTGGCTCTTCCCTTCACTGCCAGCACGTCAGTGTGTCTTTTTCTTTTCACATAGACACTACGCAGCGGATGGATTCCACAACCCATTTCCAGATGCCAAATTAATTGGGGTATGCTGTCAGGTTGAATCATGCCAGGCTTTTAATTATATTTTGTTGCGAGCATAGTCGCCTGTGGGCATAGATGTGCTCTGTGTAGAAATATCTGCTTATTATTATTTTATTGCAATCAGCCCTAATGGCTCAGCTGTAATCATCATTGAACTGACCCTCCCAGTAAGGAATAGTTAAACTAAAGTACGTCCACTTGTCACTGTCCCTGCAAGAAAACAGTGGTTACCTGGAGGGCATACCTCTTTTTGTGTTCATCTGGAGAGAAAGGCACATCCTCCTCATCCAAGTCCACCGATTTTTGCTTGACATTATATGGAGCTCTGAAACAGAAAGGGAAGGAGAGAGCCAGGTTAGAGTGTTGCAGAGGCAGCACAATAAAAACCGAAGGTAGATGCACAGGCAAAGCATGTGGAAATGGGTTCAGACCCTGGAAGTGTTGCACACAAGTGTGGAAGACACTTGTGTTTTTCATGCACAGTGGGATACATGTGTCCCCATAGGATTTTGTTTTCTTAATAAGGGGGGGTTAAGCCCAGAAGCTGTTTCATGATAAACGCACAGCTTTTCAGAATAAAGCCACAGTCTTTGACATGAAAAGCAGCATAGGAAATGTCAGCAGTGCTGTTCTGCCACAAGGACCCTCCTTTGTCCTGGCTTCAGAAAGGCCAGAGATGCTGCAGACCACATCCCCAGGCTGCATCCTCCAGTTTCTGCCTTCATTGCTACCAAGTGATAAAATTAATTCCATACAGAGGCCGTTACCACTTCAGGGAATACTTTATGGCACACACAGGCCTGGAGGTAGCACTGGGAAGTGCCTCAGTTTCCCGGGAAAGCTCCACAGGGCTCAGCTGAGGAAGCTCTGCCTGGCCAGGCATCCACCTCTGGGGCTCAGGTGCTGCTGAGCCTGCACATGGACAGAAAGTGCTGCTCCCTTGGCACACTCACAGTTTCTTGTAATCCTCAGTGGTCATCCTGTAGCCAGAGGGGGGACGGCCCAGGCTGTGGCCCTTCGCGGCAGAGCTGCAGGCAGCACAAATCACAGCTGTTATCGCGACCCTCACCCTTCACCACCCTCTTCCCCAGGTGAGCTCATGCTCTGCATGATGGAGGAAAACAGGGTGATCCCAAAGATCCACTCTCTGAATTCATGCTATTATATTTAATTGAAGGACAGCATTTCCCTTCTTTTCACAGCCTTGGACTAGGATTTGAGGTCTGCTTTGCTTCCCCAGGGCCACTGTGAGTTGTCAGAGCCAATATGGGCACAGCCCTCTGTGGGACAGTGCTACCCCATCCCAGGATCAGGCAGCGAGGAGGAAGAAGACACCTTGTGGCATCATCCTTCTCCCCAGATCAGTCAAAACAGGGGGAAAAATGGAGTTTCAATGGGTTTCACTTGAGGCGCAACAAAGTATCTGCTTAGATCAAAGCCAAGCTTAGACCTTACCTAAGTAAGTGCCTCTCACAAGACAGGTTTCAAAAAACATCAAAATGAACCATTACGGCATTGCAAGGATTCCTTGTCCGTGTCCCCTGCTCAAAATCATTTGCCAAATTAACCCCAAATCCTCGAGTACTTTCACAGATAACTACCATCCCATGGTGGAGAAAATATGGAGTTTGATGCCTTGTTCGCACATCTGCTGAGCGGAGCTGTTAGATGAACAGCCACGTCTTACAGCATTCAGCAGGGATTTAGTGGAGCTCAGCAGAAGCACTGGCCAAAGTAAAAGGATGACTACAAATACATACAATATCTAAAATCTTGTTTTCATGAAGAAGACACACATATACCTTTTTTGCGCTTCATTAGAAGATGAAGAATCTGGTACAGAAGAGGTCTTATCGATGGTTCTTGTGAACACCCCTCTGGGGAGAAAAGAGACATTAAATTTTTGCAGGACAGAGTTTGGAAGTAAAATTAAGAGACCTGCAGCTACTCTTTGGCCTAACAGTGCCTGTGTGTCCTGTCAGGAGGAAGGTGCTGGCTCAGGACACCGAGAATTAGAAGGTCCATCCTTGGGAGAGTCACCCTGAGAAAAGTCCCATAACTGGTGTAGATCACAAGGACGGTGGAATATTGTTATAGCATGACAATCCTCCCATGTGTGACCACTGTATCGTAGAGGGATGAGATTTGCTGTTAACATCACCATCAAACTACCTGTTAAACAAAACACTCAGGACTATCCTTTCAACAAGGTACTCCCTCAGCATTGTCGTGTTCTTACTAATCAAAGAACCCAAGAGATAGTCACGTTTTTCATGCTTGTTGCTTCTGATCTAGTTCTCCTTCCCCTAAAGCCCAAATATTAATATATGCCACTCTATACCAACCTGATGAGATAACCAGATGGAGGCTTGGAGGCAGAAGACCTGTGCAAAGAACAGACATTAGTAAATTAAGAAACATGTGGAAAAGCAACAGCAGCAGCACCAGTATTAAAGGGAAATGTCCACATGGCTGTCAAGCCAAAATCTGGCTAAATGGGCCTTGGGTGATACCTCAGCTGCTGCACCAAAATTAACCTTGGGAGGGTTCTTTAAAAATCAGTAATCATCAAAACAAGCTTCATAAAAGACTTTGACGAGAAAAGCGAATTTTAGAGTTAGACAACTAAAATTAGCCAGGCTGATGTTGTTTTCTGGCTCCAAATTATGGCACATAAAGGGGAAATTCGATACAGTAGAGATCCTGGTTGTTTTATCACAGGAAAATATCATCACACTAACTTCTCCGAGGGTCCATTCTCAGGATGGGAGTGCTACACAGCTCCCAGGAGGGAAAGGGAAGGGACACCATCAGGTGGGGATCTGGCCCCTTGCGCCAGGGCAGGAGGAAGCATCCCTGGAACCTGCTTAGAGCTGTCTTGGAGACGTCTTCCTGAGAGCACAGTGGGGGCCAAGATGGGCCTCAAGGACCTGGTTCCCATTAAATGAGCTCAGACTGGCTGCCTTCACCCCTGCTCATATACCAACCCCTCTTTTCCTGCCTGTCCAGGTACCCTTAGGATCAGAAGATAATTCAGGAAGAAAGCTGAGCAGGTCTCTGGTCTAACCTCCCGCTCCAAGCAGGGTTGGCCATCAGGTCCGAGCTTACCAGGAAGGCGGATTTATGCTGCCCATCACTACATGCTTGAGGTGGCTGCCAAGCTCAGATTTACCCAGCTGCCTTTACAGACACAGAAATGCAACCTTGCTGCAGGCTTAGCCTGGCTCTGGAGCTCTCTGGATGGGATGAGCTGGAGGACAAGGAGTGCTGAGCACAGCACCAGGCTCTTGTTCCTGCAGTGTTCTCGGGGCAGGCTGGAGCCCATCTCAGCCCCACTGCCCAGCTCTTCCCTGAGAACTCAGCTTTGAACAAGAGCTGCAGGGAAGCCGAGAAGTTGTCCAGCTTGGCATTAGGAATGCCTGTCTGCACTTTGAAGTATAAACAGATCCTGAGTGTCCTGGACTCCCTGTCACTCAACTTCTGTCAACCGGAGGCCCTCACATATTTGTGTGAAGATGGCCCTTCAGATGCCACATTTCCAATGTCACAAATGTCCCTGGTTGTACTTATCCTGTGCCTGCAAAAGCGCTGTGCTGCAGAGGGAGGCAGAAAGAGGTAGCGTGCAGCAGGGAACCATCCTGTTTAATTGCAACAAGAAGCGACAAGAGCTGGCACAGAAAAAGGGAGAGGAAGCAGGCATGGGACAGGGCAATGCTCTCCCAGCAATGGCATGGCAGCTAGCAAAGAGCTCTCATATATGACTAAGGCCTTTCCAACCGTTGTATATTTTAGGACACCAGTCCTACAGGTTCCTGAAAAGCCCTCATGCTCTGGCTCTGAGGCAAATGCAGCTCCCACACAGGGCTTTGATTGCTCTGAGGAGCCCCCAGGCTTAGAGTAAACAGTTACTGCACCAGCACAGAAGCTGGTGTGCACCAGTAATCTTGGGCTCGAAGGCACGAAACATATCAATCCATCTACTCATACATCTGGACTTTGCAGGAAATAAGCCATGCTCTCTACAAGGTGACACTTTGTAGGACATTATGCTGGACAATGCCAGCTCTCCTCAAGGACTCTGTTTTTCAGCAAGAGCACAGCAGTGAGTGGTTATGAGGAGGTGAAGAAAGAGCAGATGTTTTTGAAGAACCAGTGAAAGCAAGCACTGACCCCATCAGATAACAGAGAAGGGAAGCAACAGGATGGGTCCCCACAATTACCTGTCGCTCTGGGGAGCAATAGGTGTTGAGGCTGGGGATCCTCCACCCACCCGTCCAGACCTGAGTAAAGAAAAAACGCAATGACATAATTAACTTCTGTTCTTGCTGAGCTGTCTTGCAGAACACGGCAGTGATGTTTTCAGAGAGAGTTGCTAAGAGAGGACTGATTTGGGCCTGGTTTTGTTTCTAATTAAAGAGAAGCTGGTGCAGATTGTGGTGTTCCCTGGCTCAGTGGGTGGGTGTGTGACAGCCCTGTGAGCTGCAGGGGGAGATGCAGACCTGGCTGTTTTATCACTTAAACTTCCGTCAAGGTCTGCACCTTCATTTGTCACTCCAGAGATGGAGAAACACAATCTGGCTTCAAAAAAAAATCTTTATAGCTTTCCCGAGACTTCAGATCTGCCTGTGTTGCTGGATTCACAGCTCCCAGAAAGGGCCATTTCTCAGAGCTTCTCCCCAGCCTGCATTTATATAATCAACAAACAGGAGCACCGCTTTCCTTTGGCAGTGTCTTTTCCTGCCATTGTACGGACCCCAAAACATCCTAGCATCACATGTGCTTGTTTTGCAGGCTGGAGAACAGCGTACACATGGAAGGGGAGGAGCGTTCCTTGGTGGCCACACTTACAGCGGGCTGCTCTTCTTCTCGTCCTCAGAGTCTGAGTTATGGTGGTGGATCCAGCTCTTATCTCCTTTCAGGGTGGTGCGAACCTTCATCTGCTTAATGATCCTCCTGCGGTCTTCATCCGTGGGTGGAATGACACCTCCTAAGAGAGGGAAAGGAAGGAGACAGGAGATGTGCTGCTGAGAAAGGGTGAGAATTCGCAGTGTCAGCAGGTGAGCCCGGGTGAATCTCAGCAGGGGGCACCTGGTCTCCTTTCCAGCAGAGGTTCAAACACTGAATGAGCCTTTTGCCCCTTCTGATGAAAGATGGGAAGAAGCTGCCATCCAAACTTGAAGATCAATTTACTCTGATAACCCCTCTACAGAGATTTGTACAGTTTTTTTCTTTCCTGTCAGAAGACTGTTTAATGAGTAATTTTCTCTCAGGAAGACCAAAGACATTCAGTGGGTGGCCTGATCTCATATTTACAGAGCTGTGAGCTTCGTCTGGTATTTCCCATCACATCAGCTCTAGGATAAGGCTTTTCTGGTTTGTGGGAGAGGACGATACATCTGGGGCATGAAGCTGAGCCCAGAGTTGAGGGTTAGAGGTAAGGCATGTCAGCTTTCTCTGGTGGCCTGTCAAGAGTTGGAGGTGACACATCCTTTGGTTCCTTATTTCCACATTTCCATTCCAAAATTCTGTTTCAAAACCATATTCTCAAACCATGTCTCCCTAACGATGTGGTTCTGGCTCAAATCTGGAAAAGTCCTGTCCTGTATGGTCTCCCTTTTGCTGTCCTATGGCAGCTCTGCCACCATTGTCATTCTGCTCCTTGTCTCTGGTTGAGGTGATGAAACACAACTGCATTCTCTGTTTGAGAAGTCAGCAATGGCCATTTAAAACATCAAATTAAAATGTAGGAAATTGCAGAGGGTCATGGATTAGGACTTGCTAAGTCCTCCCAGTGGGAAAGAGATGGGCTGAAAAAAGCACAAGTTAATGGGGAAGAGTATTAAAGCCGAAAATATTGGGCAGGGATGGAGATGGGAGGCTGGGGAAAGGGGAACAGTCTCTCGCAATGGAAGAAAATGTGCAGGTGACTGATGTGAAGGGTTCTGGTCATCCTTGAGTATCAAAATCCTACCGGATCAAATTGATTGCAGCTGGATATTATTTAAAAAAAAAACAAAAAAGGTATCTTTACTGGGAAATTCTCCATCCAGCATTTTCTTCTGAGGGAAATAGCTCTTCTCCCATGGGGACATTTTAAGATGAAGACCAGATAAGGAAATCTCCTTTTCTATATACCTCTGACTATCTTCCATCTTTTGCCATTTTGGAAATGACTGGTAAAGACTGAAAACATCAAGACGGCTCTCCTCATCACACTTGGACCAACACAGCTCTGGGGTTTAGTGACATCAACAAGTTATTGCAGTTTTACAACTTCTTATCATCCGAGCCAAGAAAACTGCCTGCCTGCACACTCTGAGCCTGTGGCAAACATGAAATAATCCCATTTAGCTACCAGGAAAGGAGGGTCAGCTAAGTCTCTGTATCTTGTGCTTGTGATGGACTAGAATTCTGCCCAGAAATAGTTGTCACCGAGCAGCTGACCTGCAGCAAATTCATTAATCCCTGAAACACAGTCACGTGCTTCAAGTATATGTTATGTCGTAGAGGCAGGATTTTTAATTTTTTTAAACAACTGGTCATATTAGATCATCTCTAAGGAAAACACAGCTATAGCAATGAAGAGAATGTCCTTCTTCACACGGAATTAGAAGTTAAAAGGCACAGCTAATGCAGGGCCACGTCTAAGTCAGGGTGCAGTTTAGGGACTAGCAGTAACACTCTTCATGGGGAGCACCTGGAAAGAGAAGGGCGGCTTCGTTTAGCACTGAAATAAAAAATTAAATCTATTGCCTAATGGATGAATAAGGCATTTTCACTCTTCTCCACATCACTCTTTCAGGTTACCTCTGTATTTGGAAGCACCATCCCATCTGTTCACATCTAAAGGTCCTGCGAGCATCCATTGCTTAAAACTAAATCTCAGAATCTGCCACACAATTCTACAGCTTGGGCTTGTTCCTGGGACAACTCAGAGTGACTTGTAGCCTCAGTATGATTTTTTCCACACTTCTTTGATAAGAAGACATTATTATGAGCATATTAATAATAAAGGAAGACTTCTTTTTACTGTATGGATATTGCACACTGCACAGGGGTGGTCTCCAGCCCACAGACTTTTGGGGTTTATCTCTGGAAGAGACAAGAAGAGGGTGTGGGTAAGACAGAGATACAGGGAAGCCACCCTGGTCAGTTGCTACGCTGGCTGCTGCTTGCTGCTGTACTTTCAGTAGACATTTCAAAGACAGAGAATTTTAAGAAGAGTCTTGAAAAGATAATAATATGGGAGTTTATTAGTCTTGCGCTCATCTCAAAACCTCAGCCAGGCTACAAGCTCTCCGTACCTTCATGGATACTGAAATTACAGCCAAATGCACCTGATTTTGGAGCTGCAGGTTGGAGTGGGTGCCAGGGAAGGAAGAGGTGTCCTCCACCCTTGGACGCGCTGCACTGGGGGAGTTTAGCAGACGTTAGAGCAGATACAGCTGAGCAAAGAAGGCAAAGGAAAGCCACGACAGCGGACAGATCCCCAGCAGCTTGGGATGGGGAAAGGAATTACCTTTACTGACACCCAGGGACATCATGGTTCTCAGAAGCACCTTCCCCTTCGCTTATTGTTTGGAGACAACAAGCCCCTGGAAGAAATGAAAAGGAGAAAAAGCAGATTAGTACTTCTGATATAAAAAGCTTTGAAGCTATGTGGAAGGGAGACCATCACAACAGTGTCACAGCCACAGAGCCTGGAGGACGGGGAGATTGCGGCATGTACACCAGAGCTGTGATTTCTCCCCTTGCCGTGTACCTTCAGTGGCAAGGAGAGGAAAACTCAAAAGGGTGTGCTCCCCACACCACTGAGTCTTCAGATTGGCCGTGTCAGACCCATCCTTCCAGGTCTGGGAGGAAAGTGGTGGAAACCTCAGCAAAAGTGCCCAGAGCCACTCAAGTGGGACAGACCTGGAATCTGTGTAAGTCAGAGCAGCTGAGGCTGCTTGGGTGAACCTCAGTGGTTTTGTCAAGCAGGAGTATAACATAAAGGCTCTTGAGAAATTTCAGTTGGCAGAGATACTGGTTATTCCCCCAAGATAGGGCAGAGAGAATGTCTTACTGCCTGTCTCAGAAGAAAAAGTTAGTTCTTGCTTCTGAAGGCAGACAGGCCTCTTCTTCAAATGAGCATGGTAAAGCAGCAAGGAGAAACTCCTGGGTGCACAACTTTGGAGATGATCTGAGATTAGGGATTTGCAGAGCGTTGATTGTTTGGTGATGTAGTTGAATCAAAAACAACCACAAACTAAAAGTCAGGAAAAAAAATTCATTGTTTCAGATACTGCCCAGACTTTTTTTTTTTTTAATTTGTAAACAAACGAACAAACAAAAGAAAGGAAAACCCCTCAAAATGGATTTGAGATTAGTAGAACTCAGGTTAATTCAGCACTTGATTACGTTTTTATCAGAGTGTTTCTTTTCCTTTTTCACTACTGTTTTTCAGGTATGTGGGATGAGAAAATCAAGGCCAGCTTCCAGCTTTCACAAAGCTCCATTCTTTCCTTGCCAAAGCTATCTGCTGAACCTGGATTCTTAAGTGACTATGCTATTCATTAATAAAACCACCCAACCCTATTTGGGAGCCTGTGAATCTAAAATTAGGTCGTTATTATCTGCTGGTGGGCTTGTCCCTGCAATATTGCTGCGAAGCCACACGCCCATCGGGAATGCCGAGCACCAATCTCACAGCGTCGCTTCTTGGCAAAGGCCTTGGCTTGTCTCAGCTGAAGATCCACCTATTGCCTATCTGCTCCTCCAGTTTGCACCGAGATTGTGAGCAAGCTCTCTGCTATTACCCCGAGTCTCCATCTCCCTTTTGCAAACGCTCCCAAACATTAATTCAGCTTTCGCCGTCAGCAGACAGCCCACCTCTTTCCTCATCCTTCCCAGATCCTCCTTCCCACACAAATTTACTCGACCATGCTATTTAGAGAGAAATGAAAAGGGTAGCATTGGCCCAGATACCCAAGTATCTACAAGCCCTTCATGGGTATCTTTATACCAAAGGTGGGAGACGTGGCTGCAGCCTGCATGAGCACAGCTGACAGACCTGGAATCTGGCAACTTTGGGTTAAAAAGAAATCACAGCATCTTGGACCTGCACACAGAGAAGCCATGCGGCTTTGTTACCTATAGAATCTGAGCGAGGCGGGTTCGGACCACAGCCACCTTGCTAACTGCAATTTAGAGATGCACACGATGCCCCCAAACTTCTTAAATTCTTTCCTATTCCAGGACAAAATAAAGCTGAAGCAAGCAGAGGATGAGAAGAGGTGGAAAGGAACTACCCCAAGAGTTTGGTACAGCTCTGATCCAGGGCAAATGGGACACGGCTTAGTGCTAGATTTAGGTTATGGTTGGATTTGATGATCTTGAGGGTCTCTTCCAATCAAAATGATTCTATGATTCTATGAAATCAGAAGCAGAAGTAGGGACAGGCTACACACTATCATATAACAGACATGTATAACACACATAACATTTAGGAAGCTGGAGAGCTGTTCCCTATCTAGCAGTGTAACTGAGAGGTGATTAGCCTCCCAGCACAGACGTTTAGAGGAATAAGCAAAGGTTTAGGAGCACGTAGGAAAGATTCTCAGGCAGGTCTGGAGCGAGGCCTGGGGCTTATGGAGGGGCAGGACTGAACTCTGCTGTCACCACTGATCTGCCTGGCACGTACCGTGGGCACCGCACGCCAGCCCTGCAAGAAACTACGCTGCTGTATATTGTTTACACAGAAACTTCGCTTCTTACTCACGCAGTTCCCCTAACAAATGCACCCAAAAGGAAGGGAAGCCACAAAGGGTGGCACATCACCCTGGGAGGGACCACAGCAAACACCGTCAAACTCCACTGATATTTCTGGCTTGACAAACAGGCACTGGAACACGCTGGTGCTGCTCACTGGGCTTGGCCTTAGGGGACTGGGAAATGTTTTCTGCCAGCTGCTTTTTCCAGGGATGAATCACTCTCCGGGCCCAGCTACTGCAGCTCTGGATGTTGTACCTGCCCAGTGGGAACAACCGGGACATCTTGACTGGTAGAAACTTCTGGGTTTGGAGCCTTTGTTCTCTGCCCCACTCCAGAACAGAGGAGTCCGCAGAATCACACAGAATCACAGAATGTGAGGGATTAGAAAGGACCTCGAAAGCTCATCCAGTGCAATCCCCCCGGAGCAGGAACACCCAGATGAGGTTACACAGAAGGGGTCCAGGCGGGTTTGAATGGCTGCACAGAAGGAGACTCCACAACCTCCCTGGGCAGCCTGGGCCAGGCTCTGCCACCCTCACCAGGAAGAAGTTTCTTCTCATATTTAAGTGGAACCTCCTGTGTTCCAGTTTGCACCCATTGCCCCTTGTCCTGTCACTGGTTGTCACCGAGAAGAGCCTGGCTCCATCCTCCTGACACTGCCCCTTTCCATATTGATCCCCATGAATGAGGTCACCCCTCAGTCTCCTCTTCTCCAAGCTCCAGAGCCCCAGCTCCCTCAGCCTTTCCTCACACGGCAGATGCTCCACTCCCTTCAGCATCTTGGTGGCTGCGCTGGACTCTCTGCAGCAGTTCCCTGTCCTTCTGGAACTGAGGGGCCCAGAACTGGACACAATATTCCAGATGTGGTCTCACCAGGGCAGAGCAGAGGGGCAGGAGAACCTCTCTGACCTGCTGACCACCCCCTTCTCATCCACCCCAGGTACCACTGGCCTTCCTGGCCACAAGGGCCCAGTGCTGGCTCATGGTCACCCTGCTGTCCCCAAGACCCCCAGGTCCCTTTCCCCTACACTGCTCTCCAACAGGTCGTTCCCCAACTTATACTGGAACCTGGGGTTGTTCCTGCCCAGATGCATGTCCAGGATGAAGCTTTTGGCAAATCTTCTGTAACAGGTGCAGAGGGGTGCAAAGGTCCTGCTGTGGGAGACAGAGTCAGCTCTTTGCTTCCTTGTAACATTGTTTTCTGTTTTTCATTAATGAAGGCTATGGAGTGACTATTTTTACCTTTCACCTGAGGATTAAGGCAATACAACCTAGACAAGATCACCAGAAGACGAGTTCAGCAAGAAAAGAGTGATTCAAGTACCTTATTTCTTGCCCATATTTTTTCATCACCTGCTGTAGGTTTCTGTTGGACATACAATACTGGGCTTGGTAAAGCTCTGGGCAGTCTTATGTGTGCTTAGTGCCTGCTCAGTGACTAGAACATTAAAAGACAAATCAACCCAAGTTATATCATGAATCCTGCAGTTAGAATAACCAAGCATTTCTCGGATGAGAGACAAAAACTCATTTTCTTGTTTTGATGCTAGCTGACTGTGATACCTGGCAGATAAACTGATATCAACGGATGCCAAGATAGTAGCTGTGATAAAGAAATAATAATAAGAGAGATACATGAGACCCATGAACACAAACCAAAGACAGATTGGCAAACTACGATCAGGAAAAATGCTCACATCTTCCTCGTTACTGTATTTGTCCCTGGTTTGATATTCCAGAAGCTGGTGGCTGGAATAAGAAACAGTAGATGTAGCTTCTTGAGCCGCAATGGGCTGCAACAGGACCACATCCCCATCCATCTGCTCCAGCCACACTGCTGTGCTGTGCAGGAAGAAGCACAGGATTCATGGGGCCAGACAATTAGCAAGACAGTGTCTGGTTCCAGAGCACTGACACAACACTTCTGGGAAAGAAAGTGCTTCTCACCGCTCCAAGGATGGTTTAGAAAATGAACAGCTTCCCCTCTTTGGCAAAATTTGAGTTTACGCTTCAACGTGTGCTGTAGGACCTCAAAACAAGTTTCAAAGCATCATTGCCTTTATATTCAAATTTTTGTGAGTGTGCAGGGCAGTGAATCTCAAAGACCTCAGTTGTAGATTTGGAGGGGGTGTCTTCAACTCTTAACACTTGATTCCCATTATTCCCATGAGCGGTTGTGACAAACCAACGTGAGGCACTTCCAAGATCTCCCTGACCAAAATGTTGGTAGGGAATGTGTTTCTTCAAAAATATGCTCTTATGCTACTGGATATAGCATATTAGGGAATATATATACATATATATATATATATACTTGGTATAGCGTATTAGGGAATTATTAGTTGCAGCCATAGGATACAACTATTTCTTCTGTTGGTACAAAAAACAAATACACTTGCCTAGTTCTGGAACAGGCTGGAGCTGATCTCAGCAGCTCTGCTTCCCACCCGGAGAACAAGAACACTACCTGCCACTTGAATGAAGCTTGGAGAACTGAACTCAGCAGGTGAGGGGAAAATATTGATGCTCACAAAAACTTCCTGTGGTCTGCGACTCCTCAGCTCTGAGCATCTCCAGGATTTAGATAAGACAAATGCTTTTTCTTCCAGGGAGTTAAGCCCAGGTAATATTTCTGGAGGTTTTAGGATCCAAAAGTAGCGTTCCACCTTGTGAGGGTCATTTAGAAACTGGGAGCATGGCCTATGAGTTCGGGAACAGAGAAAAACCTCTGCTGGCAGCACTGAGGGATATCTGTGAATCTCTGGAGCTGGCTGTGGGCACATTCTCCAGTTATACGCCACTGCAGCTATCATTTCAGGACAGATTCTCAAAAAACTTCCAGACCTGTAGCACCACACAAATGCACACAACACTGGAGATGAGCACGACAGCAAACAACTCCCTTCCTCTTTTACAGGTGCACAAAGGTGGCCACCCCACAAAAACCCCAGGGATCCTTGTATCTCCAGTCACCAACAGGCAGGTCTCAGATGTTGAGGCACTGGATAAAAGATAAGCAGGTGCAGCTGAATAACTTGTAACCTTTCCCACTCTTGTCCTCCACACAGCCCACAACCGTTTCTGTCCTTCCTTGTCCCACAGTCCTCTCTCCATCTCTGCACCACTGCAGAATCCCATTTTCTATTTTTTTTTTTAACCCTATCCACCCTGACTTCTCCATCTCTGCAATCACCTGTTTCCAAACACACACACACGCACCTTGCTTACAAAATGAGATCTTCACTCCTCATGGAGACCAAAACCTCAAACTACATCCATCCCTTCCCTCTTGCCTTGTAGTCAGAAAATAAGCTCTGCTGGGCTGGACACACCTTTTTGTCCTCTATTTATTCATTACTTAATACAAAGTGCTTTTGTTGTGTGACTAGGAACATCTCTATTAGAAGCACATACAGTCAGCCACCAAGCCACTCTGCTTTACATACCAAACAGAGCTGCTCAGGAATATGTATTTTCTCCCAAACATTCACTATAAATATAAAATCCAAGACAAAAAAAATCCATTAAAAAAAAAAAAATCCCTACTCCCTCCCTATTTATACAGAAGATTTTCCTTCAGAAGCCCAGTGGGAGCCCTTTGGAGCCAACTGCCTCCTATTATGTGTCTGCACACCACCAATGCAACAGGCCCTTGAGTGCCATCGTTATGGAAATGAGCAATAATCCCTCTTCGCTTCCTGATCCGAACAGTTATCGCGGGCTCTGTCACACCCTTAAGCGTTGCTCGGTTTACTCCAAAACGGCTGCGCTTTGAAGGACCATTCCCTGGGCACTTTCCCTGGACAACCCTACAGAGCTGCCTCAGTCCTGATGTTTGCAAAGTGGGATCCTGAAATTAATATGAGATTGGCTAACAAAACACCAGCTCAGAGAGGAGATCTCAGCAAGTCAGGAATTGCACCAGGCTGCAGACAGATGCCCATTTATCTCTTGAGCTGCTGAGCAGCGTGAGGCTGCACCTGCACCACGGGGCTTCCCGGTCTGCTCCTGCCATGGCCTGGCTCTGTACTGGGGCAAAATCAGCACAAGCACTATATTCCTTCCCAGTTCTATCCCAATTTCCACATGGACAGAGCCCTGTCACTTGGGCGGACAGGCAGCTGTGGTGTACCGCAGTGGGGATCTTACCTGGGCAGTGAGAGAGACACGACCGACATGAACTTGTGAGCGTGACGTGCTAGAGAGACATCGAAAAAGGAATAAAAAAAGAAACCTAGACTGACCACGGTGCCAAAACCCGCCTATCAGAGTGACTTCTTCCTCAGCAGGGTCCACTGGGCATTGCTACAGGCAATACTGAAGACACAGGTACATCCATCCATGACCTGCCTGTCAAATGCAAAGTCTAGGGAAAATTTCTAGATAGCACAAAGGACAGAATTCAGTTCCTCCTGCACCTTCTTACAGGCTTCTCCCAAGCCACAATAATTTAGTTTTCATCTATTTTAAAAGGTCTGTGACTCACAGAGCCATGTGTGCTGTCCACGCAGGGCACAACAGGGTGCAAATTCAAATATAACCTCTAATACCTTCACAATTACCGTTCACAGTAACGTCTGTGGGACACAAACACCCCAGCACAGACACTTAGGCCAAGAATGTATATGCTGAATCCTTTCTGTGGCTTAATCCATAGTTAGGCATAAATACATTATGCTTTTTCTATTCTACATACTTTCTTTTCCTTCGGACTCAGCAGAGTCACTGCAGGTTGGTATTTCTGCACACACAGCTCCGAATGGACATTTCAAATGGTACACAACACTGGCACTTGTGTTCTTCCACCAAACCTTAAGAATAATATTTGGAGAGAGTTTTGGTTTTGTTGTTTTTTCTCCAAAAATAAGCATTTTTGGAGAAAAAAATTAGACTGGTAAATATGTGCCAATTTCACCACACTTCTTACTTTGAAACAAAATAAAGATGTATTTTTCTTGCAGAAGGTTCTCTGTGAGAAACCTGTTGCTGGGAACAGTAAGGGAACGAAGGGAACTTCTAAGAGCTGTCCCAGTAAGCCCCAAGCCCCGTGGTGTGGGACACAGGGGTTATTAACACCCACAGCCATAAGGAACAAACCCCAAACCTGGAGAGCAAACGCACCTCACTGCAAAAGATGCCTCGTAGGCTGAATCAAGCCAGCTACTGAATTTCTGAATAACTAACTTCACAAAAGCTCATCTGTGTAACAAGGCTTAATGGGTGGTAACGGAATCAAATTTCTTCTGTTTCCCAGGATCAATGCCTGCAGGAGTTTTCATCTTCGCATCCTTAAAACCCCTAGGGTCCTGTGCACAGCCTGCAAGAACAAGCCCTTACTGAAAATAAGTCTGGAAAGGTGACAGCCAGGATGTTTAGTCCCCAAGAAGTGAAGGTGTATCCATAGGAAATCATAGAATCACAGAATCATTTTGGTTGGAAGAGACTCTCAGGATCATCAAGTCCAGCCATAATCTCACTCTGGCACTAAACCATGTCCCTAAGAATCTCGTCTAAATGCCTTTTAAACCCCTCCAGGGATGGTGACTCCACCACTTCCCTGGGCAGCCTGTTCCAATGTCCCACAGCCCCTTCTAAGAAGACTTTTTTCTTAATGTAGAATCATAGA
>VWYH01000251.1:127909-165009 GCA_013399365.1 Pampusana beccarii | reverse complement strand
TTGGCCTTCCTGGCCACAAGGGCCCAGTGCTGGCTCATGGTCACCCTGCTGTCCCCAGGACCCCCAGGTCCCTTTCCCCTACACTGCTCTCTAATAGGTCATTCCCCAATCCAATCTAAACCTCTCCTGGCACAACTTGAGGCCATTTCCACTTGTCCTTTCACTTGCTACTTGGGAGAACAGACCAACACCCTCCATGCTCCAACCTCCTCTCAGGTAGTTGTAGACAGTGAGAAGGTCTCCCCTCAGCCTCCTTTGGTCCACGGTCCTACAAGGGGGAGAAGCGACATGCAGGCCACTGGACAAAGCAATTTTTAAATTCATGTCCTCTCCCCAGCTTCTCACGAGCCCTTTATGAGTCAGGATCTGACCAGCTTCCAGGCAATTAAGCCCGAGTTGCCTCTCCCCTCCCTGCGATAGCAGGTCTCAGGTATGCAGCACAGGTGGAGCTACGTGCCGGCTGTGCTAGAGAAGGTGAGGTTGATCATCTGAGTGATATCACTGGGAGAACCTGTGTTGATAAGTTGGGGTTTCCTTCTCCATCAGCTATGCAGGGCTGATTTCAGGGAGTAGCAGGGATGAATTTGGCCCAGTTATGGCAGCTTATAATTTCTTAATTCTGCAGAGCACTTTACAAGCCAGAGGGATCTCCACGCCAGGCCCTCTCACCCCTTCCTGCTTCGCTCTCCAGCCCTTCTCTATAAGTAGCATCAAGATACAGGAAACTAGCTGGCCATCCCTAGGCAATATGAATACATGACAGCTATAGGTAGATATTTGAAATAATCTGTGATTTAGTCCAACTCAGCCTCATGTTTCTAGTACAACACCACCAGAACACACTCACTGCAAGTCCCTCAACCCATACACTGGCTGGTTGCAACTAGTGCTCTGCTTTCAAACAGCAGCCTCTGGAATATAACACTGGGATGTCCCAGGCAACCAGAGACCCATAAAACTGGGTGTTACGATAGCTAAATTCCTGCTGACAAAGCACCCAACATGGGCACCCCAGCATAAGAAATAAAAGTTCTGCCTGTGCAGGACTGAAATCCTATTAGATCGCGTCCATTTGCATGCTTCAAATGGAGCTGCCAGCTGAACCCGTGCTAACTGCTGATCCAAAAGCCCTGATTTTCAAAGGCACCACCAAGACCCTTGACCAAACGTGGTCCTTGAAATCACAGGTAGATCCACCTCTGGGAACCCCTGGGGTGCACGAGCAGCTTTGCTACAGAGCTCGACAGGCAGAGCCCCCACTGTGGGGTCAGGCTGCTGAGTGCAGGCAGGACAGGCACAGTGCCTGCCACTAACCACACTGAAGGCACTAACTCCAAAGAGCCTCATCACGTGAATGAAAGCAATTACAAGCTATTTAATAAGGAAAGGGGAGCTGAAACCTTTTTTAGATTCCAATCTTGAGGGTGCGCCTGTCTGCAGGCAGGCAGCCAGCTCAGCAGGGCGCTGCAGTGTCCCCTGCCCTGCCTCGGGCATTTCAATCCCCTTTCAATTTTTAAGGCAGCTCCCAGGTTTGGCACTGCTGCCCATGGGTAGAGCCTCTGTGTCTCAGCAGCACTCCAGAGAGCAGCTCCGGGTGAAAACCCTCACCCTGCCAGGCGAGCCAGCGGCTGTGCTACCTGAAAAGAGCTGACAAGCTCAGTTTGGCTGCCCCGGGGGTAGGTGACATCCCCACACAACCACAACGGTGGGCACCATCCTCCCCGGTGCCAGCAGAGGAGCCGAGAGGTGACCACAAACTCCATCACCCTTCGCAGGGAGCGATCCCTATGGATTACAGCCCGTGGGCTGAAGGAGGGGGTCACTACAGCCACCTCTTTGTCTGTCCCCACAGTCACTGCTGTCCCCAAGGCCATGGAAGCTGCAGCTGGCAGGGGGATCGGATGATATGTCCTTGCCCATTCACACAGCCCTCTGTGAAGGAGCTGACGTAGAGCCAGACCAGCACTCTGCTAATGAATTCTCCAAGTGCCTGCAATCAGCAGCCCATCACTTAATTGGGAATGATTCTGCTTTCCATGTAAGCCACTTAAAAAGACGTAATTATACCCCAGGAGATGAAACACTAACTATTCTTTAAAAGCTGACTGCAGCTCCTATTACCTGCAAACGCATAGAAAAAAAACAACCTGCCAGCCATCCTCCTTTTTGATGGCTCAACTGGAACTTTAAAATGTTAATAACAATTTTTTAGCCTGCTGTTGTCAGGAGTTTGTAGGGCACTTGCGGTAATAGCCCCTTTGCGCCTAATAGCCACCTTGCACTCCGTTCATCTTGGTGATGAGCTGGACCTGACGTTGGACCTAGTTCTGAGGACTAGATGAATGCCCTGGGAAAGGAAGCAGAGCTGCTTTGATCCCATAAACACAGTTTTCCCAGGGAGCGCCACAGGGCACCTTTAGACTCCTGTCCAAGCAGCCCAGGCCAGCTGCCGAGTTCATGTTACGGCCGCCCTCCCACGCTCAGGACCAGGACGGGATCTCCCTTCGATGGCCAGGGCACCGGGCTCACCTTACGGTGCTGGCTCCTGTGAGAGCTGCACGGGGAGACGCTCTGTGCCAGGAAACCCCGCATCGCCCAGACCCTTTCTGGATGGGCACCCCACAGCTGACCCAGGCACTGCTGCCTTCCCCGGGCCGTGCAGCGGGGACTTAAACTCTTGGCGCCTCGACAGAAAGGACATTAAGAGACAACAAACTGCGTCCTAAACTTTCCTTCAGCCCAAAGTCCTGCGCACAGCAACCCAGCTCTGGGCTCTGCCGCCTGCTCTTGTAGCAGCGACCACCCGCGCCGTCACGCTGCTCCTCCTGTTCCTGGGTAAAAGCACAAAACTCATTTGACCGGCTGGGAACTTGTGTCCTAACGAAGGCCTTGGCCACTGACCTGAGCGCTGGCCCTCAGCCACAAACACAGCTGAGGTCAGTCATGAGGAAGAATAATATCCTGGTCTAACAACAATTGGTGCCTGTTCCGACCTCCACAGTCCTCAAATTAAAATGTATTTAAAGCTTGCAAAAGGTTTCAACCTTCTTCATTTGAGCCTCCTAAACTCTGCTGAGAATTTTGTCATCTAGGCTTAAATCAGGGTCCAAGTCCCTACTCTCCAGCCCTTAAGGTGAAAGGTGAGACCTTGGTTTAACACTCAGCAGATCAAGCCCAACTTTTACAAACCCACAGGAAGGAAAGGCAGGGAGGAAAAGCTTCTCCACGTAGGTTACATGCAGCCACGAGATAGCCTGCCCCAAAAAGGCCATATTCAGGTTGCAGGATCGCTAATCCAGATCTGTGTGCTGTCAGACTGCCCTCCAGTGATCTGGATTAGGCGTGGGCACATCCTTGCATTTCTCTTGCATTAGCCAGAGCACACAATGCAGACGTTGTGTCAATGTTGTGCTTTTATGTCAGCTGTTACCTGATCTGCTGTGAAGCGAGAGCGGCGTGGATAGACTGTACCTGATCTAGCATAAACCCTGCCAGGACAAAGTTAACCCTTGAAATCCATTTCAGCAAGGAAAGGAAATTTATGCTGGATCAGCGCTCTGTGCCCAGTCGCTGTGACATTTTTGAGCCAGCGTTCTTAAAATTAGATGTATTTCACCTTTGAACTCCGACTTGAACGACGTCCCGTGCCTGGGAGGGATGGACGCTTCCGTCCCACTGTCTACATATGGGGAAGTGAGCGGCAAGAGGGACTACACTTCAGGCTTCACTCTGTGAACTCACAACCCGCAATTTAGGATCTCATCCCACCTTGTGCAGTGTTTGAATTTAGGATCTCATCCCACCTCGTGCACGCAGGCGGCTTCATGTGTTCGAAGCGGGAGGTTGTCAGATTCCGAAAGGCCAGACCCACAGCCTGGGGCACACTCCAGGACGTGGGCTGAGCCTCAATGGAAAATGACAGGTATTGTCCCCATCTTGGCTCACAGCGTCCTGATATTGGCTCAGTGTTAGGAGCGACCGGATGGCTGTGAGCTTTCAAATGGAGATTAACTCACGCATAACCACCCCTGAGCAGTGGAAAGGTTTATAACGCTAAACCCCAACTGAATGGGCATCCATACAGGCAGGCTGGTGAGTCCTCATGTTTTAGACAACACTTAGCTTCTCGGAAGGACCAGCTTTTTACTCTTGCCTTCCCCCTTTTCCATGCAGTAGCTATTTAACACTGACACTGTTACACACTTGGTGATGTTTTAGAAGCACCAGATTTCAAAAGTCAAGCTTGCGAACGATCAGGAATGCAACAGTTGAAGCAGACCAGGCAACCTTAACCCTTCTAGCCTCGTGCAACACAATAACTCATCGCGGCCCTGCTCGGTGCATGCAGAGATGCTCTAAGGAGAAGCCAGGCTACAAGAGGCTCTTTTCACCACAAACCCCTGCTAGAGGTGTTTGACGAGTCAGCTGGAGAGGACGGGCGGTTACTCCGCTTCAGGTGACATTTTGTGCCTTTGCCATGATGCGAGTGAAGGAATTTAAACTGCGTCACTGTCACCAAACCGTGCAGCCACCTTTTCCAGGGTGCGCAACACAATATGGATACGAACAACAGAAGCATCAAGCCCTTGCAGCTGCAGCAGAGCTGTGCAGGATCTCTGGGAAGAGCCTCAGCCCAGCACCACAGTTCCTCAGGATCCTGGTCACCACTGCCTGGGGACACTGAGCACCTCTTCTTCCCCGAGCACAGGGAAAAGAGAGATAAAAACCTGCACAGAACTCAGTAACATCAGCAACACAGACACGTTCCAGCCGTGTCTGAGACAACATACGCGAAGCTACAAATGCACAATTGTAATTTCTTTTAATTCACTTGCAACCACATACCGCACAAAAACTAAATTTCAGTCCGACCAGATGAAGTTGGCAAAGACGTGGGCTATTGAAGTCAGGAAAGCGTGGCATAAACTTAATTAGAGCAGCACGCAAACCGGCCTATCCCGAGATCATCATGGGGCCCTGTTGTGCTGGGAGCTGTACCAACCTACACAGCTTGACCACCCCCAAACACTAAAACTGTTACTGCCAAAAATTACTACATCATTTTTCACTATACGGGGTACACAGTTTCATTACTCTAATTACAAGGCATTAATTCCTAATTGCTCAACTAATTTCTGTATTTGAAAAGGAAGAAGGATGTAAAGGATGTTTACCGCACCCAAATGCCATTGACCTTAAGCCTTGATGTCTAAAGAT
Source organism: Pampusana beccarii (assembly GCA_013399365.1). Classification (NCBI taxonomy): domain Eukaryota; kingdom Metazoa; phylum Chordata; class Aves; order Columbiformes; family Columbidae; genus Pampusana; species Pampusana beccarii. The sequence continues at coordinate 159,792 of VWYH01000251.1, read as the reverse complement.
GAAAGCAAGCAGGAAGGAAAAAAATTGTTTTGCTTTCAAAGGCCAAGCTTAGCATTTGCATCACAGACCCACAAACAGAGCAGGACAGAAAACCTCATTGAAGCTTCATGACGTCAGAAAGTTTTGCCAAGAAAAGCCAATGTTTTTGTAAAAGAAAACTAAAATTTGTCATTTGTGGAAACTGGGACTTCCAATCGAAACATGATAAATTTGGGGGAAAAAATTTAATGCTTTTTCTTCAGCTGGATGGATAAAATAAACAAGCCTAAGAACAATGTCCTGATCAGGCTGATGAGGGATGAAATCTCCGCTCCACAGCTTGTGGTGGAACAACCTGTCCAGCCGAACCCAGCTCATCCTCCTGTTTGGGATCTGTCCTGGAGCAGCCAAGGGCTGAGCAGAGAGGTGGGGATGTGGAAATGGAGGAGACATTCACGGAGCTTGGAGGTAGGATGAAGCAAGGACTGAGGGAGGTGCTCGTCACCTCTGTACCAGCTTTACCACTCCCATCCCTTCATTTCCAGGGTCCTGATTTCATACAAATTCAGAGAGAAACAAAACAAGGCAGAGCAGGAGAGAAAGGAAAATCTCTATCTGCAGCCCTGGCCATCCCACACAGGTCCTGGAGAGATGGGGTTGGAGAGGCAGAATGTGGGGCAGTTCACCCCAAGCCTCTCAAGAGGTTGTCAAGGGTCAGAGGCTCAAATTTTACCCGTGTTGTCCAGATTCTGCTCACTCTGCCCACACACAGACTTCTCCCCAGTCACCTCGCTGTCCTGTCCCCTGCTTTACCCAGTAAATTAAGAGGGGGACAGATTTTAGAAAGATGTGGTGATAGGCAGGGAGGGAACTCAGTGATCAGACAGGGGCAAGCGAAGACCCACACCCAAACCTCCCTTCTCCTGCCTCATTTGTGCACCGGTACTAACACCACCCCTGCGGTACTCAAGTACCATTTTAGATCCACGCTTTGGTCCAACACCCTTCAGAAAAGAGCTTCATTTCCACACGCAGGAGGATGATTTAAGGTATTGGTTCAACTGTCCCTCATCCCCACCAGAGCCCCGCATCAGCAGGTTAAGGAACGACAGCCGTCCTCTTCCTCCTCCTGCCCAGGAAGAGGGAGCAGGTGAAGCAGGGGGGACGCAGCCCCCCAGCTGCCCTCCCAAGGCGCACAGCACCAAGCCCTCTGCCCAGCTTTACCTGCGGAGGCTCCTCAGCTGTGGCTTCCCCAAAAAACACCAACGCGGAGCAGCCTGCCAGCGATCTCCCAGCACTTCTGCCCTCCAAGGGCTCGCAGCGGTATCTCCGCTCCTCCCTGGCAGCGAAGGTGGCTGTGGGCGAGGCTGAGCGCTTACCTGAGAGGGCTGGCTCCTGGAAGCCAAGCCTTGTTTTGAGGAGGAGACTTGGGTGTGTTTTGCCCTTCAGGGGAATCAAACAGGTTTCTCCATTCGGACTGCATGGCCTCCCCTCCCTGTAAGCTCTCTTCTGCATTCCTCGCATTCTCCAGCACACGTTGTGTTCCTCAGCCCCTGTTGTGGTGGGAGAGCAGAGAGCAGCCCCCCAGCTCTCACCCCATGGAATTTCTTCTCAGGCCAAGCACTGCCAGACAGGCTTGTCCTGCAGGAAGGGGCGCAGGCAGCCCCTGCTATGCAGGTAGCAGCGAGCCCTTGAGGCCAGGAGAGCCGCTTGCAGCAGTGGTACCCAGGGTAGCATCAGGAACTGGCACTGCAACTAGCACTCAACAGTGATTGTCTAGTCCTAACTAATTAAATGAGGTACACAGGTATGATTATCGCTATTCGCTGCAGAGGAAATTGCCAGGTACTCTCATCTGCTTCAGTTTATTTCACCTTCTAATTGCTGTGGTCACCCCGAGATCCCCGAGGCGCAGCTTTACTGAGTCTCTGAGTGGACACAGCAAAGACCCTTGGATCCACTTTTTGCCAGTTCCTAAAGATGGGTGGCTGGGTACGTGAGTTTAGAGCAGTTCTGAGAGGCCAGAGCCTCAGCCTGGCACTGCCCCAGGTTGGTAAGAAGGTGATGAAACCCCAAACAGGTATCCATCCCCACCTCTGCACCCACCAGCACACACTTTCCCTGCCCAGTCTGTAGTTGATGAGCTGCTGGAGAGAAGGGCTCCCGCACTCCCCTTTCCAGCAGCTCTGCGATGGATCTGCTGTAGGGCAGTGAGCAAACCACCAGCGGGCTGGGCTGTGCTATAACAGGGCCAATAACCCATCCCTGGCTCCCAGCAGCACAGCGAAGATAACGTCTGAAAAGCCCTGATGTCAACGTTGTTATTCCAATCCCTGATCGTTCTCTCCAATCTGCTCAGGCTGCAACACCAGCAGCAGCGCAGGCTCAGCTGAGCTTTCTTCCCCAGAGGCTGGGGGCGATCGCAGCTGAGATAAAGCACAGAAGATGTAACAGTCACAAAGCCGCACCCTGAGCTCAGAGTGGGCTCAGATGGGTGTCCAACTCAGGAAAATTTAAAATGTTTGAAGTGGGCTGTTTAAAATGCAGCCTGGTCTCCACCTCAGCAAAGCATCCTCTGTTTCAGGGCTCCAGCTGACAGTGCAGCTTTATTTTCAGTAACCCCTGAGTCATCCCATCGTTTGCTGAAGGTTCGTTCAGATTCCTTCCTGAAATAATAGTGACTAATAGCCTGGCCTGCCTTTTGGGTACAATAGGTCCTCTGCCAAGCAAGCAGACGGGACACCCCAGGGTCTAAGGACTACGCTTTTTTTTTCCAGTGTGAACACAATATCCCACTATGAAAAAAAAAAAAAAGCACCTATTATAAGCACCTTAATATTAAAAAAACAAAATAAATGGATTAGGACATCCTAAAACAATACACACAGAAGCTGAGTGGTGTTTGACTAGATGCAGACAACCATTTTGTTGAATGGGCACATATGCAGGCTAAAACATCAGTTGTCCATCAGCATTGCTCCCTTCCTCAGAGGAGAGGAACACAGTGAAGAATCGCTTTTCTAATTAACCAAGAGGGGATAGGTGCAGTATTAAGTAACGTTTTGTTATTAGCTTGAAAGTACAGGTCCGAGCGTACGTATAAAACTTCCAAAGACAGGTCTTAAAGTCAGGGGTGTGGTGGCAGGATAGAACAGCGGAGAGTGTATTTCTGAGCTGGCAGCTTCATCACAAGAACTTGGGTGTGCAAGTTGTTAGTGAAAGACGCCACACAGCACGTAGCCCGGCGAGACGGGAAGAAATGCCACGCGGGACGCTTCTCCTCCACATGAACTACCATTCCAGCCCTGCTAAACTTGACTCTCTAAAGTCTGCTCAGCCTCTGTGCTCAGCCTCCTGCTGCAATGTCACCCAAAGCCCCACTGATTCGTCACTGACCTTTCCCAGCTTTCCTCCGTTTCAGGAGTCAGCACCCTCACTGCTCCAGTCTGAAATCTGTACTGATCCCACCCAGGGTTTTCCACGCTCCGCTAATCCTGCCGCAGCGCTCCTGAGAGAAGGGACAGAAGGAGACATTTGATTTGATTTCATTTAACCACGGTTTTCTGGTGCAAACACTACCTACATAGTTTCAGCTGCTGACTAATGCAGTTGTGAGGAAAAAAGCTGCTGTTGAGGGAAGGAGAGCGTTTGCCTTTGCTGCTTTACATCACGCTGGCCACACGCAGCTTCTTGGGAGTAAAGCAAGAGGAGAGTTAAGGCTTGCCTGGGAAAGCCAAGGGAGAACTATGACAGTGTTACAACTGCCACACGTGGACAGCCTGCACCAGAATAAAATGGACTTTATTCTGCTATATCTACTTCTTCTTTCAGCTAATAACCCAAGAGCATTGCTCCATCGTAGCAACACCTGCGCTTCCGCCAGTACCTTGTATGAAAGGTAATTAATTGCTTATCATTGCAATTAAACTCGAGCCATTTCCAGCAGCTCCAGTTGTCTCTTTCCCAGCTGTTTTGAAGCCCTTCACTTCAGGGGAGTTGCTTTCGTTTCCACTGATGTAATTGCAAGGAGAATCAAGCTCACGCGTTTCAGGGACTCGCGGTCTGCACGGGAGGGTCACCAAGGGCAATGTCACGTCCCTAAAACACTGCACCCTCCTCACCGTTTAGCACATGGCTGCTGAACACCATTGCTTTTTCTGCAGAAAGAGTAAAGCAGGGAAATTCTTCTAGCCCTGGTTTTTGCTGAAGAGGAGCAAAGAAGTGGATGCTCCAAGGCCCCCTCAGGGAGCAGGCTTCCCAGGTAACAGTAACAAAGAGAGAGAGCACCTGAAAAAGCCAGAAAAGAAGGAAATCTCAAGAACAAGTCTTCCAGGACTGGCAAAACATGGAAAAGAACCTCCTGTCTTTCTCACGTGGACTAGGACAACACCAGAGGGTCAGAGACATTAGATACCATAGGAAATGTACTATATATGTATAAATGTGTTAATATACAGGTATTCTAATGTAAAACACAACTTTGTCTTTTATTTGCCAGTGAGGAGAGTAGGATAGGAACACACTTTCTTTTTTCCCATTTTTCTTTTTCTTCCCCCTCTAGAAAAGGTTTTTCACACTCTTGGTTCTGTCGAAAATAACCATGACCAACCACTCAGACAACTTACCTTGAACGGGGGATTTCCAGGGCTGCCGTGTCACCCCAGCTCACAGGACTCCCACACCAAAACAAAGCTCAGCAAGTACATCTGTAGCGCTCAGCAGCTCCAACAGTTAGGGACAATCAGTCCCTAACAAGTCCTTATGGTTTTATCCCAGTTAAGCTCTCAGAAAAACCACTCTTTCCAAAATATAGGTGGTTGTCACTCACACCAGCAGGCATGGAAACCCTGATGGTTGTTTTTCTTCTTCATAATTAGAGGAGCACATTCAGTTTTTAATGACATGCTATGATTTCAAAATCACAGCGGTGGCCAGAGGCAGGAGGATTTTTGCCGGCAAGCGGCAGGGCTGTGTGACATCTGAAGAGCATCATGTCACAGGGCCACTGAAATGCAGCACCACCGGGTCACTCCAGACTAGAGGCTAAAAGAATGTCCAGTAAGGCTGCAGGGAAAGTCAATTAAGTGCACTTCAGGAACTTAACTGAGTCAATCAGATCAGGAGCATCATCTCTCTAGCTTCTAGGAGAGGCTCAGGGATAAAGACTACAAATTTGTGTTAGGAATCCACTCAATATGAGTGTGTGTGTGCATAGGGAGAGTGAAACTGGATATTTTGCTAATATATATAACAACAACTACAGTCCGATACTACTTTGAGGCTAACAAAACGATAACTTTTACCACTGCAAGAAGCAGCAGCTTTTCCAAGCTAGCAGCTACAGGTTAAATACTGACAAACCTATGATGCTTCAAGGAGAAAGCTGCCAAACTCAGTGTGGCTGGCAAGCTCAGCCTCACCCAGAAGGAGCACAGTTAACCTGCATGCCTCTGGAGCAAACCCTGCATGTATGGAAATCAATAACAAAAAGTCCCTTATCTTCATCAGTCCACAAGCAGAATCCAAAAGGGAATTTTTTTCCTCTGTCCCAGCTTAAAACCAAGAGGGTCTGGCTTGAAACGCCCCCACCCCACTGCAGATCTGGACCCCTCCTGGGGCTACGAGCCAAAGGTGCCGTTATAGCTGCCACCCAGGAGTGCTGGAGAAACCAGCCCAGCCCAAGGCAGGAGGAACGTCCCATTTGCTCCATTTCAACAACACAACCTGCCCAGGGACACAAACACATTCCTGCAGCAGGGCCAGAGGGAGAAGCAAGTCAGAAGAGCCTTTTTTCCCCCCATCTCCAGTTAGGAAATGTTATTTTTCTGGTAAAATCTATAGGTAAATTTCAGCCTGGAGTGTCTGACCTTACCAGGAAATGGATTGTCCTGAATCTCCCTTTATGCCTCTGATAAAGATGTTTCACAGTAAGCGCTGGTTGACGCTTGTTTCACTGATGCTTATCTGTCTCCCTTATATTCGTCTCCCTTATATTCTTAGCGCACCGCAGAGCAGATCATCGGGATCAGTGAGCCATGAGAATTACATCACACAAGGAAGCTGCAAGCACAGAAACCACTCACAGGCTGGAGAGAACGCCTGACAACAGAAGATTTAAAGGACTCTGACTGTTTAGGTTAAAAAACAACAACAACAAATTAAAAAAAAAAAAAAGAGAAGTGATTTTAAAAAAGAAACATGAATGGTTCGACCATAGTGTAAGAGAACTATCAAGGAGAGTATGTAGCAAGTATGAGGTGCATTCACATCCAAGAAATAAAAACAGAAAAATTGAGGACTGAGCTGCAAACTGGGCACTTTCCAATGAGAGTTTTTTGTGTTTGGGGGAGCGCTGGTTTGGGTTTTCTTAGAAGAGTAATGGACATTTAACATTGCCAGCGCTCTAAAACATCAGCAGATGAGCTCTCCAGCTCTTGAAGTCCAGAAGCTGTCACAGAGGGGATCCCTCAGCCAAGCCCCAGCTGATCACAGAAGACCCAGAACGTCAGGGGTCGGAAGGGACCTCGAAAGCTCATCCAGTGCAATCCCCCCGGAGCAGGAACACCCAGATGAGGTTACACAGAAGGTGTCCAGGCGGGTTTGAATGGCTGCACAGAAGGAGACTCCACAACCTCCCTGGGCAGCCTGGGCCAGGCTCTGCCACCCTCACCAGGAAGAAGTTTCTTCTCATATTTAAGTGGAACCTCCTGTGTTCCAGTTTGCACCCATTGCCCCTTGTCCTGTCACTGGTTGTCACCGAGAAGAGCCTGGCTCCATCCTCCTAACACTCCCCCTTTCCATATTGATCCCCATGAATGAGGTCACCCCTCAGTCTCCTCTTCTCCAAGCTCCAGAGCCCCAGCTCCTCCAGCAGATGAGCCGTACACAGGCAAGCGCAGGAAAGCTCGTGGCTAGTGACGCAGAAGGTTGGGCTAGCAGGTCAGGCTAGCAGGTTTGGCCAGCTGTGAACTGCAGTTATGCTTGTACCGTAGTCTCTTCTTCCAGGGTAAATCAGCCTGCTCCAACCTCTCTTCTGCCATGGTCACACTGCTACCGTTTCCAGAAACAACCAGGTTAAAACCAGTTTGCATAACTCTACAGGACATTCCTTTCCAGAGGGGCAGTACATACACTTTTAGAAACAGTGATGTCTGCTAGGTAGGAACCTGCTCAGTTCTCAAAATCCAGGCAGCCAAGTTAACGGGAAGGTGGTTGTACCGAGTAGCGCAGCAATTCCTGTCATTCCTGTGACAGCGGTGGACTTCTGCCCAAAGGCACGCAGCCCTGACCAGTCCAGCTTGTATTTTGAACAGTTAATACAATATAGTCTTTAAAATTTTGGAGTATTTTCTAATCACGAAAAGTTGGTCAATGCCACTCCAGAGCACTGAACTCCACTGGAACATTTTGCGGTTTTTCAGCACCACATTCTCCAGGGTAACTCTCTGGCCCCCATCCTTGCAGGTGACCACCCGTCAATCCTTTGGGCCTTTGCCACAGTGACAGAAAACCAAAGCCTCAGTAGAGACCGAGCTCTGATGAGTAGAAGGGCGTAAAACCACTACACCCATTTGTTACAAGGGAATCAAACTGGTTTTTCATGAGGTGTCATTACAAAGCACTGCCAAAATGCCAGACCTCACCTTCCTAATAGCAGGTGGCAGAACAAAACTGTATATCCTTATATATCCTTATATATCCTTGATCATTTAGTGCTAGAATACAATAATCTCACCCATGGTCACGAAGACACACCTGCACGGGAGGTCAGGAGCTCTCAATGATGAGACAAAATGATATTGTCAGCAAACACGGGGCAAAAGAGAAGCTGTTGCTAATGCCAACCTGATGGCATTGCTAAGACAGTAAAACATGTGCAATCTGGTAGCAGAGGCTCCTCAAACATGCCCTGTTGCAAGTAGGGAGATGCCTATTTATTTCTCATCACCAGCTCAGCAAGCTTCCTCTGAGCTCCGAGGCAAACAAGTTGCTTTCCTTCTCCCGTAATAAGGAGCAAGTTGCACCATCACTTACATCTGTGGAGCTGGCACTTTCCAAAGTCTTGCACAAGCACTAGCGAAACTTGGTAAACAATTCTCTCAAGGAGCAGAGTGCAGCCCACTCTTGCCGTGTTTGGTTCTGCGGTGCTAAAAGGTGTGGAGATTTGTGCTTGGTGATCACCGGCATCAGCAGATTTGAACAACACCTACTGAGTCAAAAGGTGCCCCTTCCACGGTTTCACAAAAGGCTGCATTTGAGTGTTGTGATGCATCAGAGTATTTAAAAGTCACTGAAGGTACTGAGCTCCCACAGCGGTAACCACATGCTTGCGTGATGCAAACGTTATCTTCCACCTGAAACCTCCCACACATCCACCCCGGGCTTGACTTCAGTTTGCTTCAGTGCCTTTTTGCTCACCAGACATGCCAGATAATTTCTGATCTGTTTTTCCATCCATTGCTCTTCTTACCCATTTCAAGTAAACACAACCATGCCACCCTTTTCCTTTTTGGCACTGTGTCTGGACAAGAGCTTCCCCCACACTCTAAATGTATTTCTTAGACTGTAACACTTGTCCTGTTGTGATGGGTCTGCAAGAGGGGAAATGGGGTTCCTGGTTACCTTAATTCCATCTACAAAAGCACTTTTATTCCTCTCTCTCTCTTTCGCTCTCTCTCCTTTCTCTAGAGTAAGCAACAGAAGATATCTCCTTATCTCTCCCATTGCTCGTCAAACCAAAAACAGTCTCAGGTCAGCAAAATTAGGAGCTGCAGCATGAAAAATCCAGGAAAGCAAAGTGAGAGAGATAAGAAGTTTAACAAGAGTGCCCCAGGAAAGTCTTTGAGGTCTTTAGCAGCTCATGTTGAGCATCACTGAGAACGACAGATTGCAATTGCAGTTGATCCTAGATATTTGGAAGGAAATTTTGATAATGGCAACTTTTCTTGGCAGCCTCCTGCTTGCTGACACACACACAAGATGCAAGTTGCAAAGAGGTAGCATGACAAATAAATCACAGGCAGGAAAGCACAGAAGGATCTTGCTGGCTTGCCCCAAAAAACACAAGATGGGACTTATGCAGGTGCTTATTAGGATGAAAAAATTAGTTGAGAGGAAGAAGCTCGATCGGGGATGGAAGAGGCTATATATGAAGCAAGGTTCCTACTCTTTTGTGGCCAGGGTTGTAGGCACAGCAGGGTCAGTCAACAGCACAACAATCCCTGGTTACATGTTCTGGAAAACAGAAGCTGGTCAGCCTGCCAGAAGAAATACTGGGAACTGACCTAATTATAGAGAGTACCAAGTCAACCCAACTTCAGGATGATGCAACACTTCTTCCCATGCCCAACTTTGGGAAACCGCCCGCCCCCAAACAAGCAAACCTCCACTTCACCCATCTTGTATTAACTAAACACGCGAGGGAAACCTTATTGCCTGCAGCTTTTTATCCAGCAGACTTGAACTTCCAGTGCCTCTTGTTTCTGTAGCACCTTCTGGTTGTTCCCCTCACCTCTTACCTTGACAATTCTCCAAAGCCACAGAGAGATTATCACTCCCCTGGAACTGTGACAGAGGACTGAGGGACAGCATTTTGGGGACAGATTAAAGCTGCAAAGCAGATCTAGCTGGGAAATGCCATCTAGAGGCCAAAATGTGCTTCTACTTGTTTTTTTTTCTGACTGCAAGTAATCTTAGTGCTTGCTCCTTTCAAATCAATACAATCCTAATCACCCACCACCTCTCTGTGCAAGGGCAGCGTTATCCCTGCCTCGCAGATGAGGAGCTGAAGTTCTCTGCTGTGCTGCCCAATAGCAGAACCGCCCTTTCCGTGCAGCACCAGACTAGAACACGCCGTTCCTCAGGGCTTTTTGTACCCACCAGCTCGGGTTTAGCAGCTACACCTCTACTGCACACAGCAGAGGCGCATCCGAATTGTCCATTTTCACAAAAGGCCATTCTTCTAGGAGCTACGAGTTTAGCATCAGTTGGCTATGTTACAAAACCTAGAAGAGGGCCCAGCTTTACGGAAAGCAGCAAGGAACAAACACGTTCCAGTCCCTCCTTACCCATTTAGGCGGGTGAGATGCCTTTTACAAAACCTTGGAATAAAGCCACGATCTCTGCCAGGCGTGGTTTCACCATGAGCGTTCTTTTCATATGGCACAGTGTGGTTTTTTTAAATATAGATGGGGCATTGGTACACACTTAGAGAAACAACAAGGGAAGAAAGTTATCTGTCTATTAACACCGAATTTGTACCAGCACGTTGATGCATCACAGGGAGGCGAACACAGCTCAGGTCTCTGAAAGCAGCATCTATCTCCCACTGAAATGGGATGTGGGATGACACAAGCAGATTCCGGAAAACCAAGGAACCGCAAGGCTTTTCTTTTTTTTGAACAACACATTGCTGAAGAATTGCACTCATTTTAAGTTTTAAATATCTAACCCTACAGAGTGGGGAGAGGGGAAAAGAAAAAAAAAAAAAAGATAAATAAAAATCTCCAGGGGGTAAAAAAAAAAACCAACAACCAAACAACTCTCCAGAAAACAATCAGAAGTTAAAATACAACTCATTTTTACAGGATTCTAGCAGCACATTAAGCTCCCAGATGAGGTTAAGGCTCATTGAGTGAGGCACTTCTCATACTTCTGAAACTGGAAACACAAACTCCTGGGGAGCCAGGAACTGGCACGAAGGGAAGTTCAACTCTAACCTAAACTCTTCATTTGAAAACAAACCAGAGCTGAAGCACTTAGATTATAGCATAAACTACACTTAATATAAATGCTGAAATAAGCTTGGTGAACATAGTATTATGATCCCCATTCTCTTGTGGAAAAGAGTTCTTTTTGGGTACTAAGTGGCCAAAGCAACAAAAATCACCATTACCAGCAATAACACATCAGAAAAGTCGAGAGGTTTGTGTTCTAGGATATTCCGACCAATGTAGTTCTTACGGGAAGTAAACGAGCTACAGTAAAATAGCAGGTGCTGACTGACAACAGCCACAGCAAAGGTTTCTCCCCCCACAAAGGGAAAGATTAAAATCCTGTTTATGCTGAGATGTTCAGAATAGATCTGCCCTTTCAAAGACGGAAGACAAAATTAGGAAGCCATCTCTTCTTGATTTATTTGGCTTATTTTTGAATAGAAATAGGCTCCTGCAGAAACAAAGGCATGTGCTTCCTTACAAAGAGAGGCCCAGCGCGCCTCTTCTCAGGTTTACTTCTGATGCCTCAGTAAGAAGCCTAATCACCCACCAATCACGGAGGGAACAACAAAATGAGCTTCAATGATTTAAGAGATGGTGGCAGAACTCCTTTTTGGCATGAGCCTCTCTTTCATCACACTTGTACAGAAAAGCCAAACCACAGAGAGGAACCAGTCGGTAGAAGTATTTCATTAACCACTCTACAGCTATGGGAAGAAGTGGCTGTTATCACCAGAGCAACAAAACAAGAGGACAAGGGTGGAGAGAGAAGACGAAGGAATGTTGATGCGCTGGGTTGGGATTGAAGAGGGCGCAGCGGGGTGTTTATTCATAGTCCGTAGGGTTCAGCAGTTGTTTCAAAACAAGATGTCACATCAAAGACAAGAACTGTTAGCACAGCTCCTACATGAGGCTTTTTTTCAACCCAGATAATGGCGAAGAGGAGGAGGGACTTTGGGAAAACTCCCTGTTCCAGAGGACTAACGAAACTTGCTTCAGTGTTCATATTAAGACATCAAAGCAATTAGGCAAAATCAAGTAGAAAAAAGTCCATCTAGGACTTCTCAGGCCTTAGCCCGGCGTAGGTGCGGGTAGCTCTGCAGAGTCCTGTCTATCGCTGCATCCAAGCTCACCACTGGTTTGTAGCCCATGTCTCTTTTGGCGCGTTCACAGCTGTAGTAGTGAAATGTTCCAGCTAATGCCACCCGCATGGGGGTGAAAGTGGGCTTGATGGTGACCAGAGGACTCAGCAGCCACAGCACCAGAGACAGGAGCAGGGCCAGGTAATATGCCAGCCAATAGGGAATATGGTACTTGGGAGGATCGTAGTTCAAGCCAGTCAAGATACGGGACATGAAAGCCCAGAAAGGAACTGGTTCATCGTTTGTGATATGAAATGCCTGAAAGAGAGGAAGACAAAAAGCCAGATGATAATACAATTACAGTTTTTACCAGTTTGGCTCTGTGATGGCCCATCTCATGTTTGTGACGAGGAGACTGACATCCCTGACTTGCCTAAGGACACATTTTCATGAGAAACTGCTTTGCACCAACTACCTCTGTCTGAGAAGCAACAAACCCCTTCTTTGCTAGGAAAGGCAGCTCCTTCTGACACTCCAGAGGTGAAGGTTACTCATAAATCATCAAACAAATGGAATGAGACAACACAAACACATACAAGCATCCTAGCTGTACGGACAGCACATGCCCAGAGCGCGGCGGTGCCACGAAAATCTGTAAAAGTTTCTTCTATTCTGAACTATCATAAAAGCAAAATAACTCTGCTTCTTATGTACACATCTTGGCTGCCTGCAATTCTGCCTGGATTTCCTTCCACAAGGACCTTTACAGCACAGAGTTAACATATATTCATACAGCTTAGCCCACGTGGTTGCACACAACGGTCACCAGATGGGCAACCACTCATTCTACCCACAGACAGAAGAAACCTGACCCATTTGAGTGCGCTAGTTCTGCTCATCTCCAAGACAGATGTACAGTACAGACAGAAATGCGCATGAACTACAGAGCCGACACATGAAGCAAGGCTTGTAGATGAAGTTTGGCTAAAGGACACCCACTCTTCTCCCCTTGCGAGGTCCTTCCTTACCTTCCCACACAGGGGAGAGTCTTTCTGAAGCTTTTCTGCAGCCAGGATGTGTCCATGGACCACATTTTCCACATAGGTGAAATCTACCAAGTTCTTTCCATCCCTGCAGAAACAAAAGGAAGAAGTTTAGCCCTAAGGTGAGTCAGGCTGAAAATCTGCTTGTGGCACAAAGGAAGGACTTTCACACAAGATATGTTTGTTCTCAGTTTCCTCTTCTCCTGCTGTCTTGCGCTGCAGCTTCAGGCTATACCCTGATGGAGAGATGACATCGCTACATGTTATTTTGGAGACAGGAAAGGCTGTTATTGTCTCAGCTCTTGCCAAGACCCTCAACTTTTCCATTCCTGTAACAGTACCATTTTTAAATCTCACAAGTTCCCAAGTTCCCAGGTTTCCAGGTCTTGCAGATCCCACAGAATCAGGAGAGAAATCCACAGAAGCAGAACTGACAGAAACAGAGTGGTAACGAGCACAAAGAAAGTCATTTAAGGACAAGCTTTCAATTATGAATATCTTGGCTCATGAAATTCTAACTTACCCTCAATAAGCCAACTTAGCCCTAGCTGGAACAGATTTAACCCGTTGTATCAAATCCATTTCTATACCAGTACAGAAAACGAAAAATAATCTGCATATCACTTTTGAAAGTCCAGCTAAATCAAACAAATGGTTTGTTACAAAACCATCGCCACACTCATTTGGCCATAAAACCAGTATTGCTGCAGTCCAACATTCTGAGAAAGAATCATTTTCATTTCCTATGTTCAGGGATGAATGGCTATTTTATTTGCTTTCTTGGAAAAGACACACAGGCCTCTACGACAGTAGGAAAACTCAAATGAGGAATGTATGTTTAAGCTGGAAAAGAATGCAGACTTGCATGAAGTGGAAACCTTGAGTTTGTTCGCTGCTCACAGATCAGTTTGAGAGATCAATTCAGAACTGAACTGTAAGGAAGAATAAGAACAAAAAAACCCCCAAACAAAAAACTAACCCAATACCCAACACCAAAAAACCCACAGCCCTATTCTCTTTCTTCCTTCTACCCCAAGCATATATTCACATGTGCACATATACACACAAGCCAACTCCTTGCATGTAATAAAAATCTATCCTAAATTTCTTTTCAAGAGCATAACACAATCGAAAAAATATCCTTTGGAGGAGCTTGAACTATTTCCTGCTCTAAAATTTCAGTGGTCTGCTAGAAGCTCTGCTAGGTTCAGTAACAAGGCAAATATCTTTCATCTTATAATCAGAAATATTAAAACACTGCCATAAAAGCTTTTTAATCACAAGAAACTCAACTACCAGAAGTGTATATAAATTAAATTAATAGCAAGTAATCTGAGCTCTCTCACATTTGAAAGGATAGCTCTTTAGACAATGAGAAGACAGCTCAAGCTATATCAGCTTTCCTCACCGATATTCTTTTTGCATTGTGAACACTCATCATCTGAGTGCATGAGTCCTTAACACAGAAGGATTTCTAAAAGGAATCTTGAATCACAAGTGAAAAATTAAAGAAATGTACTTTTTTCTATGCCACAACAACACTACTGATTTAATATTATTCCCTTCCAAAAGTGCTTTGTAGATTCAACATTAATTTTAACAAAAGCTATAAAATAACAGAGCCTTGCTCACCCAATTATGAACTTCATTTTGCCGCTCTTAGCTGCTTGGATAAGGATGGGAACCAGCTGAGGGTCTCTAGGACCAAATATTCCATGGGGACGAATAGCAGTAGTGAAGAAATTGTTCCCTGGGTCATTTGCACTGAGCACTTCCTGTAGGGAAAAAAGATACAAAAATCAGGAGAGAAAGACTGGGAAGAAAAATATGGCTTAGTAATATATGCCAAGATCATCACTAAAGTGGGTGGGTGTTCCCCCATCTCCTTGGGAAGGCATCAGTGAAAGAATTACTGTCTACCCATATCGTTACAAATGATCCTTCTCTTGTCCCCATCCCTTCTCCCACTTCTCTTTAGTGAGAAAACCAAAAAAAAAACCTGCTTTTGTTACTGAACACTTAATGAATTGACAGGCAAAGGAAAGGAACTCTCTAATTTAACAGCATAGAAAACAGAGGAGCTTTGAAAGTTCCTTCACTCCACGAATTCTTTATGGACCTGCTGGAGAAAAGAAGGACACCAAGCAATTAAATCTCTCTTTTCTCAGTCAGTGGATGATTTCCATCATGGGCCTTCTCGATCTCATTCAGAAGGGGTATGATCCCACCTTCCTGGCAGCACCAAGTGCTAAGTGGATTTAGCAAGGCCTGTTTGAAGAAGACTTAATTCTATTGGGAGTTTCCATAATTTTTAACAGCTACTGGATTTTCTATTAAAAATCCAAGAACAACGCATACAAATAAACACTGAATACTTTCACTGTTTCATCCAAAACCAAGACATGTCTACAAGTATATTGGGCTAGACTTGAGTGCTACTCATAAGCTTCCACTTTATTAGTCTGCTGTGCTGCAAAGTGGTTATCCTTGCAAATGGACAGGTGTTTTTATGCCACGTTTTCAATTAAGCTCTTTTCAAGGAACACAAGAAAAATTCTTAAACATTAATACTTGACTTTAGAGGACACACTGTCAGCTTCAGTATGGAAGCAAGCTTAAATTCTTCTTGCATAAAAACCGTTCATTCTTGCCACAATTGCAATGCAAGCCACTGAAAAAAGGTTGGAAAAACAAAACAAACACACCACACGCACACAAAAAAAACACCCCAAAACATGTTTATTTGCTTTGATTTAAAATATTGTCATACCATATTTAAACCACAAATACTGCAGCATTAAGAACCTGAAACAGAACAGATCCTGGTGATCTGCGAATGTCCAAAGTAGTGGACGTTCAGATGTAGGGGAAATTTTTACATCTTTTTCTCACAAGAACATTTTCAGCATATGGCAAATGGCATTAGCTTACAAGATGTTATTGGGCTGACATGCTCCTTAAGCACCCCCCATCTCCATCTCATCTTCTCCTTCCCCAGTGACTTGTTCACAATCCCAACTGTAACCCCAGGCTGCAAATCAGGTAAATGTGGTTCTGAAACACCCTTCCAGTTGGATCAGAGAAGGCAAAACAACTCCCCTCAGCTGCTCTTAAAACAAAGCTGCATCACTTAAGAAATGGGGTTATTATATGGCTCTTGCAACAGAAGTGACATCTCTGCCAGTTCATTTATTCTTCCTCTAGAAACAAACTCTGCAGTGTAATACTCTATTTCATTTAACTTCCCTAGCAATTTATGTCACAGTTTTATTTTATTCTCTTTTATTAAGTGAATACACAACTGAGAAGTTCCAGCAGCCAAGGAAGATGTAACAGAGCACTGAATGTGTTTGGACTGCTGGGAGAGCAGCCCCTGGGCCAACCCGGGGCAAAGGATGGGGGTGACTTGTGAAAGACAAGTGGCAGCCACCTGCCAAACGTCTCTAATCAAACAAAAGAATCCACAGCTCACCAGCCTCCCTGCTGAGAATAACAGGGTTAAAATCAGACAGCTTTGTCAAAAAGAAGGGAATTTTCTCTTTCAGTGATACCCTGAAAACTCTGGCAGGCATTGCTACATATGCGTGACTCCGTGCAGATTCTCTTTGCCGCTGTAAGAACGAGACATTTCTTTTTAACGAAGGAGAGATTCTGGAGAACAATAGAGATCTGTTCAGTTAGAAGACGCTGTTGTGTTCCCTAGGGTATGCCCTACTTTTAGAAGGGTAGTTTTAAGCATTGAAAATACCAATGTTAACCATATGATGACAAATACCTTCTCCTGCAGGATCTTCGTCTCTGTGTAATAGTCAATAGGTTTTTTTGCATAAGGGAGGTCTTCTGATCCATTTTTTATGTCTGTGCCCTCAAAAACTACACTGGCACTGCTTGTTAACACCAGTTTCTGCAACAGAAGTGAAAGGAAACTATTGTTAAAAACCTAAGACAAAAGGGTCATTATTTACAGAGGCTGAGTAAAGACAATAATAATGTTTAATCAACTGATTCTACAGATAATAAACTAACTCTAGAAGAACGCAGGCTAACAGAAGATGAGCTGAAACGGCAGGTAAGAAAACTCCCACTCTTTTAATTGACTCTGTCACATTGTTCAGCGCTACCTAAAGGAGACAGAAACATTTCAACAAACATCCAAGGCAGCCAGTCAAGGGGAAAACATCTCCAGGGAAATCAGAGTGCCCACTTGGCTTGGTACAGTTTAGCACTTAACACATAATGAGTGTTTTTAAGATATATTTGCTCATCCTGATGATAACAATATCAAGATAGATTAAACCAAAAAAAGAATTCTGATCTTGGATGTTTTTGTTGGATAAAAATGTGCCCTACTGGATTCAAAACAGGAAGTCAGTGATGTATTTGAGTAATCAGAAACATGTATTTTTAAACAAGAACGACATTGTAATGGGAAGATGAGCAGATCCAACAAGTTCCAACAAGACTTAACTCCTTGCTCGGACAGAACCCAGACTAAGCCTGAAGGTAAACGCCGCGTGGCCCATTTCCTACAACAGTTTATTACAGGAGGTGGGGGGAAAAAAACCCAAACATTAAACAGTGGAGCTGAGAGTCCTATGTGATACACATCATTTAATTCTAAACATTATAATTTCTGTTTTTGTATGTGGACACTGCCCAAAAATATATGCTTCGGAGGCAACATCTCCGCTCAGAACAAGAGATTTTTAAAGGCATTGTGCCCAAAAATTTGCTAAGAATTTAAATGAAAACTCATGTGATATGAAGATAACATAAAGAGAAAACAACAACAAACCACCACCAACAAACTTGCAGCCTGGTTTCCTCTGGCTCTATCTTTTGTGGACAAATGATTTCCTAAATCAAATTACACTGAGATGATGGTATGAGTGTGTTCCTTCTCATTGTAAGTCAATGAATTCACCGAGCTAATAGATGCCATGAATACTTTCACTGCTGGAAAAGCTATCTTTAGAGCTGGCCCCTTATTAAAGCATGAAAGAATCCACCCATCAGTCACGGTTCTGTAGGTGACTCACAGACATCTAGTAGGACAAATTTTAATGGATTCTTTTCTTTTCCTCCAGCCAGGACAACTGCAACGTGTAGGTTTTCTGTAACAAACGTGGACTGAGCTTACACCACACACTAAGCAGAAAACCAACAGAGTCTCTTCTACTAATTTTCACAGAAGAAGGAATTCAGTGTCTCAGACCCCTTTATCAAACTAGATTGAAATTCGTCCATGCTGCAATTGTGATAAATCCACATCAGTGTCTTATGGTCTCCATGTGCTTTTCTACCCTTACCTGCACTCCAGCTTCTTTACAAGCTTCAATGACTGCTTTGGTCCCCATAAAATTCACCTTATAAAACAGCTCCCTGTTGTCACTTGAAGGTGCTGGTGATGCACAATGAAAAGCCACCGACACGCCTTGTAAAGCTGGGAGCAAAGCCTGGAAGACACACCACATGAGACAGCAATGAAATGACTACTCAGGAAGTAGAAAAAGCTGTTTTTCTCATGGAAGCAAACCTACTAAATGTCAAGTCATGTTCCTTCCATAAAGGTGAGCAGCTGGAATAGGATTAGCATCCAGCATCTTCACAATATCCTCTCCTTCTTGCTAGGCAATAAAGCACAACATCATTATTTCTTTCCAGAGAAGAATCTGGGAACCTTCTGAGACCTGGAGGCTATCTAGACTTAACTACCGGCAATAGTCTCAAGTGTAGGCATGAGACTCAAAATTATCTGGAGATGGGAGTTAGAAAACTCAGCAAGCAGCAGGTTTAACAGCCAGCAGTACCCCGTGGCACCGTCTGTGTTTGAGATGACTGTCATAAAGCTCTCAGACGCATTTTATCCTGGTGGGTAGATGCCTCCTCACGTTGCATACAACTGAGTTAAGGCAAGAGGTCTTGGCGTGCCTTAACCGTGAGGAATAACGCATTCTGCCATTCTCACGCAGCTGAGGTTACACAGGAAAGCACCCACACACAATTCCCAACAGAGACTCTAATTACACCATATATACGAGCTAACAGTAATGCAAATCAAAACGATTTCCGTTCTTTTCAGCTTCAGGCAGACGTCAGTATATTTCTTTAAACGTTCTAGATGAGGGTTCCACAGAAAACTGCTTAGGCTACTGACTTCACAGGGAATGGTTGTGGGGGCATATCTATATAGCCTTTCTGTGCAATGCTTTCAGGTGTTTTAGCGCTTCAGGCAAGGCTCAGGAAGCTGTTTGAACAAACATTTCTTTACCCAGACATCTTTTCTATCCACCCATGTCACGTGCTGTCATTAGTCTGTACCTCTTTGTCACAAAGGTCTCCCAGGAAGAACTGCACTCTGGCGTTATCAAACCTCTTCTGAATATCGAACACGTTGACTGCGTAACCCTTGTCCAGGAGCTGCTCCACCATGTGCTGGCCTAAGAATCCTGACCCGCCGATCACCGTACATTTCTTACCAGCCTTCAGAGACAGAGAGAAAAGCACTTTAACAAGCAGACACACACCAACAAACAGCACAAGTAAACTGATCTGAACTTCCTGAGATCTTAATGTGCTGGAATTGTGCACAACTAGTCAGTAGCTATAGTTTAATTGGAGAAGTCTAAATCCAGATATCAGAAGACTCTTCAGTATGTCCATGCAGCTGCAGTAACTTAAAAGTTCAGATGTGTTAATGGTCCACACAGCTCCTGTGCTGGTTTGTATTTCACAGAATCACAGAATGTCAGGTACTGGAAGGGACCTCGAAAGCTCATCCAGTGCAATCCCCCCGGAGCAGGAACACCCAGATGAGGTTACACAGGAAGGTGTCTAGGCGGGTTTGAATGGCTGCACAGAAGGAGACTCCACAACCTCCCTGGGCAGCCTGGGCCAGGCTCTGGCACCCTCACCAGGAAGAAGTTTTTTCTCCTATTTAAGTGGAACCTCCTGTGTTCCAGTTTGTACCCATTGCCCCTTGTCCTGTCACTGGTTGTCACCGAGAAGAGCCTGGCTCCATCCTCATGACACTGCCCCTTTCCATATTGATCCCCATGAATGAGGTCACCCCTCAGTCTCCTCTTCTCCAAGCTCCAGAGCCCCAGCTCCCTCAGCCTTTCCTCACATGGCAGATGCTCCACTCCCTTCAGCATCTTCGTGGCTGCGCTGGACACTCTCCAGCAGTTCCCTGCCTCATAACCAAGTGGCTCATGTAGTAGGGACAAAAAAGAGGGCTGGCTCAGACAAACCCCACCCTGATGGTAAACAGAATTTGCTTCAGCCACACAGCACAGATAGTTCAGAATATTAAAACCGTCACTGTTAGCAAAGACAAAACTATTGTCAGAGAACGCGAAACTTCAGCTTCTCCACACCAAGAGAGCAATCAGGTAAAGGCAAGGATTATCCATTTTAGTTAGTCACTACTTCTTCTTTACTATTTCTAATCTTTTAAAATCAACGGCTAGAGTCACTACTTAACAGATTCTGGTCCGGTCACTTATCTAACTGGAGTGGGACTGAAGACCTTATTGAAGACACAGAAGATACAAGTAATGAGTCTGAGGAAGCTTTTGTACTAAGAATGCCCTGTCCTGGTTGGAAACAGATTTGCTCCTTACTGTTGCCACACAAAACCCCACCTCTCCACTTATACTATTGAGCTGAAGGGAATTTTAACTCAGTGAAACCAAAGATGACACTTGTTCAGAAGTTTCTAAGTGCTACATCCTTAAACGAAGGTTCTCCTGCAAAGTGCCAATTATCCACAACAAAAATTAGAAGAGTTCACCACAGTTGCTCAGTTACATTAAAGCATAGCCAGTCATTTAGAATGGTGCGTACAAAGTACAATCAGATTATAATAATTTAAAAATAGTTCTAATGGGTTGGCCCAGTGGTCTGTTTGGTTTTGGTAGTTGCAAGAGAACAGATGATATAGAAAGAACATGTGAGCCTAAGGAGTCTCTGCAGTTCACTCTCCTTGTACTCTCGCACTACAACAGGTTTGCATTTGCTTTACTCCTCAGCTTCCTGATTCTCTAAACTCCATCACATCCCTCGGTGATTTTACTTCACAACCATCGGTGGTTTTACTTGCCTTCCCCTGTACCCCTCCTCATCCCAGTGCATTCTTCACAAAACCAAAGCACCCAAACTGCACACTGAACTCAATGTGCTGAACCGAAGTTTTACAGTGGCAGAATGACGCCCTCTGTCTGGCTCTAAATATCAGAATCGCTTCTACCAGTACAGATAGTCCAGGTTTTTCTGTATGAGAGTTTTGCACTCAACCAAGTATAGGGAGAGTATTAAAACCGGTGATGAGAAGCAAAGTACTTAAATAATCATTAGTGCACATTTATAATATGCAATACAGTCCAGTATATGCACCTCTTGGGAAAGTACTAAATGAACCAACTCAATGACCAGAAGGAGCGTAACTGCAGCTAACAGTGCTGCACCTGGATTAATTAGCTGGTTTTAAAAACGCAGGTAGAAATCCAGGCTATACATGATTTTAGGATATTAATTACTACCTATCTAGTGTCGCATTGTGAAGATACAACAGCCTGTTCACGCCCTTTACCATAATGCTACATTGGATTTTCTTATATCCTTGTTTCCTAAACATCTAAGATCTACCGGTCTTCCATAAATTTCAGAGGAAATAATGAGGAAAACAGTCCAGAAGGTAGAAGTTTCTGCATAAACAAGAACCACAGGTAATGCAACAGAACAGCTCAATAAATTGTACTCCTAGGAGTACTGTCTGAACATCTCTGAGCTAAGTGAAAACTACTTTTCCCATGTTCAGCATCCTGCATTCAATGCAGTAATCACAGCAAGAGGTTACAATGGTCATGGGGATGTCAGGGAGCACAGCTAGATCCCAACCTGCACTACAACACAGAATAATATTATAAGGCACTTAGAAATGGTCCTGGAGTAACTATATTTCCAGAACAATTGATTTAGCAGCACTGACAAAGCCACTGGTGCTCTTTAAAGGTTGGAGCTTTCCTGGATCTCTTGGGGACTATAACAGCAGCAAACTATGCCTTAGTAAATCACGTTTTCCCCAGCAACATCTCTGGAGTAGACTAAGAATCTCAGGTCTTCTCTAGTAATGTTCACAAGGAATACCTACAAAAATACGTTTCTGCAAGACAAACTTTCATAAAGCATCACTAAAGTCCTCAACTTACCGATCTGACGCGTGTAGCCATTTCTCAGATGATTCACTATCAACTTGATTCCTTTAAAAAAGGAGAATATTATTTTATTCGCAATACAAAACTTACTTAAGCATGCTATTAACAGAAATCAAACTTTTTTTAAAAAAAAAACAGATTTCTAAGTAGAGAAATCTAAGTTTGAAGCCACTATGCTAAAGCAGAAGCCTGAAAAGAGCGAGCTAATTCTCCCTGCCCTGCTGAACAAATTAGTACAACAGTAACAGTGACATCAAATAGCTTTCTCAACATCATAGTTTTAATATAATAAAATACCCTCGCTAAAAAAGGCTCCATCTTATTTCAGCTTATACAGCTTCATGCACTTCCTTTAAGTCTGACTATTTATACTGCAAATAACATAAACAGCATTGCAGATTTGGGAAATAACCCCTCCAAAAATATAATCACTCAAAGGCATTAGGAACAACAAAATAAAACGGAAGTTCAAGCATTTCAGCAGCACCATGCCTGCCTGTTCCACTGCAGCAGACACAGCATGGAAGAAACACTGGCACCCACTGGTGCCCATCAGCAAAGAGAGGAGAGCCAGTGGTGAGATTTATAGAATCATAGAATCATTTGGGTCGGAAGAGACCCTCAAGATCATCGAGTCCAACCATAACCTAAATCTAGCCCTAAACCATGTCCCCAAGCACCAAATCTCCACATCTGTTCAACCCTTCCAAGGATGGTGACTTCACCACTGCCCTGGGCAGCCTGTTCCAATGCCCCACAGCCCTTTGGGGAAGAAATTGTTCCCCAGATCCAACCTCAACCTCCCCTGGCTCAACCTGAGGCCGTTTCCTCTCATCCTGGCGCTTGTTTCTTGGGAGCAGAGCCCGACCCCCCATGGCTCCAAGCTCCTTTCAGGCAGTTCAGAGATCAGGACGTCTCCCCTCAGCTCCTGTTCTCCAGCTGAACCCCCCAGCTCCCTCAGCCGCTCCCATCACACTTGTGCTCCAGCCCCTTCCCCAGCTCCGTTCCCTTCTCTCAACTCGCTCCAGCACCTCAAGGGCTTTCTCGGCATGGGGGGCCCAAAACTGACCCCAGGATTTGAGGTTTGGTCTCTGCAGTGCCAGCACAGGTTCGGTCACTGCCCTGGGCCTGCTGGCCACACCAGTGCTCATACCAGTCAGGATGCTGGTGGCCTCTTGGCCACTTGGGCACACACTGGCTCATGTTCAGCCGCTGCCACCAACACCCCCAGCTCCTTTTCCACCAGGAAATTTCCTACCACTCTTCCCCAAGCCTGTAGCGTTCACAGGGTTGTTGTGACCCAAGTGCAGGACCCAGCACTCGGCCTTGTTGAACCTCAGACAGTTGGCCTCAGCCCAATGATCCAGCAGGTCCAGATCCCTCTGTAGAGTACCAAGTTTCCACATCACAGGCTGGTTTTGCCACCAGTTTCATTAAAATACGCTCTTCCTCCCAGCAATAGCAAATAAAATTCCCAACTCGGGTGGGATCCTAGTATGTGGGGCCAGACAGAAAAAGACAACATGTCTATTTAGATCTCTTTCCGACATAAAACCAAGCTGCACGCTAAGACTCCTTATGGCTTTATGGTAACTTTAAACCACCACTATGAGAAACTACTACTTTAGAGGCTGATTTGATTCTCCTTATTCCTAATCAGTGCTTCCAACTACCTTCTATTATCCATGTGCTGAGATGGATCAGGGCTATGACTACCTGAAAATAACCATTTTCTGCCTGGGTTGGATTTCAGCCAGAGCAGCTCTCTGACCCATCTGACCTCACGGACATTATTGCCAATGCAACTGGATCACATCCAGGAACAGCTACACCAATGCTGCTATAAAATTATCACAGTTCCAAATACATCTGTTGGACTTACCCACTCTGCAAGCTACACAATTTAGCACTTCTCTCTTTATATTTTTTTAAAAGCCCTTTGAAATGGTAAGAAAAATTAAAAAAGAAAAAAAAGGGGGGGACTGGTGCCTGTCCAGCCAGGAACACCAAGCTGGTTTGGAAGTACGGGCATGGGGTGATCCACCCTCCAGCTGCCCCCTCTTCTACCCCCATATCTCCCTTAACACCTCTCCAAAACATAATTTATGAACAGGTCCATCCCCACTTTCCCTCCAGCTCTTTCAGCCCCCACCCTAGAGCCCCCCAATCCTCCTCCCACTTCTTCAGCCACCCTCCACACACCCCCAGCATCTCCCACCCCAACGCCCTCACACCCCTGCAGCCCCCCCCAACCCCAGTACCTCAGACCCAGCCTGCCCCCCACAGCTCTCCCCATGCCTCAGCCCTCCTCACATCCCTGCGGCTTCGCCCGCCCCCAGCTTCCCTCCCCACACCCCTTGTTCCCTTACAACCTACCCCAGCCCCCCTCACAGCCCTGCAGGCTCTGCGGCGCCCACGACCTTCCCCACGCCACAGGCCGCCACAGGTAGCCACAGGTCTCCTCACACCCCCTCAGCCCCCGCAGCCCCGCCCTCACCTAAGCACGGCTCGGCTCCGCCCCTCCCGCCCACCAATCAGCGCGGGCGCTTCCAGCAAACCCCGCCCACTCCTCCGACTCCCGCCCCTTCTCCTCCCGCCCGTCCTGACCTGAGCATCGCGCCAGCCGGCTATCGCTCGCTGATTGGCCCGTGACCTCCCCTCTTTGGCCAATCGCGTTGACGGAAGGCGGAGAGGTTTTTCTCCCCGGTCAGTCGCCTCTTACATCCGCCCCGGCCACGCGTTGGCCAATAGCTGTCCCGCAAACGCCTCCCGCGCCCGGCTCTCCACCCAATAGGAGTGGCCGTTGCCATGGCAGCGGCCTAGCGGCATTAGCCAATGGGAAAGGGCGGCCTTGAGTCTGGGCCTGTTAGGACCGGAGCCGCCCCCGAGGCACCGGCTGCTGGGATGGTGAGTGCGGCTGTGACCCGGCCCGCGGCCTCTCACCGGCGGCGGAAGGAGCCTCGGGCTCTGCGCTGCTCCGCTCCGGCTTCTTGTGGCGGGTGTCAGCCCGGAGCAGACCCGGGGTCGCGGTGCGGGCTGGGGGCTGAGGCGGCCACTGCCCTACGGCGGTGAGTGGGCGCGGCGGGGGCCTGATCCTCCGTTGCTCTCGTGTTGTGCCAAGGCCTCCAGCTTTAAGAAGCCCCCACCAAGAGCCACGGTGCAGAGGAAGAAAGCGAGTGCCAAGCTGGAACTCACCGAGGAGCAGAGGCAGGAGGTGCGGGAGGCGTTCGAGCTGTTCGACACAGACGGCACCGGCGCCATAGATGTGAAGGAGCTAAAGGTAGGAATTTTCTTAATGTGAAAAGCACAATTGTACTGTGGTTATAAAACCCTAAATGACCTTAAACAGGAGAAATTTCTTTCTCTCCCTGCCCCCTCAGCGTAAAACCTTGTCAACAAGTACATTTTTCTCATTAATTATAGCTCTTTACTGCTGTATTAGATGTCTTTAGGGCTGGACTAGCCAAAGCACATTGATGGTTCTGTATTTTCTGTATTGTCTGAGTTAAAGACATGCTTAAAATAATGTGGTATCTCAGTTCAAATTAATTTTCCTATGTAAACAAGTTTTTGTTAAAGGAGAATGACTGACTGAAATGGTGGATTAAGTCTACAGCCCCATAACCTGCTTTTCTTCAAATACCTGATGTATCCTGATTATCTCATACTGTCTACATGTGAGAAAACATAATTCAGCAACAGAAGGAGAAGTCTAGATCTGTGGTAAAAGAGTTTTCACCTTTTATTTACCCACTGTCACAAGTCACATTGGGGTAGCCCAACACTCTCCAGTGGTTAATGCTGATTTGAGAAATCTAGTACTTGGCTTCTCAATTCTATTAGAGTTAGTGAGCTGCACCTCAAGATATAAAAGCTTATCACCTAAATTCTTTACAAATTTGCCATTTCTGAAGTAGAAGAAAGCAGGGAAAAAAACCACCACTTTTTGTGATGCTATTTTATATAAAATTAACAAGATATAAATATCCAAAAGATGGCTTTGTTTATGAGTTCACACTTAAAATCAGAGAAAATGTCTTCATGGATACCACACATTATTTTTCTGGAATAATGCATGTAAGTATCAACATTTCACAGAAGACTAAAGGTTAAATATGTACTAGTGGAGTCTCTGCTGATAAGTGCCAGTGAAGCTTTTCTCATTAAGTGAAGCTTTTTCTCATTACATATAGCTCTTTACTGCTGTATTAGATGTCTTTAGGGCTGGACTAGCCAAAGCACATTGATGGTTCTGTATTTTCTGTATTGTCTCCTTCTCTGTTAGTAAAACATTAAAAAAAAAGGTTTGTTCGTATGAAAAAGGTGGGGTTTTTTTCCCCTCTTATGTGTTGTTGAGGATTGCATGCATTGCAAATCAGGTTATCAAAGCTATGGAATACAGCAATGTTACTCATTTTTATGCTTTTATTTATTGCAAAACATTTTCAGCCCCTCCCCACCCCTGCCCTTTGGGAAGAATAGTAATAAATTAGGGCTTCTTTTGCTTTCAGAATTTGCTCTTCCTATTTGCTACCTGGATGTCCATATTGCTTAAGACCATAGGGAGGAGAACTGATTTCAGACTTGCCACTCCTCCCTTTATCAAAGGAGGAAAAAGAAAAATGTGTGGGTGTGACTGCATATGTCTGCAAGCGGAGGCGTCCGTGGCTATGCTGCTTATAGGAATGTTGTCAGAAAGGCACACATTTGAATTGTGTTTTCCTGACATTCACTGAACTAGATTTCTGTCACTAGAATGAAAAATTAACTGATTTTACTTCCCTTGTCTTTAAGTTATTTGGCTGAGATATTTCTGGGTCTTCAATTTAACCATCTTGCTTACAACAGGGCCTGAATTAAGCTTTTAAATTTATTATTATTACTCAGTTTCTTGTTTCTCATTGCAAAGGGAATACTACTAGCGATTCCCTTAACAGGAATGGAATAATATTCCATTTTTCAGAAGCCCTGGAAATTGCTCTCCACAGCACTGCATGACAATTTGGGATTTTTTCCTTCAAAATATTAATCAAAATGGGATTCTTTAAGCTCTGAGTGCCCATCACAAGACTTTTAAAAAATATATACCAAAATAGTTATGCTAAGACTTTCTGAAAAAATCCAAATATTCTCAGAGAAAATATTTTTCCCAAGACTCTGTCATATAGTCTTACCCTCCAAATTCTTGCCAGTTCTGAGCTGGGGGTGGTGAATGTAATGGTAAGAATGTGTTTAGGAAATTTCTGAATTAACTGAAGGACAACTCCAGAATGTGAAGGGTTGCACTCCTGTTTTCTGCATCTTGATGTGCGTGTAGAGAATCATTGCTCAAAGTCTGCTCCTTAACTTGCTGTTTTCCTTGACACACACAATGCGTGTTTGAATATGATGTGGCATGAAGTTCAACTTTATTTACCCCTTCTGGTTTTCTTTATAGTTTTGCATGATTTATAAATTATTTCTTTGTCCTTACAGGTGGCCATGAGAGCACTAGGGTTTGAACCTAGAAAAGAAGAGATCAAGAAAATGATATCAGATACTGATACGGAAGGAACAGGAAAAATTAGCTTAAATGAATTCTTGGTAGTGATGACACCTAAAATGGTACGTAAATTTTAAAACTCAAAGTGAAATCGATTTTGAAAATAGCTGAGCACGTTTCATCTGCTTTTGGTTTTAGTGCAAGATGAAATCGCTGTTTTAATCTTAACAACAGCATATGTAAGAGTTAGAATTGCAAGACAGGGACTACCCTATCTTATTTTTCAATATGAGGTTAAAATAATTAAGTCATTAATAAGTTTATTTAACAATCAGGGGTGGGGGGTTGAGAAAAGGGAAAAACTGAAATTGGTATTTTTATCACAGATTAAAACCAGCTCTGGCCTGCAGAGAACTGTCAGGAGCACTGACACATGACACAGGTGACTGTATAGCAATGCACTGTATTTTCTTTCCTGGAGTTTTAAGATTTTTTACGGGTGAAATCTCTGGTTTTAAAAAAATCTTAAAACACCTTGAGTATCACGAGATGTTTATCAGTGGAAGATCCTGATACTGAAATCCGAAAGACATTTAGCTAGCTATGAAGGAAAAAATTCTGTGAAATCCAGAGGTTTGGGCAGCATCGCTGTGTCTCTGTATACCCTCAGCCTTTGTATGTATCCTTCCTACTGGCTGGGCTTCTTGAAATTTGTTTTTAACAGAGTTTCTCAGTTTATCTAATGCTGGTCTTTTTTAACTTTGAGTGTTACCTACAACATAACCACTACTTTTTTTTTCATTAAACTTGTGCTTACTTCTTTAAGGCTGAAAAAGATTCCAGAGAGGAGATTCTCAAAGCTTTCAAACTCTTTGATGATGATGAAACTGGCAAAATCTCTTTCAAAAACCTCAAACGTGTCGCCAGAGAACTGGGGGAAAATATCACAGATGAAGAGCTGAAGGTTTGTACCTGGTATATGAAACCGTTTCACACATACTTGCTGCCTGCCTTTGTGTGTATGACGATAGAAAGGTCCAGGTTATGCCGTCACAGAACGTTCATGTATTATTTGGTTCATACTTACGTTAGTTTAAAACCGCTGTAAATAGTCACAGTCTAATTCTCCTTCTGTCTGGAGGGCTGAACCATCTCTGACTGGTCTGCGAGGCACCAGAGCCAGCAGAGAGAGTAAGGGATGGGAATATCTGTGTCAGTGGGAGAAGGAAACCCTCTCAGGGTCAGTTTTTAGGTAAAGGCAGCAGTCTGCCAGCTCCACCTGCTGTTCTCTAGTGTCCTGATAGGAAAATCTGCTCCCTCTCTCCTGGCCGAAATGGAAAAACTTCTGTCAGTTTGTGACTGGGAAATGGATTCTGAGGGGAAAGATGGGTTAAGCATGTGTGGCTGTCAAAATTGCAGTTTTATGGAGATATAGTCAACTCTGCTCCAAGCACTTTGTTTCTTCCAGGAAAGTTCCTATAATATGACATTTTCTATACAGATTTTTGTATAAATATATTAAAAAAAAAATTAGTGCCTACTTTAGTAAATATTTTGTAGCATAGTACCTGTGATGTTGAGCTAACGCTGTCGTCCCCCATACAATTTACTAAAAAGTTGTTCTGAATTAATCTGATAAGTCTAGCATGCATCTAATTTCTGAATACAAATATCTTTCAGGATATGATCGACGAAGCAGATAGAGATGGGGATGGAGAAGTGAATGAGCAAGAATTCTTGAGGATCATGAAGAAGACCAGCCTTTACTGAAACAGAATTTTATTTATTTTATTTATTTTTGCACATGTGTATATATTTTTGGTAGGTGCCTCGCTTTTTTACAGTCTTTTATTTATTTTGACACAGCAGAAAATATGGGTCTATTTTATTTTTTTAAGTAGGCGTTCTTAAACTTGTGTTTGTGAACAGTTTCCAGCTGCTCACCTGTTTACATGGAGCAACAGCGTTGCTTGTTTGTGCTTGGAAGACGTTTACACTCTAGTTTTGGTACACAAATCACATTTTCCAGTGACAGTATTCAGATCCTTGTGTGAATAAAAACTGTGTGTCAGATTATGATGTTTTGGTAAAGAGAGAACTCAAAACCACATCATGTAAATCTCAATTTCCCAGCAGTTGATGTTTTCAGTTTCATGTCTTGGTTTGGGCCCAGCAGCAGTGAACTCTTTATCTGATATATTTCCAGGGATCAGCCTTTTATACTCTGTTTTACGGTTATTATCCCTTCTCTTATTCTTAGTGTATTCTTTAAACTGAAAAAAAAAAGCTAAGTGTAAATAGATGCTGCAACTTAGTGCTATTCTGTTCCCACGTTTACAGAAATCTCTTAGAGAAGAGGCAAGTTACCACTCTTGCTGTGAAAGCTCTGTATGTTTGCAGGAATGTTCAGTGCTTGCAAATATAAGATTGTATTTAAAATAAAGTGTCTTATTTTAAGCCGAGTCATGGAAATAAGTTTACAAAGATGCCAACAAATCTGCTGGCACAGCATGCCCTCTGATCTGCTGACAAATAACAAAACGATTCTTCTGGGTACTAGAAGAGTTTCAGCTTTTAACTTTTAATTCTTCCAAGGGCTCCAGTGGCTAATTGCTTCACTCCCAAGGCAGCAGCTGCAGCAGTTGGTATCTGAAGAGGTGTCTGTCTGCAGCAGGACAGCGTCTGCTGGTGCTGGGACGGAATGAGCTCCTGGGGCTCCCACTGCTCCTGGTGTGACGCTGACCCCTCAGGGTCCCCGCTCTGCTCCTGGGCAAGGAACGGATTCCTCCTTTCCAGACTTCTGAGCGTCTTCCTGACTCAAATCTGATTCATTCCTCTGCTTTTCGCAGACTCTGTATCGGCCTTTTCATTGAACTGA
This sequence comes from Pampusana beccarii, assembly GCA_013399365.1. NCBI lineage: Eukaryota > Metazoa > Chordata > Aves > Columbiformes > Columbidae > Pampusana > Pampusana beccarii. The sequence goes on along the minus strand of VWYH01000251.1, from coordinate 129,398 downwards.
CTCCACAGCCCCTGGACACGGGAAACATTCTCCGTCTGGCCTAAACGTGAAACCAAACGAACTGAGTTTGTCCCTGATCACTGCAGAATTTCCGAGAGACCTTTTTCTGTCTTTGACAACGTGGTTTACTCCAGCAGTCAGAAAGGGACAGAATTCTTGCGGTCTCTTGTGACCCCGTGTGGTAGAAAATCCCCATTACAGAAAACCAAAAAGTGAAATCCGATTTATAATTTAACACGACACACAGGTACAGGAATATTGAAGTGACAAGGAGTCCATCAAAAGCTGATTATTTATTTATCAGCTATGGTTAACTTAGTAAATGCCGTGTGGATCATCCGTGCGCGGAAATAACGTTCAGCTCCTCTCGAGACTCCAGGTGCCCCTACTCGGCCGATTACACCGGGAACCCGCCCCCAGGGCTACATCTCGGCCAATCAGCCCCGCGCTTTCTCTGAGGAGCAGGAGCGCTAGCCAATGAGGAGCGTGGTTGCAGCGAGGCCGGCTGGCGGTGGGATGGTGGGCGGCGCGGCAGGGCCGGGGGTCCCTCTCTCCGCGCTACCCTGGGGCTGGAGCTGCCCTGCGGGGCGGCTGCTTGTCCCTCCATAACCTCCCTCAGAAACGCCTCAGGGACATTACTGAGGGAAACGGGGCCGGGGGCTCCGTGGGCGCCCCGAGAAGGGCCGGCGGGAGGTGCCCGTGTCCCCGCCGGCCGCTCTGAAGGCGCCGATCTCTGTCCCCCAGGCTGCCGGCAGCGAGGGCGGCGCCGCCGGCGGGAGCTCCCCGGGGGACGAACCGGCCCTGGCGTTCCCGCTGACCGAAGAGGAGAGGGCAGAGCTGCGAGAGGCCTTTGACTTGTTCGATCCGGATGGCGAGGGCCTCATAGATGTTGGAGACTTGAAGGCAAGAAGCTGTCAAAATGCAGCGCGGTTACTGGTGCAAACCAAGGCTGCGAGGTTTATTGACTCTTCGCTTGTCCTCACGTTCCCCATGAAGTCCCGTTGCTGCTCTCACATGCCTCTGTGCTGTGGAGAAGGAAACCTGGTCAGGAGTGAGAACCTCTGGTCACAGGGAGCTTTTAGGAGCTCTGCTTTGCTTAGGCAGGCCTGAAAGAAGGCATGGATGTGCAGAATAGGCTTCAGAACCTATTCACATGTGGAAAAACATTACTGCAGTATTGCTGTTATACTGCTGTGAGAGTTCATAGAATCATGGAATCATTTTCTTTGGAAGAGACTTTTAAAATCGTCAAGAGCATTCATAACCTAACTCTGGTACTAACCCACGTCCCTAAGAGCCTTGTGTGTACATCTGTCCAACCCCTCCAGGGATGGTGCCTCCAGCACTGCCCTGGGCTCCTGTTCCAATGCCCCACAGCCCTTTGGGGAAGAAATTGTTCCCCAGATCCAACCTCAACCTCCCCTGGTGCAACCTGAGGCCGTTTCCTCTGCTCCTGGCGCTTGTTCCTGGGGAGCAGAGCCCGACCCCC
>VWYH01000251.1:8924-127775 GCA_013399365.1 Pampusana beccarii | reverse complement strand
CTGTCACCAACACCCCCAGCTCCTTTTCCACCAGGCACTTTCCAGCCGCTCTTCCCTGAGCCTGTAGTGTTGTTGTGGGGTTGTTGTGACCCAAGTGCAGGACCCGGCACTTGGCCTTGTTGAACCTCAGACAGTTGGCCTCAGCCCAATGATCCAGCCGGTCCAGATCCCTCTGTATGGCCTTCCCACCCTCCAGCAGATCAACACTCCCACCTAACAAAACCACCTAACATACCAGCATGTAGAGTTTGTCATCACTCTGCTGCTGATTGTCTTCATGTCAGATCAGTAGGGGGTTGAGGTCCTTTTTTTTTTAATGCCATGGAACAAATACCAGGGGTCTCCTACCCTGTCTTTCTTCACAGTGACCCCCGTCCTCCAGAAGTTGAGGAGAAAAAATGTTTTTGCAGGTGGAATTTTCTAACAGCCGCTGTCTTCTAACAGGCTTTCCAAACACAGGGCGAGTTTCTGTAGCTGATGGGTGTTCAGTCTGCTGCTCTGTGGGATGTGTTTGCCCAGTCTGATTAACCCGAACTGGAAGCTGGGGTCCCCTCAGGCTGGTAGAAATGACACAGTCACTTCATGACCACAGTTGTACTTTGAATTTGAATTACTGTAGTCAAACAGAAATGACTGGCAGTAAACAGAAGTGTTGGAAATGGGGTGAATCATTTACAAGCACCTGATAAACACTGCTTCAAAGCAGTCACGGACCGGTTGGCATTTACCACCTGTTGCTTTTGGAGCACCTGCTGTGCTACCAGACTCTGCCACCTGAACTCATTATGCCTCGTTATGCAGCCGTCAGTGGTGTGAGGCTCATGCCACCATACAGCCAGGTATCCTGAGGAAGGACCAGGGTCTCCCTCCTTGGCCCCTGCTGACAACTCTTTGCTGCTAATTTTTCAGGGTCTCACACTACAGATGTTTGACAGATCCCTGTTCTGTAGAGACAAAATCATGGACGAATAGCTGGTGATGAAAAGTTGGGGTTTTTTTTCACCACTATCACGTACCTGCTTCTGTCAAATGTCTTTCTGTCTTTGTGTGATTTGTATACCAAGCATTGGTCTGTTTTCTCTTTTGGCAGATGAACATAAAGGCTCTGGGCTGTGAACTGGAGAAAAGTGAAATGAAGAAAATAGTCTCTGAATTCGGTGAAAAAGAGTCAGGGAAGGTAACCTTTCAGTCCTATCTGCAGGTGATGACTCAGAAAATGGTATGTGAGCCCAGCTGGTCACAAAGAATGAAATTCCTCTTGCCAAACTTTATGATGCAGGTAGCCACCATAGATTGGGTCACTCTGGTTCCCTGCAGGGCAGAAACAGCAGTGTTTCAGGAGTTTCATCTGCGCTATGCGAGAGATCTACCCTCGGTGAATTGTCTTACCCCTCTTGCCTCTTTCCGTGAACCGCAGAGCGGCAGGATGGCTGGTTCAGATAGAGACAGCTGCATTCCAGCAGAAACCGCCTTCCCATCCCTGAGCACGCACAGCACCTGGGAGTCCCCATCTCCCATCCTTAAACCTTCCACATCACATTTCCATTCTGTCTTTATAGTCACAGGGCTATTTCTCTTCAAGACAGCGGTGAGCAAATATACATGAGCCGAACAATTCACCATCTGTAGTGAAACGGTTGCTGAATACCCACTGACACTCAGCCACTCAGGCTTGTGCAGTGTCCCTAGACCTGCTGTTCGATACCAGCTCTTTGCTTCATGTTCCCTGTCCTCATTGCCCCTCTGAGATTCCCGTGGCTCAAAGAGGCCAAGCCCCCGTGCCACTCAGACAAGTTCTCTGAGGGCTTTTCCTTTAATACACTGTTATATGGGGGAAAGTCAAAGGTGAAATAGCAGCAAATCACCAACTTCTATGGCCATGTTTTCCCCAACATGATGTCTTGGATTTGATTGCGTTTTCTGGCTAAAGTGCCTGACTAGGGATTGTAGGGTGGCTTGATGTTGTATTTGCACAATGGCATTTTCCATTTCCTTGCTAAGGCGGAGCCGTGTGAGAAAAAGGAGATCCCGAAAGCTTTCAATGCGTTTGATTGTGATGGCACTGGCAAGATCTCCTTAGAGGATCTCAAGGCGGTGGCTGAGGAGGTTGGGGAAGACATCACAGAGGAGGAGCTGCAGGTTTGTGAAGTACAAAGCTATTCCTCATGCTCTGCTCAGGGAGGGAGGACAGTGCCTTGCTGCGGGGAAGACTGGTTGGGGGATTGTGGCTTTGCAGGGGACACAATCTCTGTCTCGCTTGGGCCTTGCCTGAGACCTTCCTTAGGGTTTGCACTTTGTGAGCATCTACCCTCTCTGATCCATCCTAACCCGGTCTCCAAATCTTTGCTGTCCTGCAGGAGATGATTGATGAAGCAGATGTGGATGGAGATGGGGAAGTGGACGAAGAGGAGTTCCTACGGATTCTGACACTGGCCGGCCTGTAACTACAGGATCTTCTTTTTCTCTCACATTCCTATATAAACAACTAATTGCTATGTCATTTTGTTCAGCTTTCTTATTTCTTATACGTTGCCTTTCTTGGGTGTCAAAACCACCAAAATATTGCTAATGTTTCATTTTTAAGTCTGATTTTTCTGCTCCACTATTGGAAGCTGTTTTCCACATCCCAGCAAACAGTGTGGTTACCAGCTTGTGTCTGTGTGGGTTGGATACAAAGTCAGAGATGAATTCAAATTTTTCGGTCAGTCCCTGGAATTCTCCATATTGTATTTACATTTACGTAATAAAGACTTATTATTATTACTGCTGTTATTAAAATAAATATTTACATAATAAAGACCTTATTTTGTCCTTTTAGTACTTAAAAGGCACTGATAAGAAAGATGGAGACAGATATTTTAGCAGGGCCTGTTGTGATAGGACAAGGGCTGATAGTTTTAATCTAAAAGAGGGGAGATTGAGGCTGGACATGAGGACAACGTTTTGTACACTGTGGGTGGTGAGAGCCTGGCCCAGGTTGGGCAGAGAGGTGGTGGCTGAACCATCCCTGGAGACATCCCAGGCCAGGCTGGACGGGGCTCTGAGCAACCTGAGCTGGTGAAGATGTCCCTGTCATGGCAGGGGGGGCACTGGGGGAGCTGGGAAGGTCCCTTCAACCCAAACCTTTCTGTGGTTCCATGATTCTACATTCTTTTCAGCCTATCTGATGAGTGAGTCAAAACAATCACAGAAAACCCTGTATAACTCTCAAAAGTCAGCACTTAAAGCAGAAACTTCTGTACCGTTCCTGAAGTCCCACATTGTACAATAGACAAGAGTTCAAGGGCTTGGGAACAATTACGTGCCCTAAGGTAACGAACAGCTTAAGCTGTGGATTCCCCTTCAGAAGTAACAGTATGGGAGAAAACAGTGCAACTCTGAGGCCTGGTCTCCTGTGGACTTGTTCTGGAAGTGAGTTCTTAACTACAGGAGAGAAATAAAGCGTGGCTTATCTTGAATGACGTTGGTTAACAGTGAGAATGAGCTGCCAAATGCCACGGCAGCATCTTCAGGCCAAGACTGAACCTGCTCAGGCGGCCTCAGCCTGATGTAAGTCCCTGTGCTCTTCACAGCTCCCGCAGAGCAGCGGGATTACCCGAACAAATGGTTCCCTCTGGCCTTACCAAGCCGTGCCAACAACCCTGTTGTCATCTAGAACGGTTATTTCAAGGAATTGTCCTAGAGAATGGACATTGCAGCGCTTTCTCTGGGCTGTCTGCACCTTGCCCTGGACATTTTCTGCCTAGGAGCAGTATGGAAGGCTGCTCCTAAAATACTCCGTGCTATCATAGCAGGTCTTCTGTTAATACAAGGAAAGAGTTTACCCTCTTCCCACTAGACCTGGATGCTAACGTGGGTTTGATTCTGCTTTCGCCCATGTTGTATTCATGCCCAAGTCTGGGTTCTGACAAATCCTAGCAAAAAAAGTGGGGTTTGTTGCTGGTAACTTTTTCCTGTATCATTTTCCCCACTCGTTGGCCAACCAGTAGCACTAAAAGCACGTCCTAAACCTGAGTAAAAAGCAAAAAAATGAAAGCAGAATTCAGCCCAATTAAAGAGTTTCAAGTTTTATTCAGCAGCAGAGCCATATTCCTTCCTTTAGCCACTAATTCATCTGTTCTGTGAGGTGCAGGTATGCGGGGACCTTTGAAGTACGGGCGAAAATGCATGCGTAAGGAACCTCAGAAAGGGACGAGATCCTGTTGGCACATGGTGTGCACATGTCAGGTCAGCCCAGTCATGGCTGATGTGACCCGGGCAGCTCTTCAGCCGCTTGGAACCAAAGACAGCGGCTGTGCTTGAGCCCCGGGGAAAGCTGGTGTCTGCACGCCAGCTCGCTGCGTGCCCACGCTCCAGTTACTGCCGGTTTGCTGTCAGTAAGTGGTGTGTCCTCGACAGAACGTGACAGCGCTCCATTGCTCCGGAGTTCCCCCTCCCCAGCAGCCACCAGCGGGCTGGTGGGGGGGAACAACTCCATTCAGGTCACACATGGGTATGAAAGGGGAAGAACGTTATCGGAGGCCCAGTGCCTGCGCTCACGAGGAGGTGGGTTCTGCGGCTTTGTGGCATTCAGGCAAGTCTGACCACTTCTTTGACCATTTTTCCAATGCCATCATAGATTTCATGAATGGGGGCGTTGCACATGAAGGCGCTGGTGGTCACTAGCTTGTTCTTCACATCCACATGAATTTCAGTGACGTGTTTGTTCACGTGCTTGCAGCCGAGTTCCTTCATGGTCTCAGCAGTCTTTGCGTAAGGCCATCTACAAGAAGACAAGAGAATAAACCCTATGTGGGGAAGCTGGCGTTACATAGGGATTTGACAAAGACCTAGAGAGAAGTCTGTTGATTACAGAGAGATGGGTGGTCCCTGCAGAACGCCTACTCAATAGGATCCAAATCCTTGCCTACTCAATAGGATCCAAACCTTTGCCTACTCAATAGGATCCAAATCCTTTCCTGCCAGAGGAGTTTCTCCAGGACTGTAGAACCAGGAAGACCTTCAGATCACACTGAGTTAAAAATCTGAAGTAAAGCCAAAATAAGACCTTGATGTTCCACTATAGATGTTCCGATGCTTAACTCTGCCCACTCCAGACTTTGTGTTTAGTTTTTGGTTTTGTTTTGCTTTTTTTCTCCAGCTTCCTACAAGTGACGTTACTTCCTAGCCCTTCCTAGCAAAAGCCATCCTAGTTCTTTCCCTGCTGTTGGGAGAATTCAGTCATGGCTTTCCTATATCATTAAGGACAGTTTAACTCCCTCCCTCTCCTAACACTACCTAGTCTTGTGCAATGCTCCTGTTCCTACCTGGGATCTGCTTAACTTTAGGAGGCAGTGATCTGGTGTCTTTCCTGCCCTGGGACCAAGAGGTGCATGAGACAGGGTGCTACATGCATTGGGGATGCAAATGTAAAATTATATTTAAAATAAAGTGTCTTATTTTAAGCCATCAGAAGCATACAAAAATGCAAACACATCTGCTGGTACAGGGCGCCCTCTGATCCGCTGACGAATAACAAAACAATTCTTCTGGGTGCTAGAGGAGTTTCAACCTTTAACTGTTAATTCTTCAAAGGGCCCCAGTGACTCAGTGCTTCACTCCTGAGTTGGTCTCTGAAGCAGCGTGTGTCTGCGGCAGGAACGTGACGGCAGGATGGGCTTTGCCTGGTGATGGAAGGAAACGAGCACCTGCTGCTCCCGTTTGTGCCACTGACCCCTCAGTGTCCTCCCTCTGCTTTTGAGTAAGGGCAGATTCTCCTCCTCTCCAGACATCTGAACGCCTTCCTGACTCAAAATCTGATTTATTCCTTTGTGATTCTTGCAGTCTCTTGTGCCCCTATGTGGTAAAATATCCACATCACAGGGAACTGTAAAAAGTAAAATCCAGTTTCTGATTTTAACACAAGACATACTCGGTGGAATATGTAACTGACAAGGGGTACATCAAAAACTCTGATTATTTAATTTATCAGCTAAGGTTAATTTACTAAATGCATGACGTGGATCATTCATCATCAGAAACAACGTTCAGCTCGTCTCAAGACTCCAGATATCTGGGCAGGGCAGTTGAGACGGGCCGCTATGTGCATTGTGGAGGCATTTCTGGTTCCGCGATGCTCACGGTGTGCTTTCCTAGCAGCACTCCAAGGTTACTCACTTCTCACACTCCGTGTCGTGACCCACAGTCAGCTCGCAGCCTGGGAAGATTTTGGCTGCCAGCACTGGGGAGATGCAGCAGAGGCCAATGGGCTTTTTGGCAGCGTGGAATGCCTTCAGGACATCCTCCACCTCTTTGGAGATGGTGCAGTTCTTGCCTTGGGTGGCCCAGGTACTCAGGTTTTTAGCCACTCCAAAGCCACCTGAGAAAATAGAAACGGATTAGAGTGGAACACCAGTTCTCCAGGACAGGATTTTTTTTAGGTATTACTTTGGTAGAATGCTCAAGTGGATTTGGTGGATGGCAGCATTTGTCCAATGTTGATAAAATAGTTAAAACCAGGCAAGCTGAACCTTTGTGAGCTGAATGCCAGGAGACGAGACACCAAAGCACCTTTCTCACCTCCATACAGAAGTGAAGCAGAGCGGTGTCAATGTTCTGCTGGGTGTTGTGTTTCACCCGTGAGTTGTTTTCTGAATTCTGGCGCAACATGCTGACAAGTTTTCACTTGTCCCTTAATCCTTGCCCCAGGGCTAATCCATCCCCACTGAAATAACACGGTCACCCTTTCACTAAAGAGGAAACGCCAGGCTGACCAAGCTTTCTGCTTTTGAGTCGCCCCGGCTCTGTCCCAACCTCTTCCTACCTGGGATGATCAGGGCATCCAGCCCCTTGACATCCAGCTTGGCTAGATCCTTGATGTTGCCTCGGGCTATTCTGGCACTTTCAACCAGCACGTTGCGCTTCTCCGGAGTTGGCTGTCCTTTCACGTGGTCCACCACGTGCATCTGGTCAACATCGGGAGCATAAACCTCTGCCTGGCGAGAGGGGGAGAAGTTCTGTCATCCTTCAGGCATGTTAAAGATCACTGGTAGTGAATGAAAATGCTTGAGTTACTTTGTTAGGAAAGAGGTTTGCTGGTGAACGCAGTGACCTTCGGGCTCACCTGTGTCTGATAGTGGTGTCGGGAAGGTTATTGTTGTAGGGAGGTGAAAGGAAAGAGGAGAGAGGAAGGGGGAGGAAGGGGGGAAGGGGGGGAGGAAGGAAGGAAGGAAGGAAGGAAGGAAGGGAGGGAGTCTTTTGTAGCTTCTGCACGGGAACATATATCCTGACCTTAAAGGAATGAGGGTGTTGTTAGCGAAACCCTGTTTTGGTGCCTGAAGTTCTGGAGAGGAAGCAGTGACTCCTTTCCTTCCTAGGAAAATTAAGTGTCCCAAGAGCCATTTGTGAAGCCACTTCTGCATCCCAAACAATCGATCACCATCTCTGGGGCAGCCCCCCCGCCAGCTGTCCCCACAGAGCCCGTCATCCCCTGTGGCCGCTGCCCACCCCGCAAGCTGCTCTCAAACCACGCACCTCCCTCAAAGACAGGGCTGTGGTTTTGTTTCCCCAGCCACTGTTTTCCTAGGGGGGTGACCTCAGGGCTCTCTGCAGCTTCCTGAGGAGGAGATGTGGAGAGGGAGGTGCAGAGCTCCCCAGATCCAGGGACAGGACATGTGGGAATGGTTCAAAGCTGCACCGGGGGAGATTTAGACTGGACATTAGGAAGCATTTCTTTACCGAGAGTGTGATCAGACACCAGAACAGGCTTACTAGAGAGGTGGTCAATGCCCCAAGCCTGTCAGTGTTTAAGAGGCATCTGGACAATGCACTTAATAACATGCTTTAACTTTTGGGCAGATCTGAAGTGGTCATGCAGCTGGGCTGGATGGTCATTGTAGATCCCTTCCAGCTGAAATATTCTATGCTATGCTACTCTTTGTTTCCCTAGGTAAGCATAACTGAAAAAGAGAAGGAGGTTGAACTAAGGCCTGAGTTTCCCTCACTAGAGGTCCCTGCTGACCAAGGGATGAGTGCAGGAGGATGCCCTGAGCCTGCCAGTTCAGGGTATGGCAGAGGGACGCGTCTGCAGCAGCTCCGGAAAGATGAGGCAAAATTAGACATAGTGGAGAAAAGGTCTGGACAAGTCTCACCTTTAAGCCAAACAGAGAATACACACTTAGAAGGCTTTGGAATTGGGTGGGATGGCTCTGCAGCACATGTACATCCCACTGTGCCTTAGTCTTTAATAGAGAAATTCCCTCCCTCCTCTCCCACTCTCACAGAGTGGCTGTCGTGACTAATGGCATATTAAGCGGCTGCTGGACGGCCGCCTCTTTTAGCCCTTTTCAAGTTTAACTCACAAGAGCTCGCCTGTTTTCAGTTCTAATCTTCAGACTTTTGAAAAGATGAATTTCAACCAGCCAAAAACAATAGCAGCCTTTTAAAACAGAAATACCAAAGCAGAAAAGTGCACTTCCTAAGCGTAAGCCAAAAAGAATAGAGAATGCATTTAGGAAAGTTCGTTTCAGAGCTTGGATAGACTGAACACGGAGCACTAAGCCAATCCTCTGGTACAGCAAAGCGTGAGAGCGAAGCAGAGAGCAGGGAGTTCTCCACACTTGCTGCAGCAGCTCCCGCGCTGTGCCACTTGCTTTGGCTTTGCAATTACCCTACCAGCAACGGGGAGTTTGTGATTTGTCCAGCAAGCCGCAAAGCTCCTTAAACAAAAGTAAGAGAGAGAGATTGAAAGGCGGAGCGGGACAAAAGGAGGCAGAGACGGGGCAGGAGCCGGACAGGTGCCTCTTACCTGTGCCCCCTCCCTGCTGAGATGCACCAGCACTGCCGAAGACTCGTGGATCTCGCTGCCATCGTACACCCCGCAGCCAGCCAGCACCACCGCCACCCTCTTCCCCATGGTCACAGCCGGAGCAGGAGGGTTCCCCGGAGAGCCCCAGATCGCTGTGCAGCTCTGTCCATGGCCGGGAGTCTTTTATAGCGCGATCCCTCCCCCAGGAGCAGGTGGGGCCAGGAGGGTTGGGCTGAATTTCTTACTGGCAAGAGGGTTTTATTTCCAGTGCCACAGGCAGGGTATGTAAATATTATTTGTTTCCTCAACTGACTGCTCCCTTGCAGATCTTCTCAGAACGTTGTCTCCAAAGCATCCCCAGCTGACACGACCTATTCAACAGAGCAGCTGTGTTTTTCCTTCTCAGCTGTCGATTTTCCGTTCTATTTCAGACTAAAGTACCGAACTCTTTGCACGTAAGATAGTATCAAAGGGAGCCTGCCCAGAGCAAGTACTCAAGCCAATGCATGCCTCTCCATGCCCCATTTTTTAAGCTCTATGCTGCTTAGGCAGCCTCAGTCTTTAACACCAAGATTTCCTTTTCTGACCTTAAATGTTCCTTTCCTCATATCCCATCTCTCAAGAGCAGATGTTTTGCATTCGCTTGTAGGGGTTTCCTGGCCTTTGGGTCCTGAGATAAGAAATTGATTACTCGATTCTTCATCAACAGCACCATTTGCCAGGAAAGCGGTACCAGGAACTGGCAGAGCCTTGACCCCTGCAGGGGCACATGGCAGCAGGATTCTCAGCAAGTGATGGGAAAAGTCCCTTGTTCATGCAGAGATTTGTTCTTCCTTGTCCCTGAAATGATCGCACCTGAGATTATTATTTTCCTCTCCATTATACTTCAGCTTTGCACTGTTGAAATAACTGTGGCCTGTTCAGGTTGTCTTGCCGTTCTTCAGCGAGCAAAAAACTTCATGCAAAATGGCCGAAGAATGTTTTTCGCGTTATTTGTAAAAGAATTTCCTTGGGTGTTTGGAAGAGACACGAAGTACGTCTTGTGTATAATAAAATAGTGTTTTGTCAAGTTCATTAGTCATAGCAGGTCTGAGGAAGATACTCCTTGCTAATGCATGTGATTTCATTTATTGTGTGCATCTCTTAAAACTAGTGGTATCAGGCACCACATACTCCCAGCTACTACCTATACAAGCAGGAAGAAAAGGCAAGTGAGAAAGGACTTTCAGTACAGCTAATCTAATACAGGCTTTTCCTTTCAGTTACTTTTATTGCCCAGACCAGGAATTAAATTGTGAGATAGGTGCGGAAAACACTCAAAGCCTTTTCACTGCTGTTTGTTTGGGTATCTGTAGTATTCTAACTGTGGGTTAGAAATGTTTTATTTCCTCTTGCATGAAAAAATAGCTGAATCATGCCACAACTTGAACAGATAGTTTCTTCCTCCTCCAGCTGGTTAGAGAGCAGTCCCGTTAATGATGGAACAAAGATAGCCAGAGGCTGATAATTTAAACAAATTTACTGCTTGCTGCAAACCGCATCGTTTAGCTCTGCCTGTTGCAAACTGACTGAGCTGGTTCCCCTCACTGGTATAATTGCTTAGATGTAACCGGACAAACCGGACTTGTTCCAATGTAATTCCTCGTGTAATAAGATCTATCTCGATAGACATATTGAACCTAGAGATCTATCTGCAATAAACATATTCTTGATAAATAATACTTTTCAGCTGAGTTATTCAATTCTGTGTGGGAATGTCTACGCACAGTTATTATGACAGAGACACTGGGCTTTAATATTAACACCTTGCTTTAATCTGTGTTAATATTCTAGTAAAGATGAGCGTGAAGGAACCTTGTTGCCTCTAAGCTCTTCTTGGAGGGTGAACACAGTTAAAGGTAACTGTCCTCCAAAGCACTGAAGAAACCAGGAAAGTTTGGGAGCTGGGGGAGGTTCAGGTTGGACATGAGGAAAAGGTTCTTCACCCAGAGGTGTGGACACTGGAACAGGCTCCATAGGGAGGGGTCACAGCCCCAACCTGACAGTGTTCAAGAGACTGGACAACGTCCTCAGACACACGGGGTGACCTGTAGGGTGTGCTGTGCAGGGACAGGGGTTGGACTCCATGAGCCTTGGGGGTCCTTCCAACTCAGGACATTCTGTGATTATCTGTGGATGCTGACAGTCCGGGGTTGTTCTGGATGCTGCTACAGATCTGATGCCACTTGGATGATCCTGGTGGCCTGTCCTTGAGCTCCAGCCTGTGCAGCTCTAACTCCTATTTCCAACAACTTTCCTGTCCTCCAGCTTTGGCTGTGGAGTGTGACTTATGGGAGAACAAAGAGAAGTGTCTGCCAAGAGGAACATCACAGATTGCTGCTGTAGGGCCTCTGCAGAGTCATCCTTGCCCAGTCCAGTAATACTAGTGTGAAGCTCTTTACACTGTTCTGCATCTTTTGTCGAGAAAGTGGGAGTGAAATTTGCTTTAGCTGAGTCTGATGGGAACAGGAGCCGAGTCCCTCATGGGAACAGGCCCTACACCGGTCCATTGCACAGAAACAAAACCATGTCCGTAAGTGCAGGCAGGTGTTGCCCCTGTTTTCCATCAAAGTTCTGTTAGCTCTCACAGAACAGTTCTCCACCTAATTCCCACTTGATGTGCAACCCAACATGATCCCAAAGCCAGCGTCCACTGCTTTCTGCAGCCTCTCCTCTGTTGCCAAAGACCTTCATGCCCTGATCGCATATTCTCCGTGGGAAGCAGCAGGCATCCGTGAATAGGTCCTTCGTGTCACCTTTGGGATGTACCAGCGATCACGACACTGGCTGATGTTCACTCGCCGCCTGCACAGATCTCCTGGGAAGCCAACAAGACTCCTCTGGGCTTCTCCTCACGCTGATGGTCTCCAGACCGCATGTCTGCATTGACACCTCGCTCATGAAAACCCATTGGAGGAGTTCCCCTGTGTGTGCACAGAGAGGCTGGGTGAGATGGATGTGAGACACATGGACACAAGTCACCTTTAAGGGAATGACACTGAATGTGCCCTGGGTTTGCCCAGCACAGGACAGCGGTGCCAGGCATTCATAGCTGTGACAGGGACAAACAGCAGGACCATGGCCAGTGTGAGGAGAAATAACTGGTCCCCAAGGAGCTCCTGGGCTTGCAAAGTGCTTGTTTGCTCCAGCAAGATGGATTATTTAAAAAGCCTTAATTTTAACTGGTGTCGTTTCCTCGCTGGCAGTAGCAAAAAGGCAGTAATAGTAATAAACCCTCTGCGTTATTTGTCAAGTGTCTTTTTTAACAAGGGTTAATCAACAGTAAAATTAACAGGCCCCTGGAGGGAGCTACCAGCAGCCCACGCTGACTCACAGACTGAAATTTATGGCAGCGAGGAACTCGTTTGCATTTCCTCCCGCATGCAGAAAGGAACACTAACAGAAGATGTTTGTAGGGAAAAGGGGTGGAGAGCAGGGAGGAACGCAGGCCAGTGGAGTTGCTTTGGTTATAAAGAGCTAGGAGGAAAGAGAGGCAGCATTTCAGCTGCAGCTGGGGCTTCGGCGGGCTCCGCGATGGCAGACAGGAAAGCTGAGTCACTGCATTCCTCCATAGGGCTCTTGGGCATTTCCGCAGGTAGGGATGGAGTTTCTTGGCATGGGACGATGGGGTTGGGACTAGCTGCCACGGACAGCCCCCTTCGCAAAGGGGGCTCAGGAGGCTGTTTGTCCTGAGTCTTCTCTGCCTGGGTAAAGCTTTTAGATCCAGAGATCCCTGTGCCTGTTTCAGCAGCCAACAAAATATTTGTCTTGGCTTTAAAGTGGTGGCCTGAACTTTTTGTGCTTGGTCCATCCTGGGTGGGAAGCAAATCAAAACTTTTTGATAGTCATTTTCATAAATGATCTTTATTTGGATGCACTTCCCTCTCTCTTCCTTTCTTAGCTGTTTTCCCTGCAGCTCTGTTTTCTGTGTTCACCCCCTTTCCTTTGCTCCTTCTTTGTGTTTCATCTTCCCGAGTGCTGCCCCCTTTCCATTTTTAGGCTAGTTTTCTGTAAGCACAAGGCTTATGTGATCATCCATAGAGTGTGTGCGTCTGTCTGCTTTTTGTGTAATTGGAATCGGAGAGCTGATTTTTACCTTTATCAGACAAGGGGGGAGCACTTTCAAACATGATTAAGTTCAAGTTTGTTAAAACTAGGCACCGAGAAAGAGTTGAGACCTTGGACACAAATCAAGTTACAACACACCCCCCTAGCTCCTTAGATTTCATTATTTGTAGATCTTGTACTGTTATTTTTTTCTCTGTTCCCTGCTCTTGCCACTCTGGTTCTCTCCTGGTTTTTTGGGCAAAGTTTACAAGCTCTTTCTATTTTTTTTTTTTCCGCACAGGATCACTCTTGCTGGCAGCGCATTTCTACGGGTTAACCAGAGCGGCCCCTCTGATCCCCAGCACAGCTCTGGGAGTCCTGCTGTTGATTTTATCATCTCTTCTGGCATATGCGGGTAAGTCTCAGAGGGTGACCAGCTTCAGGGCCTCCCCCTTCTATAGCTTTGCATGTATTCGGTCTGCTTTGCCAACAGGTTTATCCAAGCCATGGCAGACTTGCCAGACCATTAATCCATTCTCCTAGAGGAGTGTGTCAGCACAGTAATTTTTTCCTATATAGGCAACTGAAGAAATCAGTGTTAGTTTTGAACAAATGCTTTACCAGGACCTCTGAGAGTTTTAACAGACTGAATACATGATTTCTCTAAAAATGATTCCCAGGCTTTCTGAGAGTACTTTAGGCATCCATGGATTTAAATGGCACATTGATGTGTAAATGCCAAGAGATCTACTTATCTGGCTATAACAAAGTCCACACTTTTTAGAATGAATGCTGAGTTATTTCTGCTTTTTAACTCAGAGCGATGAAGGCATGAAAACATATGATTTGATGCTGATATTTTTTCCTCTACAAAGCAGACAGTTTGGGAAAGACACTACGTGTTTTAACCCATAAAACATAGGTGCATCTCTTCTCCCAGTCATTGGTGGCACCCAGCATTAGTAGAAAGTGCTTAGAAGCAGCTGTATTGATGGGACCACATGGAATGGACCACTGGGCCGGTGATGTTTCACAGTTGGTGGGAATCAACAGCCTCCTACCAAAGGCAGGAATTTCTGTGCTCCCTTGTTCCGAGAGATCCATATTTGTGTGATTACAGTCCTCTGTAGCTTGGGGACTCGTTCAGCAGAGCTCTTGCTTCCCTTCCCAACTTGAGTCTGGCTCACGAGGCTTGAGGAAGAAACGAAGCATAGATCCATTACAAAGCTCCAGCTTGAAAGGAAGCTTTCAGGTCTACCCGTGCTGACCAGTGTCCTCACATCGTGAGGTGAGAAAGCACAGCAGTAAAAATAAGGTACTTTATGTTACTGTTCGGGGTAGCAAAGGGGTTGCATTCATCTTGAAGTATTCTAAATCAAGGGTTGGTCATTTTGGAGACCAGGATACCGAATCTGATAGTGCCTGAGAAGGAATGAGTTTTGCAATTCCTGAGAAGGCCCAATTGTTTATGGGAATCCAACAGGTTGTACGACACACAGGGAACACGAACAAAAGAGATGTTAAGATTTGATTTGCATTAAGGTATTATGGTCTTGTTATTGAGTCTTGTTGGCATCATGAGGAAGAGAAGACAACGGTTTGCTGAACCTTGACTTCATTAGGGCAGACAGTGTGCAAGGCCTGGTACAGTGCTGACCTGAAGGAACTCAAGTACTTTGAGTTCAACACAGGTGCTCTGATGAACACAAAATGTCCTGTTGATGGAGTCTTTATGGTTGTGTCTACACAAAGTAACGGGGCATGGTGTAGACCTACCCAAACTTCTGATGTAACAGCTCTGTCTAGCATCATGCAGGACCTGTGCAGCTCCATGCTAGCATAGTGATTGTGCTTCCGACATACTGTGTGCCTATAGCACACAGGGTCCTAACTACCGCTTTGCGTAACCTATTGTCTTGAAATCGCAGTTCTGCCTCTGTTGTCCTTTGTTTCACAGGAATTCGAAGAAGCCAAAGAAATGCCTCTCTGTTCTTGTCTCTCTGCCTGACCATCTCAGCGTTCTGGTGCAGCTATGGCGTGGTCTTCATCCTGGGAGGGCAAGGAGTTTTGAATGACACTGGTGATTTCCGCAATGCCTTGGTGCCTGGCCTGGTCACGTTTACTTTGGCACTACTCATTATCGCAGTGGTGGGCTTCCTTTGCAGAGAGGTCATCCTAGCTATGATTGCTTCTGCTGTCTCACTTGCCAGTGCTCATGAAGTTGCCATGCATTACAGCACAGCTTTCGGTTCCTCCGCTGTGGCTTGCAATTATATGATTGTCTGCTTGGTTGGTGGTTATTTTGCCCTGGGAAGGATTCTGTATTTCCTAACCAAAGAGAAAATTACCCTCCCAGGCACCGATCTGGCCAAGAAAAAGACCCATGATCAGATCCAGTCCACCAGTGGCAGCGTGAATCATTTTGCAGTCACCGCTCTGATCCTGAACATGCTGTCTGCCAGTGTCTTCGCCTGTAGGCTCCTGGGCGTCACTGGCAAACTATTTATTGGTCAAGTGCCCTGGCTGTGGGCAGCCGGCACCTACCAGATTGGCATCTGCATTTTATCATACCGTGCCATGGATGTCCTGATGGCTACATTCTTCGGTTTCACTTCTATCCTGAAACTTGCTGGAGGTTATTGCCTTCTGTACCCAATCTGGCAATCAGAGGAGCCGTCTTTCCATACTCCATTCCTGGTGGTTTTCTCAATTCTTTTTTTTGTCTTGGCTCTTTTTCTCACTCTTAAGAGCCCAGTGGATGGCCTGTATTTGCTGTTTTATGTGGCCTACTGCATTGCATTAGCTTGCAGTCCCAAGGGATTTTTTGAAGGTGGACCCCAAGGCGTGGATGTGGCCATCTTTGTGGCCTCCGCATTGATGGCTCTAATTCACCTGTACAATGCGAGTGCAAGTGCCACGATCCCAACAGGGAAGGGTGCTGTGAGGGCCCTCCTTGCTCGCAGCAGTTTCCCGAAGCTTCGTGAAGGGGCAGACCTTCACGCTCCCTACCTAGGGTATTCCAAGTATGCAGACGCAGAAGTGCTTGGCTACGCGTGCAGTGTCCTCGCTTCTTTTGCTATAACAATGACAGGGGACCCACAGGCTCCGCTTGCTACGGTTGTAATTCCATGGGTGGTGGTAGCTGGTGGGATCCTGAAGTTTCTAGGTGGCTCAGTGGCCTTTGCCCGGGGTAAAACCCTGGAAAGCAGTGCCTTCATTCTCTATGCTGTCATGTGGATCATCTGGGGCTTGACAAGATATGGTGGCCTCTATGGCGCTACCAGAAGCTTCCATGCAGCGGTAGGAATCATTGCTTTCATGCTTTTCAATGTTTTCATTGTCTTCTGCACACTCTTCCTAAACATCGCCTGGTTCTTTTACTCCCTCACTTTCTTGCTCATCGCTATCAGCTTCTTGCTGGACGCCATCCATGCTCTTCCAGCTGGCTATGACATTGCTGCCTCTCTCATCTTTGGTTTGGTCAGCTTCTACTGCTTCCTGTCTGCCCTTTCCAACAGCGTCTTTGAGGGTTCCTACTTACCAATGGGTAGGCCCATTGTGCAGCTGAGTGGTGTGGGGGGAGGAATGACCAAGTGCCTTCACCTGCCTGCCAGGAAAGCTTCCTCAGTCAAGAGGATTGCAGGTAAGGGAAATGCATAGGGCATAATGCGGGGGTGGAGGGTAAATTCTGGGAGGTTTTGTAGCAGAACACTGTTAAAATAGCATCTTTCCAATCCAGATGTGGAAACCATGATAATTTATGGGCGTTTTGATGAAGTGGGCCAAGTTACAAGAGTCGTTAGAAGCTAAATGCTCTATGGGGGAAATAAGACGAATTCCTTGATAGGAGCTGGGTTTCGCAGTGAATTTGTGTCTGTCTGTCCTGTATCATACCCCTGTCTGCTCATCCAGTCTTAAATACATGAATCCTCCAGGCTGGGGCTGCCACTGAAAGCTTCGTACAGAGAAAGCAGGGCAAATGCATGGTGCTTGCTCTCTCCACAGGGCTGAATGACTTCTGGCCCTGATGAACGTGTCCCAGAACTCCCCTAAATGCCAGATCTCCTCTTGGATGGATGCTAGAAAATGCACTGTCAGAGGAAATGCTTTGTTAGTTGGGAAAAGGAGATGAGAGCACCGAATTGGCTGTTTTGTCTGTGACAGCTCTTCCGTGAATTACAGCCCCTCACTTCTAGTCACTCAGGAGGTTCTGCCCTGTTCACATGCCAACAGATATCCTGAAGAATGGAGGGACTTGCGGCATCCCCACAGATACTGTGTATGTGCTTGTGGCAGCCTGTAATCGGCCTGATGCTGTGGAGAAAGCTCACCAGTAAGTATTTGTCTTGCCGCCCCAGCGAGGGCTTCCTTGGGTAGCCTAAAGAAGCCTATAGGACTTACAGCTACTGCTGAGCACTGGCTATAGTAGCCATCCAGAGCCAAGAGACACGTAACTCAGCCTTCATAGCAACTCAAGGTGATGAGCCTGGGGTGGAAGATCTGAATGAGGGAAGGAGACAGTTGAGCTGGAATTGTCTTCTAGGATATTGAAGGCTCCTGGCAGGTGATGGAGCCAGGTAGCTCGGATATCAGAAGGAAACCCAAAGAACTGGCAAATGGGCCAGTGGATTATATTACATATTTGTAGGTATATATTGTCACAACCAAAACACCTCTCTTGTTTAACAAATGCTCCTAGCTGTACTTTTGTAAGCAGCCAGGAGCTCTTGTATTAGTGGGGTTTCCTCAGAGCTTGGGCAGTTGGAACTTTTACCCAACACTATGCAAGAAGCTAAAACCTTGGTTTGGAGTAGACATTCCTGGTTGGGAATAGTCATTAATGTCCCTTCCTGTCAGGTAATCTGTTGAACAGTCCTACTCCTACTACAGACTAGTGACCTGGGGCAGAGCCTGCACACTTTGTCTTAAGGCTAAGCCTCACCAATACAATTTCCTTTACAGCTTGAAAATAAATCCCCATCTTATTTCCAGGCTCACTTTTCTTGCCTCCTTTCCAGGTCCAAGCGCCAGGCTCAGGATCGCCCCATGTCGCTCTGGATTTCTAGCCTAAAGCAACTGGAACCTGCAAAGCATTTGTTCACTCCCCTCCTCTGGGACTTCATGGAGGCTGCCTGGCCATCTCCCATTAGCTTGGTGGTTCCGCGAGGTGAGGAAATCCTGTTGCTTCCAAGCTCTCTGGAGAGCTTTGGCTTTGAAACTCCAGCTTTAAGTCATGCATCCCTGCAATGCCACATGCTCTGTGATGATATTTCTGGTAAGACCATTGTGTTCAGGCTGAGGGTACATCCATCCACAAGTGCCGTGTAACTCTTCCTTGTGCAGGTGAATGGGTGGACTTCCTGGGAATGAAGGACTCTGCTAAATACGTCGGTACCCCTCAGAGCGTCGCCATCCGCATCCCTGACTGCTCTGTCACCACACACCTCATCGACCTGGTGAGTGGCCAGAGCACACTGGTCCCAGCAGCACCGGTGACCCGACCTTGCCATTCCACTGCCCACGGAGCCGCCTTGGTGTCAGTCACCAGACCCAGGTCCTCTGGCCTGCTGGAGGGTAGTGAGAGGCTGCAGCTCCCTGTCAGCCCTCTTGACACGTTACCTCTCCTCCCTTTTTTCTTTTCTCGGTAAAGTGACAGGTTTGGGGAGTGAAAACTGCTAAAATGAGAAACTCACACAAAAAAAATACCATTAAGGTATGGGGTATGCAGACAGCTGGTAGCTGATTTTGTTGCAGAAAAGAGGGTAAAAGGAATAATCATCAGGTTAGAAAGCCAGAAAAGATGCAATTAACAGTCACTTATTCTGATTTCCTGCATAGAACACTTCCATTGCAAGCACAAGCTTATCTGAAGCCAGAATAACTTTAGAAGGTCCAGAGTGTGGCCAAAGGATCTGTGATACCCTGCATGTTCTGTTCAGTTCTGGGACAGATGTTGTAGATCTTCGGCAGTTGCTGTTGCTGGAAAACAAAAAGTTCTTTCTCGATCATCATCTGTAAACCCCAGTTCAGCAGAGTGTTAGTCACGTATACAGATTTGGTGGGACTGTAGATGCCTACAAAGTAGGTGTCTACCTGGACGAGTCACATCGAGTTCTCTTTAGAGTCAGAGACTCACGAGTCAACTTCAAAGAAGTTCAAGTCATCTGTTTTATATACCAAAACCTGCTCAGAGCTTTCATTCCCATTTTTCTGTCTCCAGGTTGGCCCCATTGCGGTCACATCAGCTAACCCGACGGGAGAGGCAGACACAACACACCACAACCAAGTGTACGCCAAGCTGGGAGATAAGGTAATTGGAGCTCTGTCTCTTTTTGTTCCAGCTGGTCCAACAAGGTGGAGGGATGGAAGAATGCAGCCACTGTATTTCCAGTAGACAAGTCAATAGGCGATATCATTAATCTCAGAAAGTGTCTTTTTAAAATAATCTCATGGACACTCCACATGTTGATGTCATAGTGAAAGAACAGTGTAAAATACAGAACTTGATAGGAAACCAAAATTCTTCTGTTTTATGCAGTATAGTAACAGCTTGGCGCTGTGAGTTAGTTTATCTTCCAGCACAGAATGATATGAGCAACCAAAAAATGCTGCTTTGCTTACAAGCAATAAAACCACTGATGCCTGAATGTGCCAGGGCTCCAGCAGGTACTGAGCTGCCAGAACATAGGGGATTCCCATCTAAAGCTGAAGCTGGTCTACAAACTGGTGCCAAAGCTCTAAAATATTCCTGGCTTTCAGGACTTTCAGAAGTTCTGGAAGTACAATGGTCATGGCAATTCAAATGGCTCTCTTTTGTTTCACTGCTGAATCCTGAGATTACTACATTTTGCGTATTCATGACAGGGCAGTTTCAGACAAAAGGTGATACAAATCTTCCACCTGTAACTCCTCAGAAATCTGGTTTTCTACAGATTTGCTTTGTGGATGGGACTTTTTCAAAGCTCCTCAGCTGATGTAAACCTATCTTTGCTGCACTGCTCACCTACACCCCATAGAACTCTTTCTCTCTCTTTGCTTTTACTAAGTTTGTTCGTTCCAAAGTCAGCCCTTAATTAGTGTCAATACAGTGGGGTAGGAAGGAGCAGAGTTGCCCTTGAGGATGATTACCTGCTATTGAGAAAGGGAAACTGCCTTCTCTTTTTGCAAGCGCCTGAGGGGAACTTGGTGTGAACATCTGTTGCTCTTCAGGTGGATGCGGTCCTCTGCGATGGGCCTTCTCCAGAGAACATTGCCTCCACCGTTGTGGACTGCACTAAAATCGACAGTGGAAACATAGGATTCTTCCGAGTCGGTATCATCCCCAAGTCTCAGGTAAAATTAATCTTGATTTTATTTCTACTCCCTTTCTCCATCTCCATTAAGTGGGTTTCAGACTGGGGGTTTCCTGGTTCCATGAAGAGGTGAAGAAATCTGTGGTAGCATGAGGAATTATCACAGGGTGGTGTGAAAAAGCAGGAAAACAGAGCTCTGTGTCACCTGCATCCTCATCCTGCCTCCGGACCACCCTCACACCTCTCTGTGCTGTGCGCTGGGGAATGCGTGAGGTGAGACTGATCCATTCAGGTCTGAGATCCAAGGTCCTGGACCTCCATGGGGCAGGCTCTCCGCCTACACCTGTCCCAGAGACCTCTGAGGAGACAGAAAGGCTTAGTGCAACCCCAAGGCCGAGTCCAGACAAATAGCTTGAAAGAGAACAGGGCATTATTTCAATAGCTGAAGATGAAATTAGTGCTGCCGCCCCTAAATCCCGCTCACTGTTTACTGATTCCAGGTGCTGCAGATACTGGAGCAGGTGCAGAAGAAACACACGTTGGTTCCTAGCAGAGGCACCTACAGCACAAAAGGCCAGGAGGAACATCTGGATCGCAGCCACACTGTGCACAACGGGGTGGGCACAGCTGCTGTGGAGGGGACGGTGCCACCAGCATCGCCCAAGGACAGCCTTGAGAATCACACTCGCCTCTGACTCCTGTGCAGGTCAAGCAGTTCCGTGCTCACTGGGAAATTGTTTGCTGGAAAATGACATAGAGGTCAGATTGGGGAATGGGAGAGGTTTCCCAGCTGG
This sequence comes from Pampusana beccarii, assembly GCA_013399365.1. NCBI lineage: Eukaryota > Metazoa > Chordata > Aves > Columbiformes > Columbidae > Pampusana > Pampusana beccarii. The sequence continues at coordinate 106,818 of VWYH01000251.1, read as the reverse complement.
AGGGGTGACTTATTCACCTTTCTATAGATCCTGCTAAAACATCCCAGTGCAGAGCTGACTTACCACAGTCACTCAGAAGTAAAATTTTCACTTATGGAGACATACAGCTTTCGCTAGAGATCAAACGTGACCAAAGAAAGTGTTATATCAGTGACAGACTGGCCCCAGAATAACAGAGCTTTATTCCTTTCACTGGGAGTTAATACCTATGGTTTAGGACACAGGGTAATGTGAAGTGTTTCATAATTACATGTCGAGGGATGAACTTTGCATGAAACTTGAAGTGCGAGAGGGAGAAGGGAAGATACAGGGGAGTGGAAGATATATTCAGGTACTGTACTCGTGAATGCAGCGGACTTTCTAAAAGAGGTGAGGCAAAGCCCCTCAGGAGCTGGGCCCGTATTCTGATGTGTCTTCTCAAAAGGGAGGTCACGGAACCCAACACTAAAAAGAAATGCCCTTGGCCAAGATGCTATTTTCTGTGCTTCACAGTCAGCGTGAGGGTGGAATTACTGTTTTGATGACTCCAATAATATCTCCTTAGAAGTGCTGGAGTGCTATGAAGGGCTGTCCCTTCCTATGTTATCTCATGCAGAGTATGAATTTCAGGAGAATCATCTGCTAGGGTGCTAGAAGCCGGTCTCTTGCCTCAGTAGCATAACTGTACACATCCCATGGTACATTTCCTCCAGAGCGCAGATTTACCGCAGAGCGGTAGCTGCTAACTGGGATGACATGGAAAGAAGTTTCAAACCAACGTGAAGAGTATTCCTTGGCAAAAGCTGCCTGGCTGTGCAGTCGATGGCTTTTTTTTTTTTTTTCCTATGAAAACTGTTGATTTTATTCTTACCTGACTCAGGTGCAAGGTGCTGATCAAGCTCCAGCTGAAACCAGTGAATTGATTCATTGCTTTCACCTGAAGTTCTGCTGGAACTTGAGCATAAATGCTGTGTCGTCAGAGGAGCTCAACCTCTATGAACTATGGCAAAACCAGGTCTTCTCAGCTTGTTCTTACAGAACTGGCTCACTTCCTGCAGAGAAAGAAAATGCCAGATAATTGAGTTTGTTGAATAATTCTGCTGGTCTACTTACTGTATCTCTTTGGAGTTTATTAAAACTGATTTTTAGAAAGCAATAAAATATTTTCAATAAAGTCATATGTCACACAGGACTGGGGTGTCATCTGCGGCAGGCACCTGAAAAAAACCTTGTGGGTCAAAGGTTTATGGATTTCAACATGTGAGGTCTCCTGGCCCTGCATGAAGGATCTTAGGAGGAAATCAAATTGCATCACTTTCCAGGGTGGGGAAGAGGAGAGAAAGAGAAGATAACTCACCCCCCTGATGCCAATTCCCTTGCTGAGGAGTGCTAACGAGCTATAAACACTAGGGCTGAATTTGGCCCCTTTCCAGTAAAAAACAAACAAACAAACCCCACCAAACATAAACACTGAAATCTGAGGCTGTGTGGTAGAGAAGCATTAATGTGGAGAGGTGCTGAAGCATCACAAAGCTTTTTGCTGCGGGAAAACAGCCCTGGCTTAAATATAGCAGTGATGCCACTGCCCTGTGCTGCAAATAACGATACATTTTAGTGTACCACAAGTGAAAAGCGGTTTAAAAAGATGGATTCTTCACAAGATGCCTCACCTGGGTCTATTTGTCCTCCTTTACTCTCTCTCCATGGTGCTTGTTTCTTATAGAAAGTTTTCATCGCAGTATCAGGACACTCGGAGAACCTGTGGGGGAACCATTTCTCACTTTGCTGGGAGAGGTGCAAGACGGGGAGATGTTTAATTTCAGTCCTTATTTTACCCCTCTGCTTTACCCCCTCTGCTTTATACAAGCAAACTGTAAAGGAATAGTTTAAGGAAGAGGAGCTTTAAATTAAATGTTTCACTTTAATCAAGGCAAAAAAAATATATAGTATTTTCAGAGGTTTCCTAGCATTCAAGGTGAAGAAAAACACCTTTAAAGAGAAGTGGAGAGAGAGGAAAAGCCAGTCTTTTAAGTGGCAAATCCAAAATACTTCAGTATGAAACCATTGAGAGAAACATTTAAACTTTCTTCAGCATACTTTCAGAGATCAAATCCGTTTGGAGATATTGATAAGAATTTATCAAATATTTTCATAATTCTAAAAGTGTAGATTTCAGTTAAAAATGGTTGCCCAGCCCTCCTCAGAGCAGACTCTCATGGAGCTGTTCCTCTCCTGTCCTGCTTAATGGGAATGAATTGCTCCATTGCAATTTGCCAGGCGGGGGGGACAGGAGGGGACTTGGGGTCCTCAGACCTCCATCATGGGAAGAGTTTGAAATGACTGAGAAAAATCAAAGACTTCTGCAAAAGTCCAATTTTGGTTGCATTGTCAATGACTCGGAGGCCTTTAGGCCTGAAAGGTCACCCAGGCAGACGAAATAATCTCATGAATTGGCCTCTTTGTGAAATCACCAACATTTTAGTCCCACTGGGGTTGGAAACAACCCAGGAAGAAGGGTTGTTCCACCTTGATTTTGCCCTTTGTGGAGCCCAGACATCCGTGTCAATTGAAAGAAAAAAAAAGAATGGAAAATAAAGAAGTGTGTTTTTCAGCTGCAGGAAAAAAACAGCTCACCCTTCTGAAAATAGAGCTGTGCCATAGGAACAGGAATTGACTCAGCGGCATCTTCGAGGATGCGTGTTGGTATAGAGGGTGGACCTGATACTGGAGTGGGCACAGTGGTTCAGAGAGGAAGGGCGGCATCACCACCGCCTCCGGAGGGTAACCAGCAGAAGCCTTGAGACATGGGCAGAGTCATCAATGTCCCTTGACCACCTCCAACTCAAACACCAGGAACTAGGAGATCTGTAGGGACAGAGCCCTCTCCTTTTTGGCTCCTGCTCCTGAAACAGAAAAGTCAAAGCCCACCTATAGCTTGGGGTGGGACGTGAGGTGGAGGAAAACACAGAAGCAAAGTCCTGCTTAATTGGCTAATAATAGTCAAAGTAAATCCCTTTGATCTCTGCACTGTTGAATGCACAGCATCTGAAAACAGAACCCGCGGTGACTTTATGTCATACTTACCTTGCTGCATTCTTCCTGGTACTCCTCCCTATAATGTCAAGGGCCTAGGGTTATTAAATGACCTGATTATCCAGTTTGTCGCTTTTGGGGAAAATACCACCAACAAAGAAATAGCATGTTTCAAAATCCTGGGCCAGATCTTCATCTGCTTCACAAAACACAGCTTGGATCTGCATACCTGACAGCTGAGCTGCTGTGCCCAGCCAAGAGGTGGACAATCTCTAACAGTCCCTGATGTTCCTGCCAGCTGTAATACTGAATTTACAGAGCAGCCCTGAGCCAAGGCTCGGAATAAGTCAGGACAGAGGTAGCTGGGTGACAGCAGCTGGGCGCTTAACCAAAGAAGAAAATAATTCTGTTAAAATTGTCTTTTGCTGCATGTTTCCCTCATTGTAATTCATGGCACGCCTGAAGTTGTCTGGTGTGGAACAGCAGTAGAGAATTTATCTATCTAGTGAATAAAATTGATTGTGTAAAAAATCCTGTGGGAAGAAGCAGTGGTCTGGAAATAGAGCTTCTTGAGTCATAACAAGAATTAACAGGATTAACTTCCAGTTGTGACTCCATCATATTCTTACTTTCTTACTAGAAAAGTGTCTGGTGACTCCAAGACTTTCACCTCCTCATTCTGCATGGCATCGTCATGGGGGCTGAGGAAGGAAAGGCTCTGCAATAGCGGCAGCTTTGGCGGGGACCAGTGAGTTTATCAGATAACTGTATTCCCCTGCTCCATCTCCATGGTTGCTGGCATCTCACTGCCAACAGAGATCAGTTAATAACTGACCGCGTCTGAGGGCTTGTGTTCAGCTCAGTGGCTCCATGTCGTTTGCCTGTGACATCTGATGGAGCCAGACTTGCACCTCCAGCCCTCTCAGTGTAGATGCCTGACCCAGCGCTTCGTTCAGATCCAGCCGTGCACCAGTCGGTGTGAAGGTGCACAGGGGCAACCAGGCACAGGTTCCAGCGCTCCATACTGGTTCCTGTCTCAGTACTCGCAGAATCACACGGAATCACAGAATGTCAGGGGTTGGAAGGGACCTCGGAAGCTCATCCAGTGCAATCCCCCCGGAGCAGGAACACCCAGATGAGGTTACACAGGAAGGTGTCCAGGTGGGTTTGAATGGCTGCAGAGGCACTGACTGGCAGAAGGAGACTCCACAACCTCCCTGGGCAGCCTGGGCCAGGCTCTGCCACCCTCACCATTAAGAAGTTTCTTCTCCTATTTCAGTGGAACCTCCTGTGTTCCAGTTTGCACCCATTGCCCCTCGTCCTGTCACTGGTTGTCACCGAGAAGAGCCTGGCTCCATCCTCCTGACACTGCCCCTTTCCATATTGATCCCCATCAATGAGGTCACCCCTCAGTCTCCTCTCCTCCAAGCTCCAGAGCCCCAGCTCCCTCAGCCTTTCCTCACACGGCAGATGCTCCACTCCCTTCAGCATCTTGGTGGCTGCGCTGGACTCTCTGCAGCAGTTCCCTGTCCTTCTGGAACTGAGGGGCCCGGAACTGGACACAATATTCCAGATGTGGTCTCACCAGGGCAGAGCAGAGGGGCAGGAGAACCTCTCTCGACCTCAGGGATCCCACAGCAGCACACGGGTCCCCAACCTCTCAGCCCCATGGGCTGGATGGAGGAATATTAGCAGAAAGTGCTGCAGAGCAGCCAGCGCGAGGGGACACGCTGTGGGGCTCGATGGGGAGGTCTGTCCTGTACATCCAGCTCAGCACTGCCTCTGGCCACGGTTCAGCAGTCACAATAAATACCTCAACTCTGTACAAAGGCTCAGAAGTGTGAGTTCTGTGAGAATCACCTTTTCATTCCTTCCTGGAAAACACAAAGAGAAGGTCTGAATCGTGTTATTATCTTTTTCTAGACAACATGAAAACAGGAATTTCAACAAATTCTGCTCTGACCATGAGACGGATGTCAGGGTTCAGACAGTTATCCTGAGATATATCTGTCTGAGCGGCTGTGGAACAGACACCCTGCAGTCCCTCCAGGACCAGCATGCCCGGGTGCCTTTGGGGAATCTCACATTCTCCACATTCTGCTGCAGAAGCAGAAAATTCTTTGACCCTCTTGCATGGCAGCTTGTCCTGGCTCTATGCAGCTCTCAGAGGAGCAGGGCTTGCAGGACCACATCCTGAATTTAGAGGCATTCTCTCCCTGAACACCTCCATTCTCAGACCCTATTTTTCATATTATCCACCCAGCAGGAAGTAACACGGGCCTTTCGTAATGAGATGTTTGTTGTCGAGTTTCAGTAAATAGCCAGCTCTGAATTCCATCTCTGACATAACACCAATTACAGAAGGTACTACAACAACCTTCCTCCTTTGATCTGGCTGCTGGTTGGCACCGAACAATTGCTCTCTTGTCTGCTAAATTAACAACAGATGCATATAACAAGCTTCACACTGTTGTGGGTTCTACCATGACCTTGTGTGATCAGTGGCAACACCCTAAATCAGGGGTGCCAAACTCCTTTTCACCGGGGGCCACATCAGCCTCGCGATTGCCTTCAAAGGGCCAAATGTAATTTTAGGACTGTATAAATGTAGGAGTAGTTACATTCATACCCTTGCCCTAAATTAACAGTATGTGCCCAGATTTTCTTTCAGTGCACTGTTCTTAAGAACCTGGAGGATGGGTAAATACCAGCGGCACCGGCTCTGCCCCTGACCAAGCTCACCTTATCTCCTCAAAATTCCCATAAGTCCCCTAACAACCTCTGGCATCCTTTCCCCTGCAGTCTTGCTAAGGACTGTGTCCTTCCACACAAGGTTATCAGATCTCACATGACCCAAGGGGTACCACAGCCCCCGTCCTCCTTCATACCACCCCCTACAATTGCTCCAGGCCCTCTTTGGCTGCGGTTGCCAGCAGCTGCGTTCACTTGCGAAAGAAACCAAGTCCTAATGAGTAACACAGAGTCTCTTGTGGGAAGTACAAAAGACAGTAGAGGTGGAAAAGGAATAAAAGAGTAGACATAGCAGCTTGTTACAGTTCCAGGCATGAAGAAGACACTAGCAAGACTAGGACAGTAATTTTTCCACTGGTGAGGTCCTACGTTGAATCCTGGGGTCAGTTTTGGGCCTCTCACTGTAGCCCTTGAGGTGCTGGAGTGAGTTGAAAGAAGGGAACGGAGCTGGTGAGGGGCTGGAGCACAAGTGTGATGGGAGCGGCTGAGGGAGCTGGGGGGTTCAGCTGGAGAACAGGAGCTGAGGGGAGACCTTCTGATCTCTGAACTGCCTGAAAGGAGCTTGGAGCCAGGAGGGTCGGGCTCTGCTCCCAGGGAACAAGAACCAGGATGAGAGGAAATGGCCTCAGGTTGCGCCAGGGGAGGTTGAGGTTGGATCTGGGGAACAATTTATTCCCAGAAAGGGTCGTGAAGCATTGGAACAGGCTGCCCAGGGCAGTGGTGGAGTCACCATCCCTGGAGGGGTTTAAAAGGCACATAGATGAGGTTCTTACGGACATGTATTCATGCCAGAGTTAGGTTGTGGTTGGACTCGTTGATCTTCCAACTAGAATGAGTCTATGATTCTGAATCCAGTAGGCAGCAATGACCATGGGGACACAGGATACAGTCATACTTCTCCTTGGCCACAGAAAGGGCTGAAATGGGGTTTTCGAAGACAGAATTAATATTGATTATGTTCTTCAGCTCACTTCCAAGCTCTAGCTCTCCAAAAACACAGGAAATGGTGAGTCAATGAAAGCTAAAGGCTTTGTCCTTGTCTATTCATAGCTAGACTTCTGATATGAAACAAAGCAGTTTTTGGGGGTTCATAACTGAAGACTGGCTTTACACAGCAGCTCTTGGATCCTTTGAGGTTGCTTTATCTGTGATACTACAGGTTTCGGTGATTTTTTTGAACTTTTTGAGTGTGCTTTACCCGGAATAGGACAATTCATTCCATCTATTGAGGGAGTCCCACCAGATCTCTGCGGGAAGATCAAAAGGTGGGTAGGAGGGTACATGCATGTGCACAACAAACACTAGAGACTGGTCATCTTTTCCTGATACTCTGCTTGAAATTATGTTTAAAATGTGCACTGATAACGTGCAAATTTATGGAGTTACGACCTCATTGCTTCCAGGAATATGCTTTTTCCCGACTCATAAAATTAACAGACAGACAAAATGAAATAATAAATCACTAGATCAAAACAAGAAGAAGGAAGGAGACATGTATGGGGAGAGCAGAACTGAAACCAGACAGCACGACCTTGGACTGGGTGAGCTCCTGGAAGGAAGTAACCAACTAATGGGACTTACAGTCCTATCTTAGGAATAACTGTTTCTTATTTTCAGATTAAACCATGATTGGAGAAAACTGCCAGCTGAGAGTCCAGGAGAGTGGACAAGTTGGTTTTCCGTGCTGAGACAGAGATGGAAATACAGTGCTCTGGAAAGCTGAACTGACCAAATCTTGCTTTCCTGGGAAAGGAGGCACTGTGGAGTCATTGGAGATTGGGTGATGCATTCACATGTGCTGTCATCCTCAGAGTGTTGGTCTCTTGGTCACAGAATGGGCCTGTCCACGGAGGGCAAGATGGCCATGCCCTAATGTTCCTGTCACCAGGCTGCAGCGTCTTCCCTGGAACACAGGTGTGATGCCCTTCACCGCCAGTGACATGTAATACAACTTTCTTCCTTGATGATATAAGCAGACGTTCAATTTTGCAACAACATTTTGCACCAGTGTTCTTTTCAATAAAACGGTGACTTTCTGTCCCCTTGCCCAGAACTTCCTCTCCTATCCCTGCCTCCCTTCCCTCTCCCAGCTGTTTGCACAGACAAGTGGGCTGCTCCTCTCTGCCATAAATGGTGCCCCATCCTTTAAAACTATTTAATTGGAACTCAGCTCACTTCTGAGCAAATGCTAGGATGAGGGAGTTGGTAAAATGAAGAAACCCATCCACAAGAGACATTTATGGACAAATACAACATGGTTATATCCTTTACACCTAACTCTGTTAGAAACCAAAGGTCCGGTTGCTCGTTGATGATCCCCATTTGGAAATGATCCTTCAGCAATATATAGTGTCTCGTAACAGAAAACACAGCAAAAAGTACTAGATATTAGCAATAGCTCTACTGAAAGGACCCTGTGTTTAGAGAGCTTGAATAAAGGAATGGAAAGCTCCCATTGTTGATCTAAGGAAGGTGTTTGTTTCCCTCTAACCTTTGTGGGCGCGGGTGGTCCAGACCTGGGGAGTTTGCTTTGAGTCCCTGGGAAGAATTGTGGGTGCGTGACCACGCAGACATTGCTCCAGCTCCCAACCTTCTCGTGCATGTTTACAGAAAACAAAGACCTATTATGTTCATGGAGTCTGGACATGGTGCTGCTCACTCACGTTGGGGTTGGTGACTAAGCCGTTTTCCAGGTTAACTTGTCATGATAACTATTTAGAGCCCAGTGACAAATTCCATTTTATATTTGGCTGAAGTGGCAGAGCTGACAACGTGATGTACAGACCAAAATCACAAAGGATCTGTGGAGATCAGATAGCCAATGCTGATGCGTAGGGCAGGATCTCATCACGCGTGCTCGGGACTTAGAGTGGTTGCTATTAGGAACAGAGTTAGATTAAACCCTCCTGGAGGCAGACATAGGTGACCGCCTTGGAAAATCTGGGCTTTTCTTTGGCATTTGTTGAAGATATCTACTGGGTGTGAGCTCCCAAGCCAGATACGTCTTCAATCACTTCAAGTTTTACAGTTCCTCTATTTCTGTGGTCTTGCATACAGAAATCGGCATTTCTGACCAGCATTGCTGAACGTTATGGAACAACAGGTTTGCTTGTCAAGAGGAGAATCAGGATAAATCTCAGCTAAAACACCAACAGAATTATGTTATTGTAAAATACTGTAGTTCACAGCATGTTAACGGAAGGGCTTTGTCATGATAATGATATAACGGGGATTTACCTAAATGTGTTTTGTAAAGGAAATATTCCATTCTATTTAGCAGCACTAAGACAACACTGAGAAATGTAATTTATTTCCTTATTGCAGCAAAGAGAGATGCATGCTTGTTCCCAGCACAGACTGGGGGAAGATGAAAATAATTGTTCCCTTTGCTGTGCCTTTCTTTTTTTATCATGCCACACCTGATGTTGGAAAACAGGTACAGCGCAAACTCCTCTTTTGCATAATTTCTCATGAGTCAGGAGAACGCTTATGAGATAGTGCGTGTCAAGTTGAGAGGCCCAAACTATCGTGTTCTGTTTTCTGTAACATCATTAGTTTGCTTTCTCATTCAGTAAACAATGATAAGTCAGTTAAAATATGAGAGTCCCCACCTTTACATCTCTGGCTTTCATTGTGCCTGTAAATACAAATGGTTTATTAGTTTCATGGTACCCTGCCGGTAAGTAATTCTTTGCATAAGCACGTTGTCAAAGGAAATACTGCTCACAATTCTCCCTGAAATGAAGCCGTTGTTCGAAGACAAGAGTTTCCTGTAGTTTTTTTGTCTTGTTCCATTTATAATGTAAATATATTTCATAGAATCATTTTGGTTGGAAGAGACCTCAAGATCATCAACTCCAACCATTAACCAACTGTTGTTCCTAGCTCTGAAGCTGCAAAACAGCTCCTGTTTTAACCCCTGATCTTCCAGTCACCAGAAGTGCTTTCCTCAAGGGTTGAGACATCCCAGTTTTGATTTACCTGCCAGATAGCAGCCATGTAAGGTGAGAGCTGCTTCTGCTACCGAAACGCTCACTGTACCTTGTCCCAGGAGGCCGCAGACCCACAGATAACTTATCCAGACAGGCCAAAAGTTGCCTTGGTGGACCAAATTCTGGGCCATTTGGTGTGGGCACTGATCATGGCAGAAAGAGAACTCTATGTCCTTCCCTTGAGCTGAAACGTCCTGTGCCACTGACATTGAGATGGTCTAATGCAGACCCACATCACAGAGGTGACAAGTCAAGAAGGGACCTTTTTATTTTTGTTTCAGCAGTTTATGGCCAATATTTAAAAACCTCATTTGCTTGGAAACGTCAAGTAGTTTTTCAAGTATTAAGACATGAGAGAAGTCCCATGTTGTGGGACCTCACCACATGCTTAAGGTTAAGCCTCTTCTGGCTGGTGGTGGACCTCAGCTGGCACTTGAATGCATTTATTGAATAAGTGCTTTATTGTACTGGGGCTTGCAGAAGGTTAACAACCCTTTGCACTACGCCAATAATCCAGTGCTAGTGGTGGCCTCCTCTCCTTTTTTTTGTCTAATGTAGTTTCCTAATTCATTTATCTCTACATGTAATTTAAATATTCTGTGGCAGCGTCTGCAGCTGGGTTGCAGATATACGGGGAGCACATGAACCACAGGTAACTGTCCCTGTGAGGCAGCAGGATTTATTGCACTAACTTATTGATAACTTTGTTCTGTGCCTTTTTGGGTCTGGGCCAGGGAGGATGATGGTATTTTAAAACTTCCCCAGAAAACCCCACAGTAATTTTCAGTTTACCCAGTCTCCTGTGGTTTCCTGCTCCCATCCCAGCTGGTCCACCTCACCCTGGCACTGTGGCGCTGATGACTTTTCCCTTATGCCAGATAAAGCTGGTCAGTCTGATCCGTGCTGGGAGGTGCACAGCGTTCTGGAGAGGACAAGGGGCCACGGTCCAGCACACAATGAGAAGGGGGATGCCTGGTCCAAAGAACAGGGAGTGCTCTGCCCTGGGTAGAATGGCACAGAGGTTTTGCTCCTTGCCTGAGGCTGAGCCTAAGGGCAGCAAGGCAGAGCCCTCCTGGCTCACATTTTATCTTGGGAGTGCCCAGGCAGCCCCTGGAGCTGCCAAGGATGAGCAGATGTTTGCTCTGCTCCCACCCCGCCGTGCCCAGTTGGCAGGGGAGGATGGATGGCGTTTTGCGGAGATTACAGGGATGTGCTGTCCACTCGCTGCAAGAGGAGGGAGATGATTTTAACCTGCGGGGAGGAACAGGAGCTCGTGACGCATAGGCTGGTCATATAGGTGTCACCCTGGCCGATGGCTCAGCGAGGCAGAATACACGCTTGTGTGCGAGAGAAGGGCCCAGTGTGTGCAGAGGCTTGTTTAGCTGTCACAAGGTATGTGCAGGGAGGAGAACATGACTTAATTCCACTTAGAGATGCTGGCACAGGCCGGGAAACCACAGGAGACTGGGAATACCCGGCTCTGCCCAAGCGGAGTGAACAGTGACTGCCCTCAGCCCAGGAGCGGAGGGTGCGGGTGGGTTTGCAGGGTCAGAAGGCTGCAGGGTGAAGGGGAGCCTGTGTTCAGACCCGAGGAACGGCTGCCAAGGGGTTTTGATGAGGAGTTTGGGGAGCTGCTTGAATGAAACAACATTCGTCACCTGGAGAGAGAGTAAAAGCTGCTGTTTATGGTGACTTGTGAGTGCAAACTGAATAGCAGGCTGCACCTCGTGGAGGAGCAGATGATGGACAACAACCCCAGCGCCAAAACAAGCTGAGCATGGTTAAAACCGGAGTTACTGTTTACATGTTAGTAATGAAGCGTGGGAGGAATCCAACCCCAAAAGCTCCTAGGTTTGGCTGCTCAGGTCTCAGAGCAGTGATGGGTGGGCAGGGAGGGTGGAAGCTCCTGCCTGAAGGTTTAGAGGGGGAATGTGGCTGGAGGGAGAAGTCCATGAGCAGGAGAGAAAGATACTCCAAAACGATCATAAGGAAGAAGAGAAGGGTGCTGTGAGGTGGTGCTGAGGCTGTGCCAAGGGAGCAACCTCCCTGCCCAGAGCAGGAGGGAGGAGAAGGAACAACTGTAGGGAACTGGCAGAGATCTGCCACTTGGACACTGCCTCCGGTACAGGAAAAAACATTACAGAACAACCTCCAAATCTGCAATGCACATCTCGGTGTTTTGAAGCCAGTCCCTTGCCTTTGGGCCCTAACTCATTGTTTCCTTGGTTGAGGTTCGTCTTTATTAAGAGTGAATTTCCCTCATCCTTGACTCCCCCCGCCTCTTGTTTGCTTTGGGGGAGAGGAAAGTGCTGATCTCTGGTCTTGGCAGAAAATTCCCTCCCCTCCATGCTGGATGACACAGGTCCACGTGTTTGGGGACTGGGTTGCAGCCGGGGCCCACACGGCTCTCTGCAGCTCCTGGCTTGGCCACAGACCCACATCAGCCTCTGCAAGGAGATGGGTGCCCCCAGACCAGCTGGGGAGTCTGCTGGGCCAAGCAGGGAATGGCTGGGAAGACGCCAAAGAAGGACAGGGGATGAATTCCTCACTGTGAGGCCTCTGTCAGAATCGCATCTTCCAATATTTATTCCTTTCTCTAGTGTTGTTTAGCCACGGAGCCTTGCAATTTTTGGAACACGAATAGCTCAGCGTAAATCAAAGGAAACTCAAAGTTCAAAAAAAAAAAAAAAAGAGGATTTATTTTGTGGAGTTTAGCAGTTTAAAATACACAGATCTGAGTGTTGTGGAAGGGGATGTACAAGCAGGCATGACATTCACAGTTCAAGGCATTTAAGAAACACAGACGCTCTGGGAATTCCTGCAATAAAGCTCCTGATCCTGCTGGCACTCTCTGGGCTGGCCTCGCAGCACTTTCAGGCACTTTCTGGAGACAAACAATAAATAGCTGCAGAAAACTCCCAGGAGAGTTGCTGGGTGGGGAAGTGCTGCTGTTTCCCAAGGAGGTAAGTGCTTGGTTGGAGAAGGTATGACTTTCACAAGGCCATGTGCTCCAGTGTGTCTTTTAGTGAGAGCAGGCACTGTTCCTTTACTCAGGGAAAGTGTCCTTCTGTTTCAGACCACTCTGTTCTTCACTCTTTCAAATATCTGCATCACCTTGCCTGCTGGTATGCAGCCTTCTCTCATGATGGTGATACCACCTTCCCAGAGGAAGAATACGAAAATTGAGATAATCCCCAAAGGGTGAAAGAAAGGCATGGGAATATAAAGAAACATTTTTGGCCACTGAATCGCAGAATCACAGAATGGTTGGGGTTGGAAGGGACCTCTGGACACCATATAGTTCAACCCATCTGCTAAAGCAGGTTCACCCAGAGCAGATCGCACAGGAATGTGTCCAGGCGGGTTTTGAATGTCTCCAGGGAAGGAGACTCCACTAAAGCCATCCGAATGCTCAGGATATGCAAATAATAAAGTTGTGTAGCAAGAGCACCAGAAACTTCAACAGTAAGCAAAAACACCCACCAACACTGACCCAGTACTTTTTTCAAGAGTTTAGTTTTCCACCAGAGAATCCCACTCAAATGACAACCTGGATCCAGCTAATGACACCTCAGCTTGTGCTGTTAGGTCATTGTGGATGAGCTCCTGTAACACCTTCATTCTGGTGGTCTACAAGGAGTATACACCCTTCCTTTCAGAAGCATCCACCCTCCCACTTGAAGCATTTTTGCTCTTATAAGGCAGATTTTGCTTGCACAATCATGTTTGTCCTCACTGCTTCGTTCTCTGTCAACAGAGAGGTCCTCCAAGGACATCTGTTGTTTGTTCCTCTTCATCGATGTGTTTGTAAATGTCCAGGCACTCAAGAACCGTTACTCTTGGAGCACACTGTGCTGCCAGATTGATATTGTTGAAAGGAGTGGCAACACCCCAGGAAAAAGCAATTGCTGACATAGAAAGGGTGGTTCTTACACTCACTTTCATCAATCTTTGTGCAGTTGACCACAGTTGATGCCACCACCTCGTCAGATTCTCCATCACAGAGAACACCCTCCAGCTTATGGCCAAGACGCCTGTAGGGGAAGAAAAGCAACAACACTACACAGTACTTCATATTACAGGGTGCTGAAATTCCCCTCAACACAGGGCATCAAACCACGACCACTTAAACTTGCCAGCCACCCACCTGACAGCTGGTTTGCAGTGCGATAGAAATGTCAGTGAACAGGGTACTCACGAGATGACCATGTCGTGGTGTGTGCTGTCAACCTCTCCACTAGGGTTAGCAGATGTGATTGCCAAGGGTCCTGTCATGTCAATGAGGTGCACCAGGACGGTCAGGTCAGGCACTCTGATCATGATACTGTCTTGAGTTCCCACTCTGCTGTAGCCTGCTCCAACTCCTTGAAAGACAGAGGACATTGGCAGAGGCAAGACTGGCACACTACCTGGCATGGCATCGGAGGGAGACCTCCTCCTGCTGTCCTTGCAAGTGACCCTGCTCCATACCCCAAAGGAAATTTTGAGTCTATTTGCACAGTTTCAGAAAAGTTTCTTGATCTGAATTTGACAAGAGCAGCTGTTAGATTTTGGAACTAATTGCAAAATGAAAAGATTAATGGCTGGAGATAACATAGCTACCTTCATGAATGTAGGATCTACCTATACCAGGGAGTCCAACTCCATATGATCATTGCCTACCCTCCAACCCTCTGTCACATACCTCTGCATGGTGAGGCCATCAGGAGGGATGCCCATGGGAGCCCTCTGCCCTGGGACAGGGACATCTCTCTCTGAAGCCCCTCACAGGGGCTGCTCATTCCTAACCAACAGCTGTGGGCGTGAAAGAGGTGACATTCACAGGCTGATGAACCTCCCTTGCTTTGAGTCTGACTGGGTTAAAGAAATCATCATGCTGGCTCACACTGTTAATGAGTCGTTACAGCTCATTAACACCCTTTGCTAAACATTTACCAAGGCTTGTAAGAGCTCCAGAGATGATTTCTCAGGATAAAATGAGCAGAATATCTCCCCATTGATGCCCGAAAGGGTGTGTGGATTGCAGACCGGCTGTGTAGAAAGCATGAAAGAGGGAGAGAAGGGTTGCCCCGTTCATCTCACCCAACTTCTTCAGCCACTCTCCTTTCTTGATAATGCAGCCGATGCCACCAGGGTAAACATTTTCCATGAATTCCCAAAGCAGCGGGCTGATGGGAGGAGCAGCTGCTCGCAACTGGTCCAGGTTTGAAATAAATATGCAGATGGGCTTCTCTTGAGGCCTGTCCTGCAAAAAACAGGAAGAGAGGAAGGGAAAAAAATGATGAAGAGAGAAAATTTGTGTTGAGAAGACTGGAGACCACTGGAATTCTAGTTTGTGTGCTTCCCGGGGACCAGGAGGACCAAGCAAGCAATACATTATCGTTTCACAAAGTGCTGAGCACAAGGAGGGAGCTGCATGCTGCGATTGATGCCACAGCTCAGGTCTGCATGTGCGAATTGAAGAGAAGAGCAGCCTGCTGTTGGGATCTTGGCAGCACACATCCAAATCCCCTGCTTTACACACAGCTGACTCAGGGAGGGCTCATTATTGGTGCTTTTAACATCTTATGCACCAGAGGCCTGATTTTCTTCTAACTTACGCTGTATAAACCAAAATCGAACCAAAATTCACAACGGGATAATGGAAGGAGAACCTAAAGCCCTGGAAACCAACATTTACATTACCACTTCTTCAGTTCTTCAGTGCTTTGAAATAAGTTTGCTGTAAAATGAACAGTGATATGGAGGGGAAAATAAAAAGAATGCACAAAGCAGTGTCATTTCAGTCCTCAACTGACATCAGTTTCAGCAGGGCCAAATGACTAAGGATCTGGGCATGTATTTACATTCTGTTTATATTATCTCATCGACAGGGAAGGTTAGCATTGGCACCAAAGCAGGACAGAAAAGACTGCCTTTGTTGCTGATGTTCACGCTAAGTGCCAGCTGAGATAGTCTGTTATGCTTATTTCTCCAGGCTAGCCAGGAAATTGCCTCATGGAGAACAGACGAGACCAGGCTGCAAAAGTTGTATTGAAGGTGCAAACTTTGAGTCTGATTCCAGTCCTGAATGTCTCCAAAAATCCGGGGAAATTTAGACCTGGGATTCTGATTCAGCACTTCATAAGATGGAGGACAAATATGGGTTTGGACCCACTTGCGACAAGTGTTGGGCCCATAGCTGTTTGGGTTTGTGCTTTGCCCCTCAGTGAAGCAGGATGGAGCCATCAAATTCCCAGCTCCCTATATCCAGAGCAGAAGGTGCTCTACCCCATGTTGCCCAACTCAGAAAATGGTCCATGGCAATTTGGTGTGGTTGCTCATCAACTCTATCCACGGTCAAGCTCTGAGGCTTGGGACAACTTGAAACAAGGGGTTCCCATTTCTGCTTCTGTACATAACTCATCTGTAGGACATACGCAGGATCCAAGAAACGAGACAACAGCTTTGTATTCACACCTTGATTCTGTAGACCTTCTCAATGGCTTGAGGGTGTTTGCAGGAGGCTGCCAAAGCATAAACAGTGTCTGTCGGGACCCCACACACTGCCCCTGTGTTCAGCAAGTCAGCGATGGTCCTCAGGCCACTCGTACAGTGAGACCTGGGGCAGACGCAGGGTGGAGGATCTTCAGTGTCCTTCCGAGATCTCTCAGCCTGGTGATAATCAGGAGGCAACAAATCCGTTACAGTGGGAATAAGCAAACATATGAAACACAGGGTAGGATTCAGGCCACCGAAAGGCATGTATCTCACTGTGCTGTGATAGCCGAAGGGCAGAGCCAGCACTTCTAGGGATGCTTCACCTTGAGTGAATTACAAGGAAGAAGTGATTAGTTCTGTCCCAGTAATAAAGTCAAAGGGACCAATTCAGGTGCAGATATTGGAACTGCTGATGCATACAATTACAGTAGATTAATCCCACCCAGCATAGTGACTGCTTCCTGGAGAAATAACTATTCTCCAAAATGACCTAAGGAAACTGCAAGGGAATCTTAAATCCAGAGGAACTTGAGTAAGATCAAGTTTCAAGTGTTTTCTCATGAGTCTCCATGGTTAGAAATGCTGATTTAATGAAAAAGTTTCTCTGCAGCAGGAATTAGAGCTGCCAGATCGATCAACGCAGTTAGGTGGAACTGCCTTGGTCAGACATACAAGACGGTAGAAAAAGTTTAAAGTTAACAGATACAGTGATGAGCTCTTGCTATCCACTTTGGGAAGCTTTTAACTTCCCTCTCCCCAAGGTTATGGCCTTTAAAAGTTCAGTCTGTCAGCAATTCTTGGCTTGGAGATGGCTAATTCCACAGGACCATGGAGATAGGCACCTTGGAGTGAGGTAGGAGCTTCGTAAGTGTCCTTGCCCTTTCTCCAAGTTTCCATACACGTTATTCATAATGGAAGAGAGTTTGTTTTCTGCTTATAGCTCCAAACAGAAATGCTGTGATTGGGATTTCAAATTGCACTAAGGAGTTCAAAGGCAGGACATTTGATGGAAAGACCTAAGACCCCAGGATATCCCTCCTGACCAGGAAAGCTACACCATCATGTAAAAAAATCTCTTACTGTGAACAGAGGGGGTCCCATCATCATGAGATCCTTCCCAAACATGCTGTTTGCAAGTGATGCTGTTGCTCCATAGAAGCAGATGATGCTGAAGATGCTTAGCATCACAACTGGAAAAAACAAACAAACAAAACCAACCCAGAGATTCAAAGGCAGAAAGGATGATAACAAAGGAGTTTTTTTCTTCCATGTCTCATGACTTCTCAGTATTGAAACCTTACTTCAGTCTTCCCTGTCATGCAACATTTGCAATCCAGTATATTTGTGGGTGTGAAAATTCAAGGTATTTCCAGGTTTGCCTACCTGTGCATCTTTTGCCATATGGCTTTTCTCTCTTTTTTTTTTTTTAGATTTTTCCCCTGGTGGAAAAGCTTATACAAACCACCTTACTAAAAACTCTACGTAATTACAAATAAAATTTTTCACTTGCTGCAAAGCCAAGGCTTCAACAGAACTATAGCCATTCACACTGCTTGCACTTTTAGTTCACCCCAAACCTTAGCTCACTGAGCAACTACTAGAAAGCAGGACTGTACAGAACCTCAGGAGGTTGTCTTGATCCAGCAGTGTCAGTCACATCTGAATGTTTATTAGAAAGCTCAAGGACCTGGGGATGGAAGGAGGAAAGGTTTCCTCCTCCAGTCGTGGAGCCAAAAGGCCCAGCAACTGTAGCTCACACACACAACGGTGTTCTACGGAAAGGTGGTACACTCATCTGTTTGCTTTTTTCCAGATCCAGGACATTGCTCCCCAACCGTGAACCCCCTCACTGCCCTCTATGGGTGAAGGTTTGAGGTCCAAGTTCGCCTAAAACTCACTTTCAAATGGCAAAGGGAGGTTCTCCAATGTAAAGAGCAGGAAACAAATGGTCAAGAGCTCCATTGCAAGGGTCATGCAGAGAAGCACCACGTTAAAAGCGGAAGCTGTGAAAGGAACAGAAACAAGAGGGACTCACATCAGAGAACAGCCCATTAAAATGTATGTGAAACAGCAGAAGAGTTCCTAAAACAACAATCTTATTTGATTAAACTGAGCAGCCCATGATCTGACTTCCCTGTTGATGGAGGAACAGAGAGGTACGGCTATGGTTTGTTCAGCCCTCAGATTTCAAGAGAGAAGCTGCCAAACCTTTAATCTGCCAGTACACTGTGCTCACATGGAAAACACTCCTTGGGCAGCCAAGAAGACTCTGATTTACAGCAGCTGGGCTGGAGGGTGACTGTGGATATATGCCAGTGTCCCAGTCAGTCTGACACTTTCACCTTATTTGAACCTTTTATTTTCTTTGAAATGTTCTTCCATCCCCTTATGACTGTTTCTTCTAAGCCCAGCTCAGCTTCTGTTACTGGCTGTGGGCAAAACATTTCAGTTCTTGCTTAATCTTGACAGAAAGAGCTGAGGCAGCCTCACTTGTGCATCTCCACCACAGAGCGGCCACAGATCCGATTAATGATCTGACCCCAAATACCCTTCAATAAACAATCACAGATGGTACTGAGACTTACCTAGAATAATTAAAAAAGCATTCAGCACCAAAAAGGCGATAGAACCAGCAGTGAATCCTTCACTGTTCCCCGGAGCGATGTCTATCAAGTGGCCTGAAATAGAACCAGCAGATTTGGTTGTGAGCAAGCCATTAAGTGCAGTGTAACAGAAGAATGACATATCTGCCGTTGAAATGGCAACGATTCAAATTCGTTGATGGTGGCCACTATAAAGAAAATCTACCACAATGAAACACATTGCATCTGCAATGCAAAGTACTTAAAGTATCAGCTGAAGAACTAGTGATGGTTATCCAAAAAAAGCTGATGATTTTACCTCCAGCTTGTAATAAACAGGATCTGGCTGAAAACATTAATAGTTTCTTGCTATTAAAGCAATAGCTTTAACTTCCCCAACAGGTGCTCGTTTTAATAGGACCTGGCATGGAGGCTGTATGAACATGCTGCCCACCTGGAGCTGAATAAGGCTTTTTAAAGCCCAGGCTCATAATTCTTGGATCTTCCTTCATGGCTATGACCAACTAAGGTGAACTGCTCCAGGCTTCTGAAGGATAAATCCAGAACCTGGAGTATTCCACTGCCTAAAAAGCATCTCCTGAGCTGCTATTATGAGGCAACAGCCCAGAGACAGCCTAAGTGCTGTCTCACAATAGTTTAGCAGGAAAATCTTGACCTCTGTTGGGATCAAAGCCATGACTTAGCTGACGTAGCTGCGAGAGTACCAAGTGACTGCAGCAGTGGCAATCAATTACATGAGTACAAGGCTGTTTGGCCATTATCTTTTTACAAGGAGGGGTACTGATAAACCTGGTGTCATTGAATCTCCTGGGAGAAGGCATTATGTTGGAGAAAGCAATCTGAAATTTCCTAGTTTGTTGGGGGTTTTTTTTGAGTAAGCAAAACAATAATCCTGACCGTGCATTACCTGCAAACCGCAGCCAGGTCCATGCTCCCCAGAAGGCAGCATAGCAGAATGGGAGAATGCAACCAAACCTTCTCCCGCCTTGGACCTGGATCCTGCAGACATACAGCTGCATTATGGCTCCTGGGATGAGCACGGAGGGTATGGAGAGCTGTCTGCTGGGGTCACTGAGAGTCCCCTGGATAGCAGAGACTGCAGCCAGACCATTGCAGATGTAGAACAAGGCATCTGGCACTTCAGCCCTGGTGCCGCTTGGGAAATTCTTGGACCTCGTGAAGAAGATTTTGGCAGCCATCAGGGTGGTTTGAAGAGCTGAGCTGGACATAGCCTGGACACCAACTGGAATCAAAACCTTCTCCCCAATGGAATTGATAAGGCTGGCAAAAGTGGCATACATTGAGAGAGCAGTGCAAAGGCTGCAGGCAACCCCGAGGAACAGGTAAGCACCTGGCATGGGGATCTGGTGGATGGAGGCGGTGGTGAGGATGATGAATGAGGCATTTTGCAGCATCTCCAGGGTATCTTTGTGGGCTGACATCAGAAAGAGCATGCAGGCAATGCCCAGGAAGAACCACCCACCAAACATTCCCAACCTGCTTTCTTGAGCCGTGGACGGCCCAAGGAAGGTGGTGAGTGTGAACTCTTCCCAAGACATCACCAGCCAGTAGAGGCTGTGGACACCAAACTTGGTAGTGTAGTACACATCGCTTCTCAGATAGCTGTAGAAGCTGGACAGCAGCTGGCAGCTGGAGATGATCGATATCCACACTGCTCCAACACAGAAGTTCTTTATGTACCCGAAGAAGTAAAAGGCAAATAAAAAGGAAGATACAGTATTGCAGATGTTGCCTAGGGCCATTGGCTCAGCATACTTTGTATTCTTCTTCTTTTCTTCCCCAAGAGCCTTGGAAGAGCTCTTCTGTGCTGACCCCAGTAGCAAGACATTGAAGAGAGGATGCCCGAAGCCTGGAAGGACGTACCGCTGTGTGATGCCCTTGAACAGGAGAGCCACTGCTCCATACAACCCGCACATGACAATGACAAGCTCAATGACACCTGACACTACCAGAGCCCACTGGCCAAACAGGGCAACTGCTTCAAACACCAGGGCAAGTGCGATGGCCCCGAATATGAAGGGCATGATGTAGTTCACTGTGGCTGAGCAGAAGGAGAGGATAAAGGAAATGGAGATATAGGCCACCAGTCCAGCCACCGCGCTTTGGCTGGCAAAGAGTTGGGCCATGCCAGTGGGCAGGAGGTGGCTGGCGTTCCCTGAGGTCAGGGTCACGTTCTGCCAGGAGGGGTAAGCGGCTGCAATGATGCGTGTAGCCCCGTAGCTACTCCACAGAGAGGAGAAGGTGAGAAAGGCTGCTCCTCCAAGGTGGTCGTACTTCCGGAAGGCAAGAAATCCTGCCAGGAGCTGGACAAAGCCTCCAATCAGGATGAGGTGGACACCTGAGAGACACATGAAGACATCAGGTGGGAAGGGTGACACAAAAGGGTTGCAGGAAGCAGTGCTGTGTCTCCAAGCTCTGGGCAACACCCCACCACAGATCCCACAGCCTGCTTGTGGCCAGCCCCACGTCCTCTGTCTTTCCCTCTCCTCCCACCTTAATGAGAAATTTCTGTGCTGAGCCCTGGGGCATGGCCACTGAGACCCGTGTTATGTTCAGTGTGGCAGGCAGGTCCAGGAGCGGTTTGGATTTATGAAAGTGGCACGTGGAATGGTTGAACCAGATTTCCGGCAGAGTTGCTGGGGAAAGAGGAGCAGCCATCCTAGGGAGCACGCAGACCTTCTGTACAGCGGAGAAAGCCCACACGCGTCCCACCAGTGCTGCCCGTTGGCCCATGGGGATGGCTCTCAAAGAGCCCATCCTGCCCAACGCTCTCAGGGGAAGTTCACCTCCAACCAGCGTCCCCCATAAGCAGCATCACCCACCTGCGAGGATGTCCTCCGCTCCCTGTGGCCTGAGGCCGGTGTGCGCCACCGTGAAGTTCTGCAGGCAGAGGAGGAAGGCGCTGACCACGTTCGCGAGGAGCCCCAGCACCGCTGGCTCGCTGTAGAAGACGGCGGCGAAACCGGCCGTGCTCGCCATGGCCCTTGCAGACAAAACAAGAGCGTCGGCGGTCACCCCCAAAACCTCACCGTCGTCGGTGTCTAGACCAGCGCTGCTTTGGGTTGGGCGCTCGTCCAGCCTTCAGAGCCGTGTCCCCGCTCCAAGGAGGGAGAAACTGGTGACAGGCTCAGGTGTTTCCATAGTGCCTCCCCGTTCGTTGCTCCAGACAAAGGCCCGATTCAAAGCAGAACTTTAGGTGCCTACTTTCCGGAGTCCTATCCAGAAAAAACACACACAACCTATTTAGGCTACAAAGATTTCTGGCAAAAACATGTTTAGGTGCCCCAAAGCGCTGCAGGTGGTGGTGATGGTTCCTGCCCCCTCTTCTCCAGTCTGCTGGAGATGGAGAGGAATGAATAGCCTAACACAAATGAACAAACATTCAGACGAAACCCACAAGGTATTTTGAGCCATTCCAGGACATTTCTTATCCACTGTTACAGACAAACAGGCAGGCACGACGCACACATACACAGTCTCCCTTCCAGATGGAATTTTCCAGCCCCATCCCTTTCTTGAAACTCTAGTGACTAAATAGTCTATTTTCAAACCCTTCATATTTCTACCATTAACTCGTCTATTTGCAGGCAGCCCCCACATTTCCATTCCTCTGCACTCCTGGGTACCATGAGCTGGAGTTTGCTCTCTGGAGGTTTTTGTTAGGAAACAAAGATGAAAATAAAACAGCAATGTTCTTGTTATTTTGGTATTTTTAGAACATTTTATGACCTAAAGGAGCTGAAAAAGGAGAAAGTGATGTATTCTGTTCTCAGCCATTCCAAAAAGCCTTTTGGAAAGAAAGGAAAGCATGTGGCACTAGTATTGATAGGTGAGTGAAGGAGCACCACCCAAAGAAGAAATAGTTCTGTGAATACTAATGAATTTAAATCCCAGTGTCTACTCTCAGACACACAGTATTCCTGGGCAGACATACACATTTTACAAACATCAGTCACCTATGGGCTCTTCCATTCCATTGAAAACCTCATGTTTTCCTTCTCTCCATTTATTCTAAAGGATGTGATTTTCACAAGAAAACAAAGAACGAAGGATGAGTTGACTCCGAACAGCTCTGAACTGATTCAGCAACTTAAACTCTCATGAAATGTGGAAAGGGCAAAAACTTTCAAGTGAACCTAGGGGGGGACAATGAATTAATTGAATTATTTGCTTGTGCTAAACATCAGATTTTTTGGTTCAGAGAGATGCACCGAATCACGGTTCTGCAGGAGGAACACTCTTTTTTAACATCAAGCATCTGTATAAACTACTGAATTGAAGGAGGCCCTAAGAAAGGACGCACCCATAGGGAGATCTGAGCAGCTACTTGTGGAGTCCAAGACATTGTCTTTTTCTTTTTTTCTTTAAGTGACACTCAGATATAAATAAGCGGTTTGGTTTAAATGGTTATACTTGGAGGCAAACCACAACATTAAGTTCCTCCAGATGTTTTGCTCTGAAATAGCTCAGGCAGTGGCTTTCTAGGCATGCTGCAACAAGCACCTGTTTTGAGTTGGTCTCTGGAGGAGGATGAGATGGGTTTTTGGAGGAAGATGGTCTGGCCAGGTAACTACTTGGCTCACAGAAGTGGTTTTTGATTTGCCAAGGCTCACTTTGTCCGTGGTTCCTGTGTAACTAGCTGTGCTAGTGGTTCCAGAGCCTGCAACATACAGCTTGGTTTTGTGAAGGATTAAGAGACACGACTAATAGGGGTGTTTCTCTCTGCTGGTTGGGCAGCCCTTCAGGGGACACCTGAGGAGGGGTGAAAACAAATAGCAGAATATGCCGTATTGGGCTATGGAGGTGTAAGGGGAAAAACATGGAAAAGGAGGAGGATGAAGGAGCTTGCCTTGGGAGGAGAAGGTTTTAGGGTTAGAAACAGCTGCAGACCTACCCACTGCTCACACCCACGCACCACACACTGCAAACACATACTTGTGGTCCCAGTCCTGAGCATTTCAGCATTTGTGCTTTGCCTACTGCCTCTATTTCATGCAACACAAGGACACATAATCCCCTCCTGTTATTGTCTCAGGTGTAGCAGCACTAGTAATGCCGTGTGCTGCACCAAGACCTGCAGAAATGAAGGTCTGAGTGGAAACACTCGGGGATGTTTTCTGTTCAAAGCATGCCCAAGCCTTGTTTGTCCTGAGGATAAACCCACTCATGGCTGCTGTCACTATCTGTTTTGTATAGCTGTTGCCTCTGGCACTTCGTAGGGACCTGTTTCTTTGCATGCACTATGGAAAACTGATAACATGACACCTCTGCCCCCCACTCTGTAACACAGCAAGGAGGGATCTCCTTCCAAGTCTTTCCTTTGCACTGAGTTGTGCAAGCTGGGCATCTTCAGCTGGGACTGATGCCAGGTAGCCCTTTCAGTAGAGATTCTGCAGGCAGCGCAGGGGCACTGCCCAGGAAACCGCGAGGACGGGGACATCCCCACGGTGAGCAGGCAGCTGCAGACCTGGGGTGCTGCCAGCCCTTCCAGAGAGCTGGCTCTGCCGAACGGGGCAGCCCGGGGCGATCCTTCCCTTGCACAAAGCCCTCAGGCAGTGGGGGTAAAGCCAAAGCCGCCCCCTCACACACCCAACATCCTGCATCTTCTTTCCCTTTCCCCTGTGCTCCTGACATTGCTCAGCCTGGGGTTTGCAGCAATGGTTTGTGAGGTCCTCCCTCCAGCCCGACTCTTCTCCCCTCAGCACGACCTCTGAGCCGTGCCCACGTGGCCAGCATGCCAGCGGGGCTGCAGCCTCCGAAAACCTTTTCCTTTACATATTGCCTTGTTCACAATAACTTCCCTTCACCCCCTCCAGAAAAGGTCATTCCCCTCTGCACCCCCTTTCCATCTTGCTGTTATACCTGAGCTTTGCAGACCTCCCTGTGCACATCAGCTTGGCACTGACATCTGCTGCCTGTGCCTCTTTACCTTGACTGTTATCAATGGGAATATGCTGGTGCATGGACATTGTCTCCACAGGAGGGTGGAGTAAGGCTTAGCATGCCGTAGGACACATATAAATACCGAAACGTTAAGCTTGCAGACACTTATTCCCCAGTGCCATTTTGTGATTATTTTTCCATCCCACCTTATTAATGATAACAAATGTTTATATAGTTCTGAGCAAATACTGTGTTTCTCAAGATAAACGTGTTAACAGAATGAAATGCAATTCTTTTCGGATAAGCATACAGCAAGATTAACAGTACACAACACGACTACACAGCTGGAATAAGTATCACAACTCTGACTTTGGTGAAAAGCACCACAAAGTTGCCTGAGATGCATTGTTATGTTCGTAGTGATCAAGGGTCTGCCTAGTAGTTAGCAGAAAATTCAGCCTGGTTTTAAATGCAAAATGTATCACACCAGGCTGTTATTCTGCACAAAATAATAAGCGGCATGTTAAATGTCCCCAGGTTTCGCTATCGGACAAAGCAAAGAGCCATGGCATTCCCCCAGAGTCCAAACACTCATTTGGGAATGAAGGGTCCCAATATCTCCTGGAAGCCACAGAGTTCGCATCTGCACTAACATTTCAATGAACCGGCAGCACATGGCAGGCAGCATCGCAGAGCTGAATATTTAGAAGAAGGAGAGATATGAAAAGATTCAGCCAAACTACAGAACACTGAATGTACTCAAGAAAAGCATCAAAGAAAGACACCAATGCCAGACTTGTCCCTCTGCAGCTTGGATTACCTGGTTTGGTGACACTTCAGCTCAATGGGAAGATGCTCTTGTCCCTCTCATTTCCTGGTAAGTACCAGTTTTATAGTCGTCCTCTGTAGGAGGAGCCTAGGGCCAGTTGCTTCACACATTGGCACCTGTAGCATTTTGGAGACAGGAATTTCCTTGAGCTTTGTCAGTTATTGTCCTAAATCTTTTTTTATTTCCTGAAACCAAGGGGGGGTTCCCTTCTGTTCAGCAGAGAAAAGCCACCCCTCCTCATCTATTCCCCCCACCCTCTCAGTCCCCGGAGGCTGATGTCATCGCACTTGAAATTCAGTTGCAAAAAAAAACAAAAAGCAAATTGCCTTTCAGAAGCATATATAAACCCTGACACCAAAGCACCTTTCAGACACCTCTTCCATCCCTCGTATCAAGCCGTGCAGAGCTGGGGATTAAGCAGAGGTAACAGCCACCAGCATGGTCTACTTAACCTTACAGGTAACTACTATTTCACGTACAAACCCTATCCATCTCTGATCTTTCCTTTTTCGCTTTAAAGAGGTAATGTTGTTTGCCGGGCGGTTCCTCAACTGGTCAAAATCATCATGGCATTAAAAGGGAACCTGCCCCGATACTAACAAAATCGGATGGTTTTCACAGACACTTTACTCATAGCTACTAACCTCTTCCTTCCATGCCTGCTCCTTTGATGTGTCCCAAACCTGTTTTGTGCAGTGCCATGGCAGGGGGGTTGTTGTTGTTGGGATGTGCTGGGTGTTTTTTTTTCTCCTCGTGTCCACTCCGAGCTGGTCCTGCTCGCAGCCACAAGAGGATTTCATGGTAGGACTGAAAAGGCTGCGCTGCCCCTTCTCCTGCACTGCTTTACTTCCCTGGCTATTCTTGGCACCTCTGCTGGACTGAGCTTTGGAAAACATTTTTTTTTCTCCTTTAAATATGTAGTTAGTTTTATCCACTTGTTTGATCTCTGAGTGCCTTATAATGCCATGTTATAGGCACAGCCAGTAAAACCGCTCTGAAAAAGTTCAAGCAGCTTAGGTGACAAATGCTCTTTCTCTGTCTTTACTCTAGAAATACCAGAAGTTCTTGGCAAGCTCCCGGCAAGTCCACAAAACTGCTGCTCACGGTTTGTATCTCTCTGCAGAACAGCATTCCCTATCCTTTCTCAAAGAGCATCCCAAAATAATAATGTAATTACTTAAAAAAAATATATATATGCTGGGCTAAGCGCACTGAGATAAACTGCTCAAATTCTTGGGAGACAAAGCAAGCTTGGGGGGTCTTGTGATGATTATTGCCCTCGGCTGCTAAAGAACAAGGAAAAAAGTAACAGGTGGTAAAAATGCTGATTGTTAGCCCTGCACTGATTTAGAACCAGACTTTCCAAATTCTTACACTTTGACCATAAATGTAAGATATTTAAATTGTAGTTGTCGTCGGATTGCTCAGATCCTTAACTCCTGTGTTTGTCATTCTTTATTACATCTGATCTTGCTATTAACATTGCTTGAAGGGCTTCACGGATCGTTCTCTATGTCTCACAGCCAGTGTGTTGTCTTTGCCAGGGCTGCATGTCTACAGCTTCTCTGCTTCAAAATTTGCTAAAATTATTTGCTTCAGACAAATTAACCAGAACTTTTGCTGTGCAGCCTCTTGGTCTATTATAAGTTTGTCTATTAACTTATTTTAGGATGTGTTATTAATACAATAAGTAAAATGGCTGTTACTTAATGAGTACTTGAGAGCAAGAGAAATAATAATAATCCGCACAGATTTATTTGATCTTGGATAAGCTTATTAGACAGGGTCTTTTTTTTTTTTTCTTTAATCAAGTCACGCAGCACAGCTGCCATACCAGGACAAAAACGCTGATGTAATGAATGTCTTTAACTGAAGGGTTAAAAAAAATTGCTGTCTACTGAAGTGGCAAAGGGTATTTGATAACAGGAAGGAAGCAATCAAAATTTTATGGCTGCAATGTGATTCGAGCAGATTTTCCTCCAGCCTCTCCAGTCTCTTTGACTTCACTGTTTCCTTCTCCTTGAGGGCGTTGCTGCTTTCGTTTGTCGTAGACTGAAGATGCTCTCGGAAAACACAGGGAGGACACGGATTGTTGTCAGCAGGAGGTTTCTGCTGAGTGTTACAGATTCCTATAGCAATATATTTCATAGAGCCGCTGCAAGGGGTGAATTTTGTTTCAGTGAGTCACAGCAATGATGACATTCTCAGCTGTGTTTACAAGTGGTTTTAGACTCCTAGGCTCTAGGTGAGTCCAAATACGTTTGCAAGCAAACTGTGAGTCAGTAGGCATGACATTTAAGAAAGAATACAAGCTAGTGAAATTAGGGAATGGTCGTTTTTTAAATTGGGATATTTTCTGCTTAAAAAATGAAGTGTCATATGTATCCACTGATTTTGATGATGTTTCCTGTAAGATGCTGAAGCAAAATATTTTTTTTTCTTGCTTCACTCATCTTGACTTTTTCATGTGATTAGTTTCTTTTGGATATTAATGCCACCTTTTACCTGTGTGCATGTGCATGTGTACCCCTCACATACACATATAAGTGTATATATATATATATACGGATTCACAATCATGCAGATGTTAGCTATATTGAATTTGATAGTTTTCCTACTTTCATGTGCACTCTCAAAATTATATTATAAATTATAAGGGGTCATAATAATTAGAATTACATGAATTATAAATCCATCAAAACAAAGCAACTTGTCACTAAAAAGCACAATGGTCCCAAATTGGACATTTCCCACAGAATTTCAACACCTCAAAGATTTGGAAATGGTGACTTCCAAATCCAAAAGCGCCACTAGTTTGTGCTGTCTGCTCAGCCATATCTTACAGTTCATAAATACGGGCACGGATTTTGCCTTGGGAAGCTCAATGTGTTGCTTCTTGTCTACCAGCACAGGTGCTTTTGGAGACAGGAAAAACTTCCCTTCAAACATCAAGCTCAGGAGATCTTCTGGTTTAATCCCCTTCTGAAATGTAGGCTGAATCCTTTGAAATCCTGAGCTCAACTATGAAAGAACACACAAAGGAGGTTTTTTGGGGGGTTGGGTTTGGGGTTTTTTTTGAGTGCAAAGGGCTTAAGAGCTTTTCTGGCTGAGTCAAGACACCTCAGTGCCTTGTAGGACCGAACTTCTGGATAAACCCAGACTTTGTGTCTAGTTCTGCTTGCTGAAAAATAATAGAAGCTATAAGAAGTTTGGTTTTTATGTGACCTGCTCCCAACAGGGCACCACTGGTAACGTAGCAGGGCATTCACTCTGCCCTTTCTCCAAATAAAGGGACACAATTTGCATTGACCCCCCAAAAGATGTTTGCTTGAAGCAAGTCCTAGGGTGAGAGGACATGTCTAAGCCCCGGAACTGCTTTACTTTAACCTTCTCAAAGCCACCCTACGAGGTGCTCAGAGCAGTCCTTGCAGGGCAGGAGACTGGATGTGTTGTGGACCCTTGAAAACCCATGGAAGGAGACAGGATTCACACCAGCCTGCTCAACTTGTGCTCCTTGTGCTGCTGATGAAGGTGAAATGGCACCTTCCCCCAGAGAAGATGCCAGTCCCCTCTCTAGGAGCATCTCTCCGCTGTCTATAGAGGGAGCCTGGGGCAATGGCGCTCCTCTCCTAGACTCGGCCAAGTGCCTGAAGCCACAGGAGGTGGCTCTGGGCCCAAATGGCATTCTCAGGTAGGGGCTCACAGCCTGGGACAGCACAGGGAGCCTGTATGTCACCTCCCAAATCTGTAGGGCTGGATGCAGCCACAAGATCCAAGGGACATGCTGGGTGTATCTTGCACTCTCCAGCTACCTTTGTCCTTCAATAAATTCAGTGAGACCAGAAAGCGAAGACTTGTGAGCTGTCAGCACATGGCCCATTTGTGCCTTTACCCCCTCCCCTCTCTCTCGGTGCTGTAGTGGTGGCCAGGAGCGCTCCGGAGGAGACCGTGACCAGCAGCTTCGCCTCCTTCATCCACGCAGTTCGACCCGAGCACTTGTCCAAGACTGTCCGTCACAGAAGCAAGAGGATGATCCTCGACAGCATTGGGGTTGGCCTCGTGGGCAGCACGACGCATGTGTTCGATATTGCTCTGCGGTACTGCCGGGTAGGAACAGCCCCATATTCCGTGTAGTTGCGCGGTCTCCACCCTGACACCACCACCACAACCAGGGTCTTATTTCATGGCCGACGCAGGACTTTTGCCTCGCAGTGGAGGGGTGTTCTGGCACCACACAGTCACTGCTTCACTCAGCATCCTCACCTGGATTTCCCTCCCTTTCGCAGGAGCTGTATTCTTCAGTTGCCGTGAGCTCTGTCTATGGCAAGCCAGGTGTAAAGCTCTCCCCGACGCTGGCTGCATTCACCAACGGAGTTGCGGTAAGGCATGTTCTTCCAGGAGAAGCTCTGCTTTGTGGTGCCTTCTAAGATACCAGTCAGTATTACAGGAAGCAGGCTGGTGCCTGGGAGGGGTGATGAGGGGCAAGAAGTCATGGCCTCCTCTGCAGTCTTGCACGTTGCTTTTAGAGGGACCAAACCACCCCCCTGGGGACCGCTGGGTGACTGGGTGGATGTTATTACAGAGACAGCCTCAGCAATATCAGCAAGGACCCCTAGCCCTCTCAGCTCCCAGCCCCACACATCAGCATGTCTTTATCTCCATTTCCCTGCCAGACTCACTCCATGGACTTTGATGATACCTGGCATCCTGCTACTCACCCATCAGGGGCTGTTCTGCCAGCTCTTCTGGCAGCTTCCCAGATGCTACCTCCAAGTACCAAGCCCAATGGCATGGATTTTCTGCTGGCGTTTAATGTGGGCCTGGAGGTACAGGGAAGGCTCATGCATTTCTCCACTGAGACTCACAACATTCCCAAAAGGTAAACCTCCTTTTCTTCACGGAGTAGGAAGAGGGTCAGTCTGTTAACAGGCCTACTCAGGGTTTCAAAATGTTGGTTTAAGTTTAGCTGAACTCAGGGTCAGGGTAAAACCCTACTGAGAGACAGAGGCCAGTTTCGCCAGGGCTGATGAGGTACCACTTATCTGGTTTGCATTTGGTGACCTTCAGTGATCTTCCCTCAAAAATAACCATCAAGAGGACTACCACTGAGTCTGCAGTTTTGCATCTAAAATAAACAGGGCAGGGGCATAGAACGGGCAGTGATCCACAGCCATACAGACAGCTAAAGTGTGGGCACAGTATCCAGCACAACTTCTGTCTGTGCCAACTGCCGTTCACCAGGCAGTGCTCTGGTCTGGTCCAGGAGATCACATCAACCAGAAACCATTACCCTTGGGCATGTTCTGTGAGGCCACCTTCTTTGCCTGGGGGTAGAAAGTTTGGCTTTATGGACACAAGCCATGCCATCTACTCTTAGGGGAAACTTAAAAATGATTTCTGGAGTTGGTAAGCTCACTCTGTTTTCTCAAATCAAGTTTCAAAGCGACATTTAGTTTTCAGGTGGCTAAATTTTGAGTTAGATGAATCCCACCTGCACCAGAGCCATGAGGGATTTCCCCTGGTTAACTTGGCAGTTAATTTTCAGGCTCACTGGCAGGTCTGGTAGGTGAGGTGCATGGGTTCTCCCTTTCCCAAGCAGGCAGGGATGCTCATATCTGCAATTTTCCCTTCAGGTTCCACCCTCCCTCGGTGGTTGGCACCATGGGCAGTGCTGCAGCCACTGCAAAACTGCTCTCTCTCAGCATGGCCCAGTGCACACACGCTTTGGGCATCGCCGCATCGCTTGCAGGGGCACCCATGGCAAACGCTGCCACCCAAGCCAAGCCATTGCATATTGGAAATGCCACCCGCCTGGGCCTCGAAGCAGCACTGCTGGCTGCCCGAGGGATGGAGGCTAACCCCTTAATTCTGGATGACATCCCTGGTTGCTCTGGATTCAGTGCTTTCTATGGTGTCTATCAGCCCAAACCACTGTCCACACCAAGTGACCACCATGAGTTCCTCTTGGAGAAGCAGGATATTGCTTTCAAGCGCTTCCCAGCCCACCTGGGAATGCACTGGGTGGTGGATGCTGCCTTGTCTGTCCGGAACCTCTTCATCAACTATGCAGGGTCCTTCTCTCCTTCATTAATCCGCACCATTGTGCTGAAGATCCCAGTGTCAAAGTACATCAATCGGCCTTTCCCCAGCTCTGAACACCAGGCCAGACACTCCTTCCAATTCAATGCCTGTACAGCCCTGTTGGATGGTGAAGTGGGTCTCAGCTCCTTCTCAGAGAGCAGCATCCACCGGCAGGAGCTGAGGGAGCTGCTGGACAAAGTGGTGGTGGAGCACCCTGAAGATAATGTGGCCAACTTTGACAAGATGTACGGAGAGGTGGCGCTGCTCCTGCACAGTGGGGATGTCCTGACAGGCAAATGTGACACTTTCTACGGGCACTGGAGGAAGCCTCTGAGTAAAGAATCGCTCCTGAAGAAGTTCCGATCCAATGCCTCTCATGTGCTTCCAGAAGAAAAAACAGAAACCATCATCACTATGGTGGACAACCTGGAAAAACTGTCAGATAGTTCCCAGCTGGCCAGCAGCCTGTGAGGGAACAGCATGTTGTTTTTCGATAAGGGACTTATCCCAATGAAACTCTAATTTCTTTCTTCATTGGTGCTTTTACTATTGATTTCCAGTGCCGAGAAACTTCCCACCCCTTGAAGTCAAAGTAGACGCCTTAATACCAAAAGAGCCCACGAGGCAGGAGGTGCATGTGTGTCAGTAATTAGCACACAGATTAAACTTCAACTCACAGTTCACACCACCTGAATAGCCGAAAGGCCACCACGAATGCAAAAAAAATGCCATGGAAATCTGTGAGTATCATGTGGTATCACCTGGAAGCCAGTTCCCCAGAAGGAACTGGATTTGGATATTTTTTAAAGCTGCATTTGAAGTTATTTCTGTACAGAATGCCTGACTGCTGAGTCTCGGATGAAGAGGAAGTTCAGCTGCAAAATGTGTGCTTTTCTTACTGCTCTTCTGGACACTTTTCAGATCATGGTTAGTTAGTCATGCTGGCCAGATGAAAAATCTATCAGTTACTGTAAACAGCCCTGCCTGCAAAACTCTCAGGCAGAGGTGTTTGTTTTGTTTTGTTTTGGGTTGGGTTGGTTTTTTTTTCCAGTAAAAGCCTCCCATTTCACTTGGGAAGTGTTGGTCACTTCTCTGTGTACAAGGGATGGTTCAAGCACCCTTAAAACCTGTCTAGCTTTTCCGGATGAAAGGCAATTGGTAGGTGAAGAACCCCACATGAGTCCTACACCTACACCCTGTGCCTCCTTTGAGGTGATCCCTGCCCATCCCAGGACTGTGTCACATCATCCCTCAAGGCTTTGCACAGGTCGCCCAGGCACCTCTTCAGAGCTGGCTCACCAGAGGTGTTCTCAATAGTCTATGCAGAGACAGGCACCTCTGGATGGTGACTTGGGCACATACATGCTGTGACTCACATCGGGAAATTCCTATTTCTCTCCCCTAAGAGGAGGGAAAGCTTACCAAGACTCAGTCCTTAACTCATCTTTCCAACTGGCATGAAATCAGTACGTGTGCTCCTGAGTAGCCATTCACTGAAAGGCTTTCTTACCCTGTGCCTGTTCTGAAAAATGAGATGGAGAACTATGCAATATTCCTTTGCACATTATACAAACGCTGTGGTTGCTGATCCAAATTATTTTTTCCAATATGATCATGATATAGGTACAGAATATGTTGCAGAAGTTAGGGGTGGCTTCTGCAAGGGGGACCAAGGTGGGACTAGACAGGCAAGAAGGAGTGTGGGCTGGTTCCTTTTTAGCTTGCTGGTAGTGGTCTGTGCAGAGAACTTCCCAGCCAGAGCAAAACTGTTTGCCCACCTGTTAATCCACTTTCTCCTACTGTCTAGTGTATTCACACTGAATCTTTCTCAATAAAGAACTGAAGCAAATTCATTTTCTGCATAAAGATTTAATGCTACATTATGTAGACCTCCAGGTTTTGAGTTTTAATCTGAACATATGCAATAGAGAGGCTCTTCCAATAGATGTGGAACCCTGCAGTGGGTAGGACAGGGCCAGCTAGATGGTTGGCCTGTGGCCAGTAATTTCTTCGGAATAATATATTTACATTGAGCCCTGTAGTTTGTTTGTCCTGGTGAGAACATTTTGTCCCTGAGATCTGGAAAACCTAATTCATGTCTTGGTTGTCCCATCAGCTGCAATCCTGATGCCTTTCAGTAGATGATCTGTAAAATTAGGAAGGGAAAGCACAGGAAGGCTGGTAGGGTCCATTTGGCCCCTTATCAGTTGAAGCAGTAAGTGGCTTTTCCAGAACACCTGGGAGCTGAAGGCATACCTGAGATTTTTTTCATTCATGGCATTTCCTCTAAAAGCCTAGGACCCTGAAAATGCCTTCAGTATCCCAGCACAGGAAAATGTCTTAACAGTTATTTCCAGTTTCCAACAGCAAATGTTTAATATCCTTAAGTAATTAGGAGGCCCAAACCGCTGGCAAAGGAAACAAGGTCTTACAAGACCCAAGGAAAAAAATGGCCTGTGAAAACTGTCGACCAGTTTGTGTGACACTGAGGGTATTCAGCGACTAATATGGTGCCACCAAAGTCCTTAATTTCTGCTCTCAGGCTGAGTAAGAAAAGAGCCATTGTCCTTCTTTCTACAGCTGTTCCA
This sequence comes from Pampusana beccarii, assembly GCA_013399365.1. NCBI lineage: Eukaryota > Metazoa > Chordata > Aves > Columbiformes > Columbidae > Pampusana > Pampusana beccarii. The sequence goes on along the minus strand of VWYH01000251.1, from coordinate 72,578 downwards.
AGATAAATGACACTTAAAATTAAGAAAAGGAAAGCTTTCTCCACAAACATATTTACAGTAGCAAGCCCAGTGACGGAAAGCACACTTGCAGTGCAGAGCCAGGCAGGATCCGTGTTAGCAATCCATCATGAACTACAGCCCCACGCCAGAAATTAATAGGGCTCCGCTGGAACCAGCGCCTGGCCAGGGAGAAGCCCTGGGCAGCAGAGAGCGGGGAAAGCTGAGGCAGGGCTGGCAGGAGCAGGAGGCTGCTATCAGCCTTCTTCTCAATGGTCACCGACCCTCTCCCGTGGGCAGGACCCACCCGTGGGGCTCCGTAGTGGCTCCGGATGGAACCGCGGGCCCTCAGCACCATGGAGAGCAGCCGGGCCGCCCGGGGGTCCCTGCCGAGGATCCTGCCCGGGGGTCCTTCCTGGGGGTTCCTTCCCGGAGGTCCTTCTTTGGGGTTCCTTCCCCGGGATCACTCCTGGGGGTTCCTTTTCTGGGGGTCCACCCCGACGGGGCTCTCCCGGGGGTCCTTTCCTGGTGTTCGTTCCCTGGGGTCCTTCCCGGGAGTCCTTCTTTGGGGTTGCCTCCCGGGGGTCCTTCCCTGGCGGTCCCTTCTTGGGATTCCTTTTCTGGGGTTCCCTCCCTGGAGGTCCTTCCCTGGGGTCCCTCTCGAGGGTTCCTTTCCTGGGGGTTCCTCCTGAGGGGGGTCTCCCGGGGGGTCCCTCCCTGGGGGTCATTCCCTGGGGTCCTTCTTTGGGGTTCCCTCCCAGAGGGTCCCTCCCTGGAGGTTCTTCCCTGGGGTCCCTCCCAGGGGTTCCTTCCCTGGGGTTCCTTTCCTGGGGTCTCTCCCTGGAGGTCCTTCCCTGGGGTCTGTTCACAAGACAAAGGTTATGAGGTTCTGTGACTGTCTCCCATAGCAGCTCTTGTCTTTAAGTTCCAACAACTGGTCCATCTCAAGCTCAAAGCAGCTTTCACCCCTCGGCCACCCCCGGCACAAGCTTTTATTATAGTCTGAAGTACTGAATTTTTTAGGGCTTTGCATTTTTCCACACCGTGGAAAATTTTGGATTTCCCATGAAATACCAGCAGAAAAAAAAAAAAATAGTACAATTTACAGATTATTTCAATTTTAGAGAGGATTTTTACTGTAGAGGTCAGAAGAGTCCTCTCTGCCATCCAGCACTATTTCCGTCGTGATGACGTTGCTACCTCAGTGTGGCCAGCTGGGGAACTGCTCTCCTTAAAATACCCAAGTCCTTCTTTATTGTTTTATGCTGTTTAAATAACAGGATTGCTTTTTAAGCTATTAAAACAAGAAGAAGAAAACTTAAGAGTGTCTCACAAGTAACTGGGTGCAATCAGCTGGAGTCAGAGTGGACTCTGCTGCTGTAGATGCCCAGTCCAGCTCTGCTGACACACTTTCCTCCTGGCAGGGGTGAGTCCTGCCTCCCCTCCCACAATGCAGGACATCTCTGCTTTTTCCCATCCCAGCTGACAGGAACCCTATAACTATTTATGCAGAGCTGAGCATGAGGCACAGAGCTTCAGCCTCGGGAGCACTTTGTGTGTCAGACACTGAGGCCAAGTTGCCAGTTTCCAGGCAGGAACTGGATTTCAGCAGTCTCAGCTGGATTTAAACCACTGGCTTGGTGTGAGAGCCACCAGTGCCGGCCAGCCTGGGTCAGGCCAAGCAGGCAGACAGAGAAGGGAGACAGAAATCTTCAGGTGTGTAAAAGTGACTTTTAAGAAGAGAGGAATGACAGGTTCTTTGTGTTCCTGGAGGGCAGTGTAGAAATGAGAGATTTCAGTTGCAGCAAAAGGGGTGGCAGACACTAGGAAAAATGTCCCAAAAAAGAGCAATGCTGCCGTAGCAGGACAGATTTTCCAAGAAGGTCATGAAGTCTCCACTGATGATGATTTGTAAAAGTAGGATTCACACCCAGGGGTGAGAGCTGAGCAGGCTGCCTTGGGAAAGCTCTCAGGGTTCATGCAGCCCTACTTTTATGGCTGGGATTTAAGACTTGTCCTAGGTTTGCAAAATAAAAGCTTGAACCTGAAATGGGCCATCAAAAGCCTGACCTCTGCAGCCTTTATCCTGCAGGGACACAGAGTATGGAAACCTCAATCAGATTCTCATTGGGGTCTCAGAAGTAGATGGACATCGTTGGACCCATGTCACCAGTTCTGGCCATGGGACCTTCTTCAGTGATCACCTCAAAGGCCTGGGAAGGCGCATAAGGGCAGGGTTTTAATGCTTGTGGTAGACTTATCAGAGCGTTGTGCACTCTTCCCCCCCAGCCTCGAAAACATGAGCTGTTGGATGAGACAATTCTGACATTCCCCAAGACACAGACTCTAAAAGTGTCACTTGGGAGGGTCTGGCTTCATGCCTTTGGGGGTCACACTGCCCTGTGCACATGCTACACCTTCCTCACCTTCCTCACCTTCAGATGATTCAGCACCTGTTCCAGGGGCACCTGTGTGATAAGGCAGATGTCTGCAGAGCCAGGGACTGAGCACCGAGCCTTGGTTTCAAACTCCTTCCCAGCCTCATGTAGGTTAAACTTCTGGTTGTCAAAATGCAAAGCTTTGCGATTTCCCTGTCCCCAAAGTAAAGAATCAAGGTGCAACGAGACTTACTGGGTTGGAAGTCTTCAGCATCCACTCACCTGTGTAGTCCTAAAAGTCCCGGGGACCTTCCTGTAGTCCTGCTAACTCTGGGCTCTTGCTGTGGCAACCCAAGGACAAGAACAGGCCACTCCAAGTGTCCCATGGCATCCCTGGAAATGTGGAACGACCCAAGAAAGTCCTGCAGTCACATACAGCTATTTCCAAACCATAATGGATGTAAGTTTTTAGTTTTGGGCATTCTCCATCCTGCCTGTGGGGCAGCCGCACAAATAATGCAGAGGATGACACTGCAGTGGGAACAAATATAAGGCAATGGGAAGAGGGTGAGGAAGGAGGTTTTGGCATCTCTTTTCTTTGCAGACCCTCAAGGAGATTTCTACAGGCTTGTATGGCAGCTGAGACCCCATGGATATGCAGGACACTCATCTGCCATCTGTGCCTGTCTGAAGAACAAACTGAGGCTCACTGTAGCCTTGGGATGTGAGTGCAACTGCCTTTAAGAGACTTGATGGGGCATGAGAGAAGGACGTAAGCTTGGAAGTTAAAAAGGTGCAGTGTGTACATCCAGAACAGGCCAAGTGGCCTGAAACTTAGGCTGGAGATGAGTTTGGACTGTTCTGAAAATATTAACCACTTCTTCCTCTATGTGCCAATGGAAATATCAAAACAACAGTCTGCCAGACATCTTCAGAGGGTGTGTAGGTTTGAGGGTCCTTCTCCTTCAGTCCTATAAATTGTTTTTCACAGAACTTTTCCCTCTTTTTTTTTGGTTACTTTGACTCCTTATACGGCATGGTTTGGATTTTCCTCTGGCTCAGCTTGATTCTGTTGAAAGTCAGAGCTTGGTGGCCTGCAGCTTGTGCTGGTCCTATCATCCCCACTCCAAGGAGTGCCCCAGATGTCCTATTAGAGAACCACAAGGACCAGCCGCTAACCCAGAACTGCAGTTTCAGCTTCCCTAAGCGTGAGTTTAGCCTGTCCTCCAATGTTACCTTGAAAGTCACCACCTCCGTGCCCAGGACTTTGGAATAAAAGACAACAGTGTCCTCAACGCTCTTCGTAGTCAGCACAAGGTGATCCAGGTGCCGGATGAAACATGGGGGTGGATTCATACACTCCTCCTTCCAGGACATCTTATGGCTGGGAACTAGTGTGCAAAACCACAGAACATGAAGTTTAGGAGCATCCAGCTGCTCAGTGAAATGGTCCAGGCAGCTGTGAACTGAATGGTGAATGGAGATTATAGAAGTTTTCTTTCGGCCTGCAGGTGGCACAAGTACAGAAGCAATAAATTCTCCTCCCTGGAAAAGCCTCAGACCCCCCTGCTTTGCTCTGGTGGGACTCGAGCATGTCAGAGCCCCTGGAGGGGGCCCGATCTGGGAGTCCAGCTGGGTGGCCTTGCTGAGGGCTGATGTCACCAAGATGCTGAGCTCCCAGTGCACAAAACCCTGTGTGCACCAAGGATGGGCCACGTGTGTAATCCTTCCCTCCAACTCCCTCTGGTGTCCTCCCAACCTTCTTCACATCCAGGTGTGGACACATCCAGGTGAAGCAAAGACAGAGTGTGAAGATGAGCTGAGCCCTGGCAGTGCAGTAGGAAAAGTCTTTGGGGGAAGAATGTTCCCGGGAGAAGAAGGCACCAGTACACACATGGAAAGGCACTGTGTCATTATCTTGCAGGAAAGGGAAAAAAATCCTTTCTGGTGCCTATATAATGTAGATATAAAACAAGGATCATGGACCATAAGAAAGAGACTGCCGCCCTGACCAGCACCAAGAGGATGAGAACCTGCCACCAACGTGGGACTGAGCCGAGGGGCAAATGGCCAAGGGCTCTTGGACTGTGATGTGGTGGCTTGGCAGGGGAAAATCAGTTTTAGGCAAATTAAAGTGCTGCAAATATTTCAGTGACCTACTTGTCACGTCTCTGCTTCACTTCAGCCCCATCCACACCAGAGCAGGATCCCTGATGGTTCTGCTCCAGTGACTCCAATGACCCCCTGATGATCCCCAGACTCCTGATCATCACACACTTTTAGAGCAGGCTCAGGCTAAACGCCATGGCAGCAGATCTTCCTGCTGTTCCCCAGAGCCTGGGAGCACCTTTGCACCCAGCCGTGAAAAGGAAATGGATCTGGACCTAGTGGCCTTAATGATATTTTTGGGAGGCTGTGAAGTTTTTGTTTCGTTTTGGGTTTGGTTGATTTTACATTCAGAAAACTTGGATGGTGAAACTAAGAGAGTTGTGACAAGCCCCTCGATGATAAATGGATTCAAGTTTCCTTCAAATCAGTAGCAGCTCACTACTTAGATACATTTACTTCTTGCTCATAAAAAGCCCCAAATCCTGATGCAAATGACAATTCACTCTTCTGAGACACTCAACAGGTTCTCCACTGACACCCCCATGCAAGGGAAGCCTTACACTCCCGCTGCCTCTGGGGGAAAGAAGAAAAAAAAGTGGAAAATAAACCGCCTCAACAATAATGCAGCAGGAAATGGCACAAATCAGAAAAACAGCTCACAACACCAACCCCCTTTGGCCTTGTAATTTGCCTTCAAAGTGCTAGAAGTCGTCACAGGCCAGAGGGTGAGGCTGGTGTCAGAGGCTCAAGGAGATGCAGCATGAGGGTACGGGGGACTCAACAGCCTGGGTTCACAGCGAGCCTTTGTGTTTTCTCTGATGTTGGGTTCATATCCTGTGGCATTGCCCTTCTGCAGCACGGGAATGGCTGGCAAGGAGAGGTTTCAAAGCCCTGCTGACACAGGAGCGAGGTCAGCATGAAACCAGACACAGCTTCACCGGGACATCTGCTCAACGCAGCCAGAGGAGCTTGCTTGGAGCAGGACCCCGATGTCCCCAAACCCGAGCTGGGACTGCAGTGTGGCTCAGATTGCCCAATGACTGCACCAGTTACAGGGGAAGCTGTTAACAGGGGCAGCAGAAAGCCACTGCTCCTCCTTGCTGCAGATGCCGTTTGTGTTTAACAACCTCACCCCCGAGCAACCCGGGCTCCGTCCCTCTGCAAAGTCCTTTCCACCCAGGAAGATTTCCAGGTTCCCAAGTTGCAGAGTCCTCATGTCGCAGCCTGCAGGTCCCAGCTCCAACCTTGCCAATAGAACCCTCCTGTCTCACGAGAGCCCCTCAGAGAGCAACCGCAAGGAAATCAGACAGCAAAAATTGACTGAGTGTCTGCAAGAGAGGACTAACAGCTGGGCAAGCTGATGCCTGACAGGTCCCTGATGACTGTCCTTCTCCTGCTGCCCGGAGCTGAGCTGTGCGAGCAGCAGCTTCGCAGGAGCATGGGGGGCAAGAGCAACAAGATGAGAAACAGGAGCTCTGGCCACTGCTCCCCACAGAGGTTTTACCTTGACCCAAAGGACCTGAAAGTGCAAATACCTAGTGTCGCTTGAAAAAGCCTGGAAAAAAAGAGTCTGGATATTTTAGAAACGTATCTCTCCCTTTGCAAGGGGCAGCTGTGTTAATGTGCTTTATTAAAGAACACAGTTGTGCTTGGTGCTCAGACTGGGGTGACTTACAGCTAAGAAGTGTATCCCTGGAGCAGAGGAGCTGGAGTAAGCAGCTGCAACAGACTCCCTGGCCGCGGGCAACGTGCTTTCAAAGAACCTTTCAAAGGTTCAGTTCTTTGCCTCCAAGATTATTTTCTACCATGCAACTTGTTGGTGTCTCATCGCCCTGCCAGGCACTCGCTGTCCCTGGGAGCACTGCAACCTCCCGCTAACCGGTAAGAGGCAGATGAGCTGTAGGTGACACGCTAACAGGCAACGTGTAGCAAGGAGCAATAGCAAAGGAACCTCAGGGTGATGTGCACAGCTTTGGGCACATTTTTGGACACCCCTTCCTGCAGACGTGTCCAAGGGAATTGTCTGCGGCCCAAGGCGGAGTTTGAGACTTGCTTTTTCTTCCTCTACAAAAAACAAACCCATCAAAAACAAGATGGAGTTCTGGAAGTTCTAAAGCCCTCTGCACAGTTAGTTCTAAAGCATTAAGTATTTCGGGCTGTGGAAAAGCTGCCAGGCAAGTGGCTAAAGGCACAGGACATTGTGTTAAAATCATTCTGCCTAGACCTTCTCCACCCAAACTGCCCACATTTCACTGTGTACAGCAATGCGCCAAACAAAACCAGAACTTCTGATATGTGGCAAGAGCTGAAAACGTTTGGGGCTTTTTTTGCCTCAAACGAAGGGAAAGCACATCCGTGGGTTGCTGTGGGAGAAAGTAGTCAAACTATCTGCACCCTTTATGTACATATTTTTTGGATTTTTCTCTCCAAGTTGGCCCACAGAATTTCCCCCAAAGCTACTTCATGGGTTACCATCTGCTATCAACTAGTACTAGTCGGGATGAGTAGGTTAGACAGGCCAATCCCAGGACATGCAACACCACCCTTGTGCCTTCCTTGTCTTGAAGGTCACTGTGGGTTCATTCACGCTGGAGAAGGCAGAGCTGGGTTGGAAATCCCACAGCAGGAGCTCAGCAAAAGGCTGTTCCTCCCCAGCATCGCGGGTGTCCCTTAAGAGCCATCCAGTGGGGCAGTTGCCGCTGGTCTCAACACAAAACAACGGAAAATAAGAGGACACCAAGGCTCTGAATGGGGAAAGAGGTTCATAAATCTGCCCTGAGGGCAGTTATAGAAAACAGACCACACTTGTTTTTGAAACACAGCTTTCAGCCCACCCCTGTGGGCTCTGCAGCAGCCCCATGCCGGCTGGCCCGGAGTGGGGCAAGAAGGACAGATTGATGCTCAGCTCGTGCTGCAGCCTCGCTTGAAGGACACTGTCAGCATTTTTCTGTCTGTCAGCCCCAATTTTCACAAGACATGCAGGAGCTGACTGGCATGATGATTCTTGCTGTCCTCTCCAGATCAAGAGGCTCAACAGCTACACAGTGGGGCTGGCAGGCAGAGGGACAAGCAGCAAGTGGAACTCCTGGGAAAAATCCTAATGTATTTTGTTTACTAAGACTCCCCACGTTGATCCCACAGGCATTCGTAACAGGACCATTGCCGTTGATGCCTGACAGAGCTTTGAGGGCACTAATTGGCCTCTAATAGCCTTGATGAGCCTCACCTGGGGGCTTCCACCAACCTCCATGGAGCATATTTAAGCTCTTCTCAGGGCCTTCGTGCCCGAGTTTTGGTGTAGGGGTGCTGGTCTCCAGCCTAGCCCCAGATGTGCTTCTACCTGGCCATGATACTGCTGGTCTGGTCTTCACCTTGTGGACTGATATCCTGGTCCTTGACCCTGTGTCGTCACTATGGGCCTGTTATTTTGTACTGAAACAAAGAGTTCAGAATGTTCAGGGCTTTTTTTTTTGAGAGAGGTTTACAGTGGGCAGTATGTTAGCCTCATGATTATAATCAAAAGATACAGAAGCCATATTTTCAACAACAAAAATGTATTGGTGAACTGTGAAGTTGCTATAAGGTGTTTCATAAGAAAATGAGATAAGAGCAAGAATATCCCTGAGAGACCAGTTTGGATCTCTAGAACTGTAGCATTTGCTCCACTCCAGTTTACATGTAAGTAAATCCTTTCTGAGCTAAAACCACAAAAACCTTTTATACTAATAACTCTGAACTCTCATCTGTCTCTGTGGAAGAGCTGGTGGTGCATGTTCTGATACCTGGCTATAGGAACGCTACACACATCTGGGTGCCCCAATGTTTTATAACCCTCTTGTTTTAGCACAGGTTCACTGTGAAATCTGAGAGCAGGTGAAAAGGAGGCAGTTCCTGGAGAGACGATGGCTTTCACTGTTCAGTTGCACTGGGAAGCGGTCTGATAGAAAGGTACAGCACCAGCACTCACTTTGGCAGAAATTTGAGGTTTTGGAAGGTTTTTTTTACTAGCTGCATGATGGTTTCTTGGAGCGGGGAAGCTGTGGTTTGGGTTTGAGAATTCCACTTTTCCAAGGGAGATCCAGCTCAAGACTGACAAGTTAGAGGCACTTCGGCATTAAGTTCAGGATGGAGCCCCCATATGTCAGACTTCAGCTTGGGAAGGGTTTTGAGTTTAGCTCCTTAAAGGTGTAGCTGCAGACAAGGGTTCCTGAGCTGCTCTCAACAGACATCCAGAGGGGGTTGCCTCTACATATTGGACAGAGTGATGGAGTTGAAGTAGCTCAGCAAGTCCTCCATGGTGAAGTCCATGGCAATCCCTGACCCCGTGTAACAGCGCTGGATCAGGTCCTCAAACTCCCGGTACTGACGAATGAACTCCTGCTCCATAGCCTGCCACACCACCTGGGGAAAAACAGCCCGTCAGCTCCCTTCATCAGCCCGTGACATCATATTTACTTTGCAGTCCTGAACCCTGCAAAACCTCTTAGTATTACCCCCAGATCACACTCCACTTACCGGTAAAAGGTTTTCCTCTGGGGAGAGATACTTGTGGATTTTCCTGTAGAGGTTTTCAAGGGCTCTTTTTACCTCCTTGCCTGGGTATTTTTCGATGACCTTCCTCAGCTCTTGCTTGCTGTAGGCTAGCTGAAAGCTGACCTCTTCTTCTTTCACCCCTTGAGCCACACGGGCTTTCACCCCTTCGAAGAAGTGCTGGAAAGGCAAGGAGACATTCACTGATGAGCTGTCCTACAGTGGACTCCTGTGTCAGAAAACCTGACCACTTTCCTCAGTTCCCTTCTAATGTCTAATTAATTAAGTGGAAATTAAGTATAGGAGGTTGTTTATCCTCCAGGAAAGTAGGGCATGGGGATTTTCATCAGTTTTCTTCCCTCCCTGCTTGACGAGCAGCATCTCTAAGGATTGCAGTACCATGGAGCAATGGGACTACTGGAAAAAATCTCCTGCATTCCTTGGTGCTTCGTACAGCTTTGCTCACTACAGAGGGTTTGGAGCCAGAGGTGGGATGGAGGGATCCAAGAATCTGCAGAACTGCAAAGCAAAACTCACTTTTTTCTCACTTCTTCCGGGATATTGAATGAAAGCAGAAGAGGATGGTCTGTAGCAAGGAGTTTCAAAAGGAGCACATGCTGACACCAAGCGTGGCTGTTGCTTGAGAGCCCAGGGTTATGCCAACCCCAAGGAATACAGAACTCAGGGACCTTTCAGAAAAGTACCGGGAGCAGTGTAGCTCAGCAAAAAGCTCAATGCTAACAAATACTTTTTTCAACACGAGTTTTTTCAAATGCAGAATTTGTCAGGCTGGAAGGGACCCCGGGAGGTCTCCAGTTCAACCTCCTGCTCAAAGCAGGTTTGACACTGATTTCAAACGAGGGTACTTGGGGCATTCTCAAGGTGGGTCTTGAAAACCTCCAAGGACAGAGACTGCGCAGCCTCTCTGGACAGACTGTTCAAATGCTTTATTATCCTTACAGTAATTTTTTGCTTTTATCCAGCTGGAACATTCCTTTTCACTTTTCAGACTATTATCTTTTATCATCCTCTTGTGCATCTCAGTAACCTTCTAGGGAAGGTGGCTACTAGGTTCCCCTGAAATTGTTTCTTTTCCAGGTTGACCAAGTCTGGCTTCTTCAGCCTTTCCTCACCACCTTGGTGGCCCTCCACTGGCCTTGCTCCAGTTTAGCAACACCTCTTGTTACTGGTGGATGTGACATACATCTCTGGCTATCTCTTCCACAGCTGGACATGGTATTCCACATCTGGTCTAATGAATGCTGAAGAAAGGGAATGATCATTTCCTTCAGCCTGCTCATACAGTCCAGTAATCTGTTTGCTGTCTTGTGTATTTCCACTGCAATTTTGCTGTGGAGAAATACCCTAAATCTTGAGCATTTTCAGAAGGAAAGAGGTTCCTAAATGTATAAGTTGTTTTCAGAAACGGAAATGGTCTCCTACATTACTTAGGCCCCTTGGCAACCTCTCTTGATGTTAGTGAAATTTGCTCAGGTCTGAAGAGCTATGTGGTCTGCTAGAGAAGGCCATGTCAGGATTCTGGAAATCCCTGAGCAGAATGCAATCCAAGTACCCTCATAGGTTACTTGCTTTGTTTTGTTGTGAGCAAAGAAATTATACTTTCCCTCACAGAGGAAGGATTTGAAGCCATTAACACAGCCAGTCTTCCAGTCAAACCTACAAGATGTTTGACAGCAAAGACTGGAAACAAATTGAAAGTAACAGGCCCTATAAATAATTAAATCTGATCTCAATCTGTAAGACATTTTAGGCCAGTGAGAAGAGAGAAGGAGCAGAGCAAGGAGAGGTCTCGGGAGCGGCCACCATCTCTGGGAGATGGGGGATGCCAGTTTGAGGTAGCAAAGCCAGATGCTCTTAGCTCAGTTAACAAAGCAGCCGCTTGGGAAAAGTGAAGCCGCGTTAGACTTATTAGTCCAGGCAGCCGTGCAAAAAGAAACCAGCATCTGCCAGACCCAGGCACGCAATCCAGAGCAGGGTCTGAACAGGTCCTCACGCCACTGCAGGGAGTTGCAGAACTGGTACCAGCGTCTGATGCTACTGAGCCTGGTTCTTGCTGGGGCTGTGCTGCATGTGGTCAGAGAAGGTGTGAGAACATTGGGGGTGTGACAACACACTAACATAATCCCAGATTGGATTGGGGTGGGCGGTGGTTGTGATTTGAACACCAGCTAATTCATAATTTCAGGGAGTGTTGTTGCCCTCTGAGACCCAGATGAGGGTCAGTTTAACCTGTACTCACGTTGAGCTTCTCCAATGGCTGGCCCAGGTACTTGATGACATATTTCTCCATGTGCTCACTATACCTTTGCTTGGCTTCTATCTTCTTGGCCTCCAAGCAGTGAATCTTCTTTTGGCACAGGAAGCAGTGAATATGGTAGAAATTTTCCATCATGACCATATCTGTGTTTACCTTCAGGTTTGCTGAGGACAGACTATTGACTTAAAAGAAAGGAACAAATCAGGTATGGAGAGAAGACTCTGCAGGCTGAGTCAAGAGGGACATGAGATACAGTTTGGTGACCAGTTGCGAGTTTAACCAAGAGCTCAGATGAGCGTCATCACCGGTTGTTGTGCTCTTCAACCACCTTTCCTTGCAAAGCTTTGGGGTCATGACATCTGTTTACCCAAAGGGGTACAGAGACATCCATGTCTGGATCTGTTTCTGAGCTGGGTTCCACAGCAGCTCGTCCCTATAGCACATGCTTAGCCTGCCAAGCAGAGCCACGGGTCATGCCAGCTGGTCTGGAGAGGGCGAGAGCTTGAGTAGCATATTGTGCATGCACAACAGAGAGGCCCCTTTTTGCTCATGGTGGTAAACGTGTCATGAGGCTGTCTCATTTGAACCGTCTGACCTCTTCCAGTACCGGAAGGAGCAGCTGTCTGCGACACAAATACTGATCCCTGTTCATTAGCTTGATTTGCTGTCTCACCTGCTTTGCTGTAAACATTGCTGGCGCCTGGAAGGGCCTGTGTTCATGGATTTAAGAGCTGCTATTCAGTGGGTCACTCCAGGCCCATCTGTAGGTGGGAGCAGATTTACATCAAATTCAAAGCTAAGCGCATATCTCAGCCATGTCACAACCAGGACCGTGCTGGTGTGGCAGACACCATGCACCTGGCATCCAGGCTCTGTGAATTTGTGTAAGAGTCCCAGGTTCAGAGAAGCCAGTTCCAGCCCCAGGCAGTGCCCAGGGGGCAGGTAACCTCCACATCCCCTCTCTGGTGGTTCAGCTGATTGACAGTAACTCCCGAAGATGCACCTATACCCTTGCCTGAGTGATGCATCCAGCTGCCAGCCTTTGTACTCACTGCTGCTGAAGACGCTGCTGGCCAGCCTGACGTGTGCTTTGTCCAGCTCCCCTCTCCGCCGAACTGTGCTGAACACCTCCTCCGAGAAGTTCACAAACTCCTCAAAGTGGATCACGGCGGGCAGGATCCCACTCTTCATCTTGCTGGGCACCTTTGCCTCCTCAATCTCTTTGCACAAGGTCCCCTGGCAACAACACAAAAGAGATGGCACTCTCAGATCTGACATGGCTGCAGTCTCATTTTACAGTGAACTAGGGCACAGGCCAGAAAACAAGCAAAGTAATCAGTTGCGTGTACCACTTCCTCCATTTGCACTATCTTCCGTGGGAAGATATGTGAGTTTCTTTGAGGTTGGATATGAAGCTGTGCTCGATGCTCTCCAGGAGCTGGTGTGCCTGGTCTCTCAGACTATGTGGTTCTTTGCTGCAATTTCCCCACACAGACACTTGCAGCTCCTGGAGCAGGGGTGTTCACCACTGCCACTTCTTCCACTTCTCATGAGCAGATTTGCTGCTTCAGGTCTTGGCATAAACATGGTTATTGTCAACATGCAGCTTCCCTTGACCTCAGCGGGCCCAGGACCAGGTTTTTTGACCAATTCTGATGGGCTCTTGGCCACCCCACACTCCCCTCCCTGCTGCTTGGTCCTGGAGCCTGTCCTGCTGTGACAGCAGGAGAACAGGAGGGCTTGGCTCCAGCCATCTGCCATGGTGCCATGACATCCACAACCTCCCAGCACTCTATGTGGGGCAAAACCCTTTGGTTTGACCATCCTGGTAAGAGGAGACACAGGTGGCACTTAGCTTTGTTGTGCCCCACCTCCCTCACATAGACAGAGTCATTGATGTAATGAGGGTCTAGTCCTCCCAAAACCAAAGAGCCAGATCCCTGCCTGATATAAACTTTTACTCCCTTCAGTGAAGATCACGTTAGAAGTCTAGAAGATTCTGGAGGAGGTCAAAGATCACTCAGGTCTACTTGTGCTTACTCTTGCTGACACTCACAATGAATTTGTTGAAGCTGCTCTTGGCCAGGAGCAGCATGTTGCCCAGGACAGTGTTGAGGAAGGATGAGGGGAGAGCTGAGGAAGAGCCCCACATCTCAAAGATGGAATCATTCAAGGCAACCAGGACCTGCAAGCAGCCGAATGGGTGGACCTTATTGCAGACATCTAGGAACCCTCTCAGCTCTGGTTCCAGGCAACTAAAGATCTCGCTCAGTAGACGGGTCGTAGGTTCTTCTAGTCTTGGGAAAAAAAAAAAAAAAAGAAAAAATAATAAGCAATTAAATGGGGAAGGGCGCTGGCCCTGTGGCTGCAGAGGCAAGGGCAGAGCTAAAAAAAGAATTAAGCCTTCTGTATTGCAGTGGAGTCTGTTTATACTTGCTTCGCCCTTCAACTCTTCACCATCTCAGCTTGTGGAAAGATATTGAAATGTCCTCTTTTGCCAGCCAAATGAAAAATATCAGTGTTTTTATGCCGACGCTTTTTATAAGATTATTGTTTCATAGTACATCTTTATTATATTGCTAACAAGGAAATAAAACTGATCAAAGCATAGGATTTTCCACGAAATGTAAACCTCACCTTCTGACCCACCCTGAAGCAGAACCACTGTGCTGGGGAGGGACAGAACCAGCAGGCTCTGCTCAGCCTCTCTGCACACCCAGCTACTATGCCTCCTGTTTTCCTGTGGTCCAGGATGCAAACCTGAGATCACTGAGTTGACACCAGGGTGGCCAAGAGTGGAAAAAAAAAAATCCCATCTACCAGTTCCTCAGGCAGTTCCTGTAGGACACTCCAGACCATACGCCCCTCAGAGCAGCCAGCTGTATCTCACCACCCACGTACTGGCTCCGAATCTTGGCGCAAGGAGGGTCCTCTGGAGATGCCATGCTCTCTCCTTCCTTAGAGGCAGATGCCTGAAAGAAAGAACGGAATGGAAATTATTTGTCTGACCTCCCTCAGAGAGGAAAAACTGAGATCTGGGTTTCGTTTCTTCTGCCTCATATTGGAGTCCTGTGTTTAACGCTTAGAGATCCTGTGATTTTATTGTAGCTATCAGTTAAGTTCAATTCAATTCTCTGTCATCATGTCTTAACCTTCCCCACTACCAACACCACTGACAGTTGCTAGAGGACCAGAGCCCAGGACACCTCAGGTATCTGATAGAGGTGAGCAGCCACCTCCCCGTGTCTGCTGAGGCTTGTATCGAGTTGGAAGGAGGACGTGCTGATGGGACTGGAGTGGACATAGTCCTCACACTTACCTCCAGCACCTGCAGGTCTGCAGCATCCCGGCTTAGCTGGAAGAATTTCTCGATGAACCGCTGCTCCGCGGTGCAAAGGGGTTGCAGCTCTCTCAGCACCTGTTCTAACATCTGCTTAGAAACCATGAGGCGTGTTAGAAACCCCTTCCAGCACACATTGAGGACAGCAGAGTAGGTGTCCGTGTCCACCTGAAGTGACATCTAAGCCAGGTCAGCAGTACAGAACATCTCTGCTTCTGCCCCAGGTACACAGCATAGAGCACGGGTGTCAAACACAGAGCCCGCAGGCCGGATCCAGCCCCCTCTTTGTTTTATCCAGCCTGGCACTTTGTTTCCATCCGGCGTCAGTGCCAAACTCCTTGTCCCCAGGTTCCTGCCAGCGCTGGTCGCTGTGCATGTGTGTGACATGTGTGGTGCTGCAGAAGCAGAACGGTGTTTGAATGAGTTTGACACCTCCGCATCGCAGGATTGTCATTGCAATAACGTTATGGTTAGAGAAAACACCTTCTGTGATTTCTCTGTGCACAGAGCAAATGGGCTTTGCAGAAGAGAGCATAGCTCAGTTTTAAAAATAATTTTGTTCTCTTTGTTTGTTTTTTTTCTCTGAGGTATTTATAATTTTACCAGCTGTATATTGCATTATTATGTGATGTCAGAATCTCCCTCTTCTGCTTGTGCTAACAGGAATATTTCAAGTTGCTCAAGTGAAGTGTGGAGGAGTAGTATGCTGTAATTCCTATGGTGTTTCTGATTAGAAGTTGTGTTCATTTGTAACAGTTTGGAGGATGAGGAAAGAAGTATTAAAAAAGCTAGAGGCTGCAAAAGAGCACCTGAATGTTTTATTCCTTTTTAGTTAATATGTAATTGCAATTATTGAGTGGAAACTGTTGAATTTCCACTAGTGTTATTGAAAACGGTGAAACTAGTGCTACTGAGTTGCCACAGAGTGGAAAGAAGCCACACAGCATTTCTGATTCTATTCTGAAAGCCTTTTACTTTCCTGTTGCTCCCAAAACCGGTTCCACATTTAGTACATAATTACATATATCTACTTTTGTTAATTAAAACCAAATCTAGCATTCAAAAATGCAAGACCTAAATCTATTTGATTTAGTTCATATTGACCTTTTAAACCAGAACTGGATAAATGTGATTTTAGGACTGTATAAATAGTCCTGGAATCATATTTGGCTCTCCGAAGGCAACCGCGAGGCTGATGTGGCCTCCGGTGAAAATGAGCGTGACACCCCCAGCACAGAGAAAGGGCCTTGGGATGGGCTGGAGAGCCAGCACAGCCCACACGGGACACGGAAACCCTTTGGAAAACCTCAGCTCCTTACCCTGACGACGTTGCCTTTGTCCGGTGTGTCCTGCAGGCCTTCCCGGCTCCCAGGGAGACTCCATCGAGACTGCTGCCTGCTCCCCATCGGCTTCTCCGGGCTTTCCTGAAGACCTGCACGGCATGGCGGTAGGTGGTTAGACATCTCCATCCCTCTTGGCCTCCCCATCTCCTTTGGTGGTTTTAACAGATTTAAATGTCTCTTTTTATGCCTGATCTTATGTGCGAATTTGCCTTTTTCTGTTGGATTCAGATATACAGGGGATGCAGTTTTTGGTCTTATTTTTGTATCTGCCTTCTCATCTGTTCCTCTCTCTTTTTCGTAACTGTTTTTATTTCACTGTGTGTGATGCTTACCTCTTTGCTGTTTAGCACTTCATACTAACTCTTAAGGACTTAAGTGGAAAATCATAAATTATAGGAGCAGAAATGCCTGCAAGAATTTCAGGAAAAATGTTTGTTGCTTAATTTTGATGGTAAATTGCCATAAAACAATATCCAGGCAGGGTGAAGAATTGGCTTTTTTTCAAAAGCTAGCCTTTAAAAATTTTAAGCATTCACCCGGAAATTAATATACTTTTCAAACATTACCAATTTTTACCATACTGTTTTCCCGGGGTGCCTGGCTTAAGTGGAAAAGTTGAAAAATTTCTTTGAAATGGGCCTTAAAAAAAATACTATTATACTCACTGAAAGAAACCAGTGGGGAAACATCCCTATTATTTTCTAATTAATTCTAAAAACTGGTCTCATTCCACTAACCCCAGAGGTCCCAGGTGAGTCAGGCCAGCTCTCCATTTCTCATAACATCCAAAATATCCTTATTCAAGCTACTACCTGTAGGGCTTTTACCTTTGGAAAGGATTTGCCAGCTGCCTGACACACTGAGCAGGGATGAGAGATGGCAGACAGCCTTGCTTGCAACCTCAGCCTTGCTAAAATCATGGAGAAAATTAATGAGCTGCTTCATAATCTTTTTCCCACACTTATGCGATGGGTGATGATAATTTCACTTGCTGGGAAAAGGGCAAAACCAGGAAAAAAATATCTCCCCACAGCAATCGGGGAAGAGTTTTATGAGACTGTAAATTTTTGTGTGGAAAGGGAACGGGAAAATGAGGAGAAGAGATTTAATTATTGGTTCACAATTAATTTTAAACAGCTTGGGATTCGCCTTCTAAACTCTCCCATAATACTGAAACCAGGCAGTAAATCATCAGGTGGTATATTTAGAAGTGACCAACATAAATAATCCTTTATGAAGGCAGGGAATCAATCCTGAATATTCAGTGCCACAGTAATCAGTAGAAAGAAAGAGGCACAGGGAGCTCGAGCGAGCCTGGGATACTTTAAAGCGGGGAGGAGGGACGTTATCAGGCAAGTGTCCTTGCAGCCTGGGCTTTCATCCATGCTCACCCCAAGGAGCAGCTGAAACAGTAGGAAAGACCTTGGATGAGGTTCCCGCAGAACTTCATCAAAGCCAAACCTTCACTGAAAAACAACCTGAGATCAACCAATTTTTAAGCAAATATTTCAGCAGGAGTCTCTGAAAGTCCCCGGGACCTGGGACAGACCGTGCTCGCTGTCAGTGCTCATTGCCACCAAGCTCCTTCAGCAGAAGGACATGTCCATGCATTGCCAGGTGCTGCTGGCCCTGCAGCGACGTGGCTGAAGTGTCAATGTGCTGCTCACATTAACGATGGGCTGAGCATCCCCAACCAAACCTGGGCTTCCTCACCTGTCCCAGGCCTCACTCCATGGTGCCAGCACACCCAAGCGCTGCCAAAGCTCGTCTCGTCTCATCTCATCCTGGCCGTGGGAGCAACACCTTTGGATGATTTATAATGGTGCAGTAGCAGGCTTGTAGCCATCAAAGGTGTCCTGCTAGTGCTGCAAAGGGTTTCACAGACACTCTATTTTCTCCTGGGATTTTAATTACTCCCATTTTATGGGACTCGCATAGGCGTTAAAGATAGACAAAGTACTGAGAGGAAGTCGCTGGTTTAACGTTTACCAAAAGGGGATCAGGCAGACTGTCTGCAACGTGTGCCATACACTGTCTTTTTTTTTTTTCCTTATTTAACGTGTCTGTTTTCATAAAGGGCCTCTTTAATAGCAATCTCTGTCCCTGCAATGTCCCCCATTTTAATGGCTTTCTGAGCAGACCCAGCTGTGCTTCGGGAGGAGACAAACCTGGTTTCTTTTTGTTTTCTATCACCCAGCAAAATTCAAATTCCTTGCTCAGAGCCCATCAATCACTTTTCAAATAGGAACCAGGGCCTCTTTATCCTACACACAATCTTTCTTATTTCCTTCTGTTTAAACAAAAGCAATCACCCTTCTTCACAAAATAGTGCTCGATCACATTATCTTATAAACCACGGACTGGAGTTTGCTTCCCCACTGCTAATTCCCCAGGCCTGCTTGCCATCAGTGTGTTCATCACCTCTTATCAGGAACTCCTATTTTTAAGAGAGAAAGAGCATGTTTCCCCACGAAACGCTGTGTCCTGGCATGGAGGAGAGGTGCGTATGAGAGGAACATTATATTTTTTTAACTATTTGTTTTACCCGATGTGGTAGTTGAGACAAACCGTATACCCCTCTCTGCTGGGCTGGGTGCAGGAGCTGCGTGGTGAGCTGGTCCCAGTATGAGTGAAGCAGAAAACAGCTGGAAGCAAATTTGGTGGATGTGTTGAGATATGGCTGTGATGCACATCTGAAAACAGGAGCTGAGAGGTGCTCCGGTGTACTTCTCTTCAGTCACAGCCTCCAGCATCTCGAGGCTGCAAACTGCTGCTGTTGGCCGACTGGGACTGACTGGGGCAGTACTGGGATCAGCAAGAGGGTGAGCAGACCCAGCTCTCAGGTCCACTCATGCTTCTTGGTGCTGTGCCACTTCGCCTCAGTGAAGTGATGTAGAACAAAGCAACGCGCAGTGCTCCCACCCGCAGGGATGCAGGGCCAGTCGACAGCTGCAAAATTTGGGATGCAGAGGAAGCTTCTTCTGTCACCCCAGCATGGGAAAACCTGACAGAAGAACTGTCCTGTCCCTGCCCATGTGCAAGCTGCTGCTAGCACAGGCTCCCTCTGTTCCTCTTTGGGACTCACCAGGTTCTGCATCCACAGAGCACGGAGACTACAGTGAAACACCCAGATATTCGTTCTGTCCTTAATGGGCAATTCTGAAACAGAACGAAAAGGCCCTGGAGGGCCACAGAAGTGGGAACCACATGCAACGGTCTGATCCTGCACCCTGGTGAACTTCAGGGTAGCTCCCTCCAGCTGCCCATGGCTCAGACTCTCTAACCATCCCTTGTACCCCACAGGAATGGCACAGACTTCACCCCAGAAGACGAGAGACGGGCAAATATCAGGGTTGTGGTGTCAGACGGCCAGGGGCTGTTGGTATGGTCACTGCCGTGGGGCCAGTTCAGCAAGTGCAGGGAGGCAGAGCCCTTGGCTGGGATCCTGCAGCCACCAGCCCGTTTTCCTTCCCAAGGCTTCACCCTCTGGCTCTGGGGTCTGGCCACAAATTGATGAAGTAGGTGTGAGGCTGGAAGAAGCTGGGCTAGCACTCTGATAGACTAAACACACCATGAGAAGCGGTTTTTGACATTCAAGTGTGGCCAAGCTGGCATGGAACTTTCCATTACAGTGCTTTGTTTTGCTGAAGGAAAATGTGACTTCTGTGCAATCAAAAACTTCCAGAGGAGACAGATCAGTTTCTCTTTTTATCTTCAGAAACACCTGACTGGAATATTTTGAGTCAGATGCAGCGATTTCTGTTGAAATGATCACCTTGGGACAACACAGCCCCACAGTCAGCTCACTATGCAATCATTCTGCTCTCACAAATATTGTTATGAACACACTCGTGTCTTCAGGGATAGGCTTGGAGCCATCTCTTTACAGGGAAAAGAGTGTCTGAGGAGTCTGTGACCAGCTCTGCTTGCGTGAAATACGAACCAAGAATTAGCCATGCAGTCTCACATTCCCCTTAGGACACCAGCTCAGCCACCGGTGCATCATTTGTGAGTCCTGCAAAGGGAAGGTGCGCAAAAGCAGCAGCTCTGCGAAGCAACTAAACAAAACTGGGTAACACACAGTGCCACAGCTCACACAGACAATGCCTGGTGTAAAGCAGAGGCAGCTTTGCCATGTGCTGCCAGCTACAGACCTGGCCCATGGAGGAGAAAGTAAATTCGCGGCAGAAAATTTGGGAAAGACACCCGTGGTAGAGCGTGATTGCCATGTTCCCTAGGTGTAAATAAATCGCTGCTCGGCCACACAAAAGTCATATTTGCAAAGCACTCACTTCCTTTTCTTCTTCCTAACAAGAAGGTTTTGGCTTGTTCAAAAAAGGCTTTGATTTCCCGGTCATAGAGCCTGCTGAGGTTCTGGGCATAGATCTGGAAAAACAAGACAGACACAGAAATTCCTGGTGTATCTCATCTCTACGTGAACAGTGACCACTTCATAGCTTTTTCTTCAGCTGCCGACTTAAAATGGAAGTCAGTAGATGGCAACTGAAAGAGACCTTTTGGTTTTTGTGTGTAAGACCCTCAGAAAGGCAAAAACCAGCAAGAAGAATAGAAACCAAGCCACAGTGATACAAAACAATCTCAGCTACTTAACAATGTCCCTATTAACAGGAGAGGCCAAGGACTTTAAGATGTCCCTTCCCCAGAATCCTTTAAATAAAGCGGTATTGAATAAAATACAAGATTAACCACATTCTTTTAGCAGTTATTACTCTCATTCAGTAGAGAAATAGCCAGATGAAAGCAAAAAGACCAAACTTTAGCATTTCAGACCTTTTCCTTCAACACAACGTCTGCCACCGAGTTCCAGACTGCTTTCTTCCAACAACATGTGGTCAAGTTGGCCAGACACTCCTCTAGAAGGGCCAAATGCTGGAAGCTTGTGAGTGATATGGGTTTGGTGAAACCAGGCTCTCATCACAAATTAACCAGTCTGACTATCTGTTCCTGGTGGATGGTCTGCAATATTTGTTCAGGATTTCAGCCGTACCTTGGGGAGATCACAGAACAGAACTGGGTTGGTGTTCCTCAGCCAGGCCATCAGCGGGGTGTAGGGTGCCAGTTCCTCATGGTGGAGACCATGGCTTGGTGCAGACAGCTTGTCAATGGGCTGACCGAGAGCAGGGACCTGAGCATTACCCTAAAGCAGGAGAAATGGCAGAAAGAGTCGAATAAAATATAACCTTGAAAAGCTCTGGAAAATAACTGCATAATCACCCTTGAATGCCCACTTCTGACTTTGATTGAGAAGCAAATTTAAAGGGTAAAGTGGAGCACGCACGATCGCTTCCAACTCTAGTTTTAATCCCATATCGTGAGAACAATTCCAAGCCTAGAGGAACGAGCTGGCCAATCAGTAATACATGGGATGGTCCCGCTAAGCACACTGGTCAGGAGAAGACACCGGAGAAAAGCTCATTGTTCAGGAGCATGCTGGAAACTGTCCCTCCAAGCACCAGGAGGTGGGGATGCCTGGGGGGGAAGGATGCTGCACAGCTGGTGCAGCACATCTGCCAGGGCCACCGCAGACTCAGTCGTGTAGGTGGGATGGGAGCCTGGCAGGTTCAGAGCAGGTCCAGGTGGAGCAGCTTGCTCAGGGATGTGTCCAGTCCGAGCCTGAAAAGCTCCAAGGATGGAGATCCCACAGTTCTCTCTCAGCTCCCTCCCAGTCACATCTCTTCCCAGAGTCAATGCTTGAAAGCAAATGCTAAAGTTTTAAGAAAATAACAATCAAGATTTGGGAGTCACTCCTTTTCCCTTCACGAAGAAGTGAAATCTAGAAGAACAACATTTCCCTTTCAGATTCCTATCCACAGAGATATTGTCCATCCTATCTTTCACATTGCGATACAAGCACTTGAAAACGTTGATCAAAGGATTGAGGGATTGACTTTTATCCTGGGATTTTATGTTGCAAACGGACCACCACAACCACCCCTGAAGTAAAACAAGAAAATATAAAGCAAAAATCTTCAGGACTAAGCAATTTTTAACATGACCAGAGGATTAATGACTGTCACGGGAGGGAGTGTGGTAGCCTGACACAGAATTGTGCTGGATTTCTTCCTAATACCAGTAAAACTAACCAGAGGGCTGTGGGCCAGGGGCAGGGGGAAAACATGTGAAAAGACCTCTTTGGGGAGACACTTTTGGAGAATCTTCTTATGGTGGCAGCCCCTATACTGCTGGTAACAGGATATTCACATCTCCCAGGATTTTGAGCTGCCACATGAAGAGCAAATCCCACCTGCAGCTTGAAGATGTTCATAATGTGACCGATGAATGAGTTTTCGAAGTTCTGCTTGAGTGTTTCGAACATGATCAGCTGCTCAGCCACAGCCTGCAGTTTCCGGTAACCTTGAGGAAAACAAGAGAAGGTATTGTGGTATGGAGCGGCACAGCCGGTCATGGCTGCAGACCAACACCGCTCAGCACAGTGGCCAATAAAACAGGTCTTCAAGGAGTAAGTTCCAGGCTAAATGCTACCACCCAAAAGCCAACAAAGGGAAAAAAAGGTTTTCTGTGGTACCACCAGTTCCTTTCCAAACTATAAGAGGTATTGTACAGGTGTTGTACATTGGCAGAAACCAACGCTTTATGTCCAGGTATTTAGAGGAATTGTATAGATGCTTGCCATAAGTTTTCCTCAACTTTAATGTAAACTGGACCAGCCGATGCCTGAGTCCAGAGGAAGGTCCCTGCAGACCTGCTGTGGTGCACAGGTGCCCCAGCTCACCATTTGCAGCATGAATTGGATTTCTCTAGGAATGGAGACAATCCTCCACCAGCTACTTTTCTCCAAGGACGTTCACCAGCAATGTTATGTTGGCTTTTCCAACCCTGCTTGTTTGTGCTTCTAGGTGAAGCTGCTGAAGGCTTTGAAAGCTTCAGTGATATCTCCAGCGGAAAGCTGACCCTGTCAGCCTGTTTCCCCAGCTCGCAGCTCCAGGTGTGCTGCAGGAAAATAGTGTCTGTAGCCTTGCACCGTACACCCTGAGCACCCCCAGGTCAGTGCTGCTGCTTAGCTTCCCAAATACACGCCTGCCCTCAATTTCTTTTTTATTGTTCCCCAGGCAGGCTGTAGGGCTGCCCAGCGAGCAAGTGAGCTAATTCCTGAGAACAAGCCCTCTGGCTTCACAAGTTCAGGGGCACCTGCAAAGGCTGGGCAGCACAGGATGGTGCTGGGTGGTAGCTGAGCCGGTGGCTTTGCTGTCTGCAGACATAAATCTCTGCTTGCAACTCACCGGGCTGTATCAGGATGTTCATGCAGGCAGACAAAGCCTCTGCTGCAGCAATGCAGGCTTTCACTCTGCTGGGGCTGGAAAGATCAGCCCGGCTCAAGGCATCACAGTGTTCCTTGCTGAGGTCAAGGTGGGTCTAAAAGGAAAGCCACAAAAGAACATGTACAAGCACATCCAGCTTCTCATCTCTTCTCAATCTACCCAGAAGTCTGCTGGCTTGAAATAGCCAAGTGACGCCTTCAGCTGCCAGGCTGCATGCGTCTCTCAAAAAGACCATGCTGCTCTATCCACTAAAACAGAAGGTCTGCACATTAACAACTGCAGCAGTCCCAGAGGAAGCCCTGGGAAACCTCAGCACGAGTTTCCAAAGGGCCAGCATCTCTGGGATCGCTACTGGTGGCAAAGTGATAGGGAGGAGAAAGAAAAAGCAAAGAAAAATGCAGCTTGAGTTACTCAAAAGTGAAAAGGTCAGTGACAGCTAGGTCACCATAAGCAACGGAAGTGAGGATTAGCAGCACAGTTCTTGCATTTACGGTATGTTTGTAAATAATTTGCTTTCCCATATTCCCAGAGCTGATCAATAGTCTTTCCACTGGCTGTGCTGTCCCCTGTGCTGGTGTCTCTGTGGCTTGAGGTACTGCAGAGAAAAGCTTCCTCTTCCACAACAGATGCTTGTGTATCCCTGGGTAATGATTATTTGCTATTGAAATTACTATTATCTACTGTTTTCCCTAGTGCAAAGATATAAACTGAGAGCCACCAAGTGAAGGGAGGAAGAAAGCAACTACCCTCAGGGACAATTGCTTCTCTCAAGAAACCCCACGAACCAGGCACAGGGATGCCTGAAATTTGAAGGCACGAGTCTGGGAGGATCTCAGTGCTCTGGACTGCCCCACCAGCCTCTGGTTGTGTAAGAAGTCCCAAAGCTGATAGTGAAAGGCAGAGAGCAGCATCCCAAATGAAAGGCTGCAGAGCTGTGTTTGGAAGGTCCTTGGCTAATCATTCGAGGCTAATCTTTCCCACAAGGACTTTCAGGGACCCCTTTTACAACCCTGGACCACAGTGAGGGTACTGCACATCATGTCTGCTGCTGGTCTACCTGTAGTCCATCCCAGCTGTGTAGCCATCCCTATATTATCATTTCAACAAAGCCCCATATGTCTAAGCCAGCACAGCTTTGTAGCCTTTGCAGATAGATAATAGTTCTCAGAGTGTTTGAGGCTCACTCCAAGTTTTTTTCTAATAAATTCAAGATGCTGAAGATTTGTCTTTGCAAATCCGCATACCGTGAGGAAGAGGATCTCATCCATCAGCCTTGTCTTGTTGGAAACTACATGATGTAGCAAGGAGTTTTCATGGTGGATGTGGTCCATCTGCTGCTTCACGCTTCCCAGTAACTCGTCATAGATCTGCAAGGTCTCCTCCACTCTGTCCACCTCCGCCAGGGCCTCATCGATAGAGCTCATCAGCTGTGTCACCTGCTTCTCTGAAGAGACGATGGCTCTAAGGTTAGCCTGTGCAATGGAGAAACAGATGCCTTCAGCAGTCTAGCAGAGACTGGTCACCACCGTCTCAGGGTCAAGTATTCTGACCTTCACCCTCCCCGGTCAAAGCAGAAACCCTGTCATTACAACATGCTGTTATAATTGCAGCTGTCCTGCATCACTACCTGCAGAAGGTCAATGTCTTATCTTTGCACTTGGCTAAACTCTCCATCAGCAACCACCCGCAAGTGCCAAGTACCAGGGCAAAACAAAACCCTTCCCTGAGGAAAGTATATGCCCAGAGGATTATTAGGTGCCACAGCAAAGAGGTTGCTACAGAGTCTCTGGGCACATCCAACCATGAGCAGAACACAATCTGTGTAGGTTTGGAGATGGTACCAAGCCCTGCTGGCTTCTGTACCCCGCTTTTCCCTCTGTGCACCGGGAATGTCTCAAATGGACACTGCACAGAGTCTCCAGGCCTCAATCCCCACAACTGGTAAAGTTTTCTGAGGACCTAGGTGTCCATCCCACAACACTTGTAAGGAAACATGCCACCTTTGAGGCACTGGCCATTTCTGACTGGTTTTAATGCATTTATGCAGACTGTGGCCCTGCCAAGTGCCTGTCACACCACATTTAACACGGCATTGCCACTGCTGCCAGGGTGTTACCCAGCTGAGCTGCTCTGGTAGTGGAATTAATAAACAGTTAAATCATGCATGAGACGTGCACATATATATGTCTCTAATATGGCAAATGAAGGCACAATTTGCCTCGGGATTTCTCAGGCGTTTGTTTTGATGGGTGGTAGAGATGTAACAGCGTGTTAATCGCTGCTGACAAGCTCTGCTAGAGATTAAGTGCTTCCAAATGTTAATTGTATCATTTTCAGGGCCTATGTACCATGCAGGATACCAAAGAAAACAATCAATAGACACAGGCCTAGGAGGCATGAGGATTCCAGGCTGCTATTCTTCTCTCCATTAATAAAGCTTTTAAAGAAGTTTGTCTTTTCTGATATTTCATTTACCTGTCATGCTTTTCATTAGGTGAAGAAGAACAACAGAAGCATCTGCATCCCCCAGTATGTCCCGTGCCCGGCTCTCCAGTGGGAAACAACAGGAGGCAGAGAAGCAAACTCTTGTCAACTCAACTCCGGCTACTGGGGCTTGGCCCTACCCTGTGCTCCAAATTACAAATGTGTCTGAAAGCCCAGTAGATGCTGGATGTCTACAATCTCCGTGTTAAGGACTTTCTCTTCTTTGAGTTCCACCTGCATTGCTGTCGAGATAAAGATGAGTTGGCATCTCCAGCTCTGAAAGTGCTACGTGCAGGACAAGATGCTGGAGCAGCATGGAGATGCTCCTGAAATGTGTGAGAGCCACTCTGCAACACACACACCTGGACCACGCGGCTTCGGTCTCACTGGCAAAGCATGGATTGCAATCTCCTGTGAAAAATGTAGCGCCCTTTCAGGAAAGCATGGGAGAAAGGACTATAGGGGGCAGCTTCAGATGTTGGCAGTTTTACAGAGGATCTAGAAAGGTCGAAAGAATTCTATAGAGAAGAAAAACTTGATATTACAGCAAACACAGCAAAGCATCTCTCTCAAAAGCTGGGATGCAACTACCCTACCACAAAGTGATGCAGCTGTCCCGGGGGAGCCCGGTGGCGGCAGGACAAGCAGAGGTTTCGCTCACCAGCAGGCACAGCAGCCACGTTTGAAGCAGGGATCACCAATGCACACAGATACTCGTCTCCAAAAGCACCAACAACACTGAGCCAATGCTCCTTATTGCCCAGAGACCAACCAGCCTACGCGGGCCAGTGCACGGGACCTGGGCAGGAGCAAACAGCCCCCTCCCAGACTGCTGCTTCCCAGCCATACACCAGGGACCCCGGCACACAGCCACGGGCTCTGCCTGCAGCTTCACTTTTTATTAAATGTTCCTAAATTACCGCCATAAACTTCCCACAAGCCTGTCACTGTCGCGCCTTCAGATTGTCTTATTAGGGCTTAACAGACCCACGGGGGTTTGCCTGGAGCAAAGCATCACCAGTGACATTGGCGGGACAACTGTGGGCTCAAAGGGCTCTCCAGAGAATCACCGCTCGCATCAGGGCAATAACTCTCCCGCTGGAGATGGCACAAAGCTGCCGGGAGCTGCCTGCACTTCAGCAGGCGCTGGGATCCTGCAAGGACGTCGGAATACCAATGTAAAAATCAGAGCTGGCGGCCTCCCAGCCTTCCTGGCCGCGCTTTCCTTCCCTCCCGAGCAGATAAGCACTTTCTTGCTCTTGGTGCAGTGTTTCGCAATCCCCAGAAGAGATGGGTTAGCAGAGGGTGGTTAGTATTGCAAGCAGAGGACAAGGTGTTATCACCGGGATATGCGGAAAAACATTTAAATAGATGCATGTGCTAGTCTAACTTGTTGGTATTAATAACACTTAATGTCATAGATTAAACCTTAGAATTAGAAACATCTCATTAATTAATTTGTATTAGCAGTAAGTGACATTTATTCATTAGAGGGCATTAAAATTATGTATTCAACAGCGCTTTTCATCTCAAAGAACTTAATAGAGATTTATTAGTTACTCTCATAGGGTATTTTACAGCTGGGAAACAGTCGCAAAGTGCCTGCACAACAAGAGCGAGCAGGAGCAGACCTCAGGAGTCTGGTCTTCCAGATTAACTATTAAGTTTCCTAGTGTAGTAAGTCATATATAAATACAAATTGGGACTACAGCAAATACTGGAGCTAAAGGAGGTTGGATTTCAAGTTTGTGGTTTCTCATATGTTTTAGGGTATTTCCTTTGGCTTTTTTTTTCCCTC
The DNA here is from genome assembly GCA_013399365.1 of Pampusana beccarii. NCBI lineage: Eukaryota > Metazoa > Chordata > Aves > Columbiformes > Columbidae > Pampusana > Pampusana beccarii. The sequence goes on along the minus strand of VWYH01000251.1, from coordinate 45,020 downwards.
CTTGTTCTTCAGTTATCTACCCATAAAATCCTAGCACCAGATATATTAGCATAAGATAAACGCTTGAAGCAGCTATCTTATTATTTTGCTCCAGCACTCAAAGAAACAAGTTAACCTCTGCAGAAATGCAATAAAATACAGGAACTCTGATAAAGTAAATAAAGCTCACTAGTCTGAAAATAATGCGTGCCTTCTTCATTGGCCCTTGCTACTACAGTTTATCTTTTGCTTTTTATCTCCTTCCAGCTCAATTTCATTTTTTCCTCTTCTCTTTCTTCCTAGCTGCTGCTTTTCCTTCTGCAGGGGTCATTGTTGGCCCTTTCCTTTTCTTCCAGGCATCCTGCCTGTCAGACCACCCTTTCCGCTCTTCATCACCCTCCACTTTTTGCACACACACTCATCCCTTCTGTCCCTTACTCAACAACCTCTTATGCTTCCTACCCAGCTTTTCTCTGTTCTTCCCTTCTGGAGGTAACTAATGTGCTCATGCACATGTTTGATGTTTTGGTTGGTTGGCTGGATTTTTTAAAAAAAGAGAGAGAAATAACAGGAATTTTGGAGGTATCTGTGACAGACCTCATGGCAATATGGCAGGACGCATCCCCATCGCTTCTGCATGTCCTGCATGCAGATGGCCACGTTGGGACAGGTTCTCTATGGGTTCCAGACCTGGCTGTGGATTTGGCAGGAGCCTGGGGAGCTCTCAGTGCCCTGAGGTGTCTGTCAGGCTAAACCTCCCTATGGGACATCTGGCCCCACGCAGACAGGAAGGGGAAGACGCACAGCGTGGACATCATCACCGCATTTTCCCCTCGGGACAGTTCCTGTAAATCTTTTCCAGATGTGGTTAAGGCTGCGGGGTTGCTCAAGACTGCTGCTGATGACTGACCCGGCTGGGGGCACAGCTTGTAGACCCAGCAGTAAGACAAATTTCCTCTGTGCTGTCAGATGCAGAAGTTATGGTCTTAATGCACACTGTATGGGACACGGGGACCTTCTGCAAAACGCAAAGGAGCTCCCAGAGCTCCCCAGGCTCATCTACCTCCCTCAGTCAGCCCCAGACCACCCCACTTAATTTTTCCCTGCAGTTAAACCCTTACCCATCCCTGCACTGCCTCCAGAAATTGTAATCTCTCACAGCTACATGTCCACGTGCAGCTGGGCTCCATGTCCCCCTCTGCAGCTAAGGCTGTGCTGCTATTTTGTTTTATTTCTTTGCAGAACTGACAATGGGCTTCATGTGTCCTGAGTTGGTCAGTCACCACGTTCATCAGAGGGACACCACCTCAAGCCAATATCTAAGGGTGGTTAAGCACGTTAGATGCCATTTATAGCACAACACCAAGATTACTTGCTCTTAGACCATGTGCTCCCAGCAAATTAAAGAGCTGCCGATGCCCAGAGACTCAGGCCAGTGCCCCTACATGCCTGGCGCCTTCTTTTCAGGTGAGTCATAGCCCTTGGTCCCCTTACCTCATCCAGCACTTGGAGATCATTGCTCAGCTGCTCCGCAAAGGCCACAGAGTTGTTCACAAGGGGCTCGTACTCCTCCATCAGCTTCAACACATCGGCAGCTTCCTTCGGTGTCATCTCCTGGTACACACTGAGCTCCTCCTGGCTCTCCATCTCTGCAGTGCCCTTCCTGTCTTCTTGGGACCTTTGTCTCCCTGCACGGACAGGAGGAGACATGGAGTTGACCAAAGCTTTCTAGCTATGTCATTTTATTAGCCCTGTTAATATTAGCCCCAGGGGTTCCATTGAATCCAAGTGACATGAGCCCAGTGGTCTCAGTCTGCTGGTCCATTAGAATAAGACCATGGCGTGGAGCAAAGAAAGATGCGGATAGGATAAAAGGTCAGCTTTGTAAGAGGGACAAAATGGACATCCAAAATGTAATTTGAGCTCTGGTTGTGTTTTCACTTGTTTACCTCTCTAAGACTGCATGATGGGGCATGTTGATATATTTTTATACAAAGCTGAGACAAATTTCAGAGATGAACAGGCTTCTTTTGATCAAATATACTGATAGTCATGTATTGTAGAATAAAATATATTTTTATATCCATATATATCTGTATTTATTGAAAAACTACTGGGAAATCCTATCAGGTAAGCAGTCAGTCTCCCCCTGGGCTGGTGTTACCAACACTTTACTGCTCATCTTGCCCAGCTCAGAGTGCAGATAGCATCTCTGAAGATAGGATAGACTGTCCATATATTTTTCTTCCCAGCCTAGCGATGTGTCTTCATGACAAGGGTCCATGGATAAATCAGGTAGCTGTGCCCCCAGATACACAACACATGGATTCTCCTGCTTCCCTCTCACTGGTACCCACCTCTGCCTCTCCTGTCGTCCACATTCACTCAAATTTATTCACCTCCTGTTCCTAAAGTGATGATAGTGATGATGCAAAAAACCCAAACCACTGTAAGTGTGACAAGGAAACTAATTACCTTCTGCTACACAGGAGGGGACATTCACAAACGTGATAGAGCTGGCAAGGAATCGGTAGTTCAGCTTCCACAAGCATCTGATAAAGGTTTTCTTCTCATCAAAGCTGCTAGTGGTCCACTTGTAAACCTTATCGAACTGCAGATCAAAATCCAGGCTTGCCTAGATGCCAACAGTTAATTACCACATCAATTAGACATCCCTTGGCACACCACATACACTCAGCACAGGTGTGCAGCACATTTTAATTGCAGACACCGAATGTTGTGAAAACAACTTGTGCACTGGGAGGAAAAACACCTGGTTGCACCTCTACACTGCAGTTTCAAGCTTTGGGGTTTTAAGGGGCCCCAGGAATCCACATCACAAGTGGAGACTAGCACAGGGCTTAGGTGTTAGAGGTGAAAGCTCTGCCTGCACCAGCAGCTCGGTCCCTTCAACCAGGGGGTGATGCTGAAGCTCCCTGAGACCACCTAGCAAAAATCCCCACTGGCATATACTGGGAAGGTGGTCCCAGTGACACCAGTACTACAGGCCACATCATGCCAGTGACTAGACTGGTTTTGGTGGAGCTACACAGGTGTAGTTAGACTCAGATCTGATGAAGGGCTAAAAGAGGCTATTGCTCCCAACCTTCCCACAACACCTGATGTGATGGACACCAACCCTACCACGCCCAAGGTAACCGTTGTCACAAGTTTGATGTGAAGTCTTTCAATCAATTAATTCCCTGACAAGCGCTGTATTTCCAAGCTGACAGTAGGCAACTCCTCTGGTTAACAGCAAATACTTCTTCATGTTTCCTTCGTGCAGATACAGACATCTCTCCCTGAACTTATGCTGCTATCCCAAAGCAACTGGGTAGGATTTGAAAAGTATGTCCACAGCACATGGCAAATAATTGTAGGCATGATAAAAGCACTGAAAATAAAGGATGTACAGCAATTCTGACACTAGAAATGGACACCAGGACGCAGACAGTGGGTCAGACCAAGCAATCAACCAGTCCCAGTGTCCCGGTCCAGCAAGCTGATTTCTTGTCAGATTATATAAATCCCTCACCTTTTACTGCAAGTCTTGGGGGATGAAAGCTGATGAATTTTGACAGTGACCAGTGGCAGATGCTTGGGAGAAAAAGCATTCAAAGGCAAGTCCAGAGTTATGTTGCCTTCAGGTTTCCCTGCCAGCCTCCAGCAGCTTGCTGAGCAAGGGGTTGTATCCACAGCACTGTGTTTAACAACCCTTGGAGGACCTACAGTCCCTGATTTCCTCTAATGGCTTTTTGAACTTATTCATAGCGTTGGCGTCTGCAGCATCCTGTGGCAATAAGCTCTGCATTGTAATGACGTGCTGAACGAGAAAGCTCAAATCAACTGGAGTTAAGTATTTGGGGTAAGACCAGCTCTGACCCTGCCTCCCACTGCAGATATTCCCCTCTGCAGCCCTCATCCAACCTGAAACCTCAAACCTCTGTTGACTCAAAACTGGGAACACCCAGAAAAAAAAAAAAAAAAACCACAACAGAAACAGGTTTCCAGAACTTCAGTCCTGAAACCGCCTCAGCAGCACTGTGGTATCACACGTGCTTCACCTGGCATCTCCCAGTGGCCCCAGTTCCTGGAAGAAGAAGATCACCTGAGATAACAGGAGCATGGACTGGAAAAAAAAAGCACCCCTTGCATTTCCCCATGTGGTTTTCATCCGTATAAGTGTCAAGATCTCTATATCTATCTATACTGAAAGGATGTAGTCTCGTGGAGGGGGAACTCCAGCCGCAGAAGACTTAGTTTTTGCAACTAATTGGTATATAGGTGGAGAGAGTAAGGGAGGTTGCTGAACTAGAAACATCCCACAGAAAGAAATTCCTTCCTTTACCATCTCATTAGCTCTGCGGCATAGCCTGATCTCATCCTCTGAAGAACTTAGAAGCTGCACTTATAATTGTTGATACTAATCATCATCACAGACATAGAGTTTATGAAGATTGATGCAGCTCTACAACACTTTAAGGGTTGCTTTCTGAACACCTTGAAGCAATACATCACACCCCCGCAGTGCTTTGCAGGCTTGGTAGCAGCCCCTGCAACGGCGCAGAGCAGCGATGTCTGGGGGAGGAACTTACAGCACGCGTGGTTTATAGCACGCCTTATGAGGAGCTATTAAAGCAGGCAGGCATCCATTAATCGCTTCATAAATATTAACATTGTTTTGGTCAAGGGAGCTGTAGCTTTAAGCACTGCTGGACTTGCAGCATCGGTACTTTGCTGGTGCTGGGGAACAGAGGGCTTCCCAGTGCCCAACCAAGCCCTCGTTGTGTGTGCTGAATATTCACTCACTAGCTCGGGTTTGGCTGCAGGTGATGCTATCATAAAATCACAGAATAATAGAATCATTTTGGTTGGAAGAGACCCTCAAGTTCATCAAGTCCAACCATTAACCCAACATTGTCACTAAACAATGTCCCTAAGAACCTCATCTCCACATCTGTTAAACCCCTCCAGGGATGGTGACTCCACTGGGCAGCCTGGTCCAATGCCTGACAACCCTTTCTAGGAAGAAATTTTCCCCAATATCAAGTCTAAACCTCCCTTGGTGCAGCTTGAGGATGTTTCCTCTTATCCTGTCATTTTTCACTTGGGAGAAGGGACCAACACCCTCCACGCTCCAAGCTCCTTTCAGGCAGTTCAGAGATCAGAAGGTCTCCCCTCAGCTCCTGTTCTCCAGCTGAACCCCCCAGCTCCCTCAGCCGCTCCCATCACACTTGTGCTCCAGCCCCTTCCCCAGCTCCGTTCCCTTCTCTCAACTCGCTCCAGCACCTCTTGTTTTGATTTCTATGGACCTGCCAAACCATGCAACAGAGAGGGACTGGGCTGAACTGCAGAGCTTGCTTTGTGCTTTTGCTTCAGCCTCTCCTCTGCCTGGGGACCTTGTGCAGCAGCTTCAGCTGGCGAGTAGATCCCATTTCAAGAATGATACGGACAATTCCGGCTACTTGTGCATTCAAGAAAGATGAGTTCACCCTGGAAGAGGCAAGGAAGGAGGCTCCAGGGCTGATGAAGAGAGAAGTTGTAAGACTAAGATGTAAGTCTGCTTAGCCTGCCAGAAGGAAGGTTAATAGGGGAGTTGACTGCAACCTAAAAATACATCTGCAAAGGAGAAGAGCTGTCTAACCTAAAGGACAATGATGGGGACAGGCTGGGAGTTGTAAGAAGGCTGTAGCCATCGGGACAACCAAGTTCTCCATTTGCCTCCCAGTAGGAGGGGGTTGAAAAATACACTAATACTTCAAGAGAGAGTATGATCAGTTTAACTCGTTGGGATGGCAAACGAGGGGGAAAGGACTGAAAATACTGGAGGTATCTCCTAATCCTAAATCCTCAGGAAACAAAGCGGTTTAGAACACACTTGGTGGTGCCAGGCTCATCTCCTGGAGGAAAGCTCAGTCGGGATGAAAGCATGTGTTTCCTTGTCTACAGGAAAATGTAAGACAATGAGATATCAGTTCAGTTCTACCCACAGGATCAAGATGCCCTACAAAACAGCAATTGTGATTTTCTTTTCAGACATGCTGTGCAGATGTACTTTATTTGTCCTGGATGCAGAACTGGAAAGCTGTTCTTTTTCTCATTTATTTCTATGCTAGTGAAAACCCAGGCATTTTGCCAAAGCCCCTGGAACATTCACATTAATAAAAAACCTAATTACAACAACTTTAATGACACTCTGCAAGCCCTAGCAGCAGAAAGGGAATATCTTGTCCATGCTTGCTCTCCCAAAAACCTTAATGTCACCCTAAAAGTGCAGACTCACACTGACTCCAGCTCTCTGTAATCCTTCTTTCAGTAAATGCCTCCATTTAATCTTTAAATACCCTATGCAAATGTCTGTCAAGAAGCTTTGTCAACATGGGTCGACAGATGGGCTTGTCAATGTGTTCTGCAAATGCTGGAGACCTGACAAGAGTGTTGCTTTGCAGCCCATCTCTCCAGCCTCTGCGGGTTGCTGCAAAGAGCTTTGAGAGGTCCTCTGCCTGAGGAATACTGAGAGTTTGACCGCTGATTTTGATGGAAATGGTGTCTGTGCAGTGGTCACCCACTCACTGCTCACCCTGGTCAGGAATTTGGCCAGCCTGACATTTCCTAACTTAGGGAGGGATGACTTGGGAGGGAGGAAATCACTCCAGCCTGGGCACAGGCATCTTCCTGGAAGAGATGAGGGAAACAAGAAGTCCAAAAGCACTGATGTAGGATGGAGAAACCATCCAGGGAGGGACCTCAGTTCACCACACCCTAGGAAACAGCTCTGAGGGAAGGCAGAGGGCTTTTACATTTTTTTTAATGGTCATTGTTTTCTCCAAGTTAGCATAATTCAGTCTGGTTCAGTCCTACGTTAAAAATGACACACACCCCCCACCCGCTGCTGTTCCCACCATCTAGATATATGGGCTGAGCTCCAGAGCACCCAAATTCCCCTGTGGATCTTGGCTTGTGTCTCTCTAACTTCACATACATATCTCTCCCCCATGATCAGTTCTGCCCTTTGCCACTGTCGTGGTTTAACCCAAGCAAGCAACACAACCACACAGCCACTCGCTCACCACCTCCTCTACCCCCCCGCCTTAACAGGGGATAGAATCAAAAGGGAAGGGAGAAACTTGGACTGAGATAAACACAGTTTAATAAAATAACAAATACTAATACACTACTAGTAAATATATATATAAAATAGAAATAAAAGATATTCAAGGCAATTCCTCATGAACACACTGAGCAGCCAGTCCTAGGAAACAGCCCAGTCCCAGCAGCTGATCCCAAAGAGAGAGAAGAGAGGGAAAAGGCAGAAAATCCCAGAGGCCTCTGCAGGATGGCAAAAGGCTGGGCTAAACATCCCAACCAGACTTTCCGGCTACCCCCAGAGAGAGAGAGGTATAGCGTAAGAGCAGCGCAAAAAGGGGCGAGAAACCTGAAAGCCCCACTCTTAAATCCAAAGCATGACACCAACGGGATGGAATACTCTCATTTATCAGTCTGGATGTCAGTCAAGCTCTGCTCCATTTCTACCCCCTTTCCTCAATGCAGAAGGCAGAGCCCTCACAGTGTCCTTGGCTCTCAGAACAGAGCAATTAAAAACATTGACTCTGTGCTGGGGTGTTATCTGCTTGTTCTCATACTAAGTGCAAATAATGAGCATGTTAGCTATGGAAAAGAAAGGTTTCTAACTGCATGAAGAAAATGAACCCATTTTCAGTCAAACCAGCACAGCCACAGAAGGAAAAATCAGTCCTACCTGATTGAGAGTCTTGCCATCTACCAGCTTCAGCTCTGCTAAAGGCCACCTGTAGGCTATCTTGTATTGCTCTCCTCGGTCTACCTTGACCTTCACCAGAAATGGCTGCGTTGGCCTAAAAGCATCCACTGAGGAAGAGAGATGGGGGAAGGTTAAAAAAAAAAAAAAGGAAAAAAGGCAAACAACAACACCACCACCACAACCCACAATATTATCGTTAGCCCAGTACACAACAGTTCAGTGTGGGTGGGCAGCTACAGACAGACACACAGACAGTGATTTTACATTGTGGCTGTATGGAGAGATGCTACAGGGTTTCTACTGACTTTCCTCTTTGTTGAGTATTTACATATGGGAATTGATCTCTGGGGTCTAATCCAGAGTACTTTGAAGTCTAGGGAGAGATTCCCAATAATTTCAATGAGTTTTAAACCAAGCCATTGTGCTCTACACAAGGTAGAAGAAACATTTCAACAATATCCAAAAGCAACAGGAACAGGGTGCCCTAGTGCAATAAGATTTATGATAGTTACATCCCATATTGCTGGCCCTACAAGAAGGTCCAAAAGTACTGCATTGTCTGACTAATATTCACACTAACAGATCCCATCAAAAATCAGTTCCAATGTCAATTATCTTACGGTCAGCTCTTGGTTCATCTGGGAGGTGCTCACTGTACGTCATTCTGGCTGTTCTAATTTTGATGAGCTAGATATCTCCAAAAAGGAGGCATGGACCAGGGGGTGGTAACTCATGTATTTTAAATGCTACTTATAGGGTGGCTACATCACTCATTGGTGGCTACATCACTCCTGCCTCCATTGACTACAGAGGGAATTGAAGCACATCATTTAGGTCAAACACTGTGGCCTAGGCTGTCAGAAAATAATCTTGTAACAGGTGACTATGCTGTCTAGAAACTCATTGGCAGGAAAGTCTCTCCTCTGTAAGTCTGTAAAAAGAAAAAATATTTTAAAAAATCTATGCTAACAACTTCTTAGGAGTGATAGAACAACTAGAAAAGCATAGACCAAAGGAGATGGAAAATTCCCAAAGCACTTGCACTTTTCAATCCTCATGAAATAGCTACACACTCTTGAAATGTCTGGGTACTGTTAAAACTCTCACCAAAATTATGGAGAGACAGAATGAGGCTGTAATGCTGCGTCGTGTTAGAATGGTTTGTTGCTGACCTCTAATGACAGTTTCGACGCAAATGGTAAAAACAAAACAAAACAAAAAACCCAAACAATCAAACAACAAAAAACCCAAAACAAAACAAACAAAAAAAACCCCTTGCATTGGTGAAGGGGGCAATCCTGCAGACCCCAACTCTCTCTAGCCAGTTAAAGACAATCTGACATTCAAGAGAGAACTTGTGCTCTTGTTGCCAGTTCTTGACATACTATACAGACATGGCACATCTCCTATCTTTGGATTAAGATTTCCTTCATCTAATCTTAAAATACAGCATTCAAAATAGCGGTCCTGTCTTTTCTCCCAGGTTAGGAAAAGACCCATCAGAGGCCAAAATCTCTGACTAGAGCCGCAAGAAACCTTCCTGAGTTTCAACTCAACCTGTCTCCCAGACCCCCAGGCTTCTCACCCACAACACAGAGAATGGACATTTTCTTCTTCTTCCCTGTCTTCCAGACACGAATGGTTTCCAGCAGCCTCTTTTTCTGTGGGTTGAACACATCTTTTTCCAGCGAGCTCCAAAGAGAAGCCATGGTGGTACCCAAACACCAAACAGCAAGTGGTCCTGCCTGTGCCTCCGCTGATGCTCACGGTCCCACGGGCGGCACAGCACCTCCTGCAAAACACAAACAAGCTGGAGAGATGACCCACACGCAAGCTCCTGGCACACCAGTAAAATGCCTTCTCCCCACGCTGATTTAATCTCTGTTATCTTGCAGACAGCATGAGTGTTAAGGAATTGTTGTAGACTCAAGGTAAGAAAGGCCTTTTACAATAAGCTGGTCTGAATTCCTGCCTAGTGCAAGCAGGACACACTAGTGGATCCAGCCCAATAAGGCCACAATAAAACTTTCCTGATTTCTTAGAAAAAAACCATCCTTTTGGTTCCAACTCAGCATGGTGTCTTGAGCAACAAGACCGTGTCCGTGGGCAGGCAAAACAGGTTAGCAGCTACAAGTAGACCATTGCCTGATGATTTTTGTTGACCCACATTGTTTCAGCACTTACAGCCCAAGAAATTGCCCTCCTGGGTTATAGACTTCTACCTGCTCTTCCCTCCTCCTTGGCTAACAGCTCCGGGATTCCCCACTCCCTCCTCGGTCTCCCAAAATACTCATTTATGGAGAAATAGCAGAGGGAGAGGGGCCTCAGGTCACCACTGCTTCCCCCTCCTCTTCTCTCCCCAGTTCCCATCCCATGGGTCCCACTCTGGTCCCCTGCAGCTGTGCAGCCCAGGGCAGATGCTTCCCCAAAACAGCTGCCCCAGGTCCCCAGGGCTCAGACCCACAAGCAGCAGAGGGAAAACACCCTATGCAGAGTGTGAAAGTGCTCACAGGTTTCATGTTTGCCGACTCATTAGCAAATTGATATTAAGAGCCAGCAGATGCTAAACTCTCAAGGAGACCCTCACCCTCCCACTCTTTCAGTCTTCCCTGGCTCCAAGCTAATCAGGTAATTAACCTGAAAGGAGAAGGGGGTAACACAGAGGGGATGGGAAGCCCAGGTGCAGTGTCAGTCATGGGGTTTGAGCTCTTCCTGCTGACCTACCAGTTTGTATCTGCTGGCTACGTGCTGTGAGCAAGCACTCCGTGGAAAAGTCTGTGCACCCACGCCTGAGATCTCCAGCCAACTGAACAAGTGCAAATTTTTTGGTTTCATAGTCTAACAGGAAGCAAACCCCAACTCTTTCTCCCCCTCATTTTGCTTCTGTAACTGAACGTGCCTCTCCACAGCCCCAGAATGGCTGCCGTGTGCGTGAATAAAAGTCATCTAAGGAAATCACAGCATCCAGCTTTAAACCATGGCAGCATCTCATGATGTTTTGCGAGAGTAACATGACCACCACTTTACAGATGAGGAAGGTGCAGTAAGAAAGCAACCCAATCAAAAGGATATCTCCTGGCTGCCTCCTTAAAAAGCAATGCCCAGAGCACCACAGGGGCTCAGACACAGATGCTACAGGAGACTCCTGCCTCTGAGACCACCAACCACAACCACTTGAAAGCTCAAGCAAGCTCAGCCCAGTACTAGGCTCAAACCAGATGACTTGATTCAGCTTGAGGTATTGAAACATACTGATTCAGGTCAACCCAGTGCAAGAACGAAGGGGTTTGTTTAAATTATCTTAACAGAAGCAGTGTTTTTAGCGAGAACGCGTTGCTTGTTCACAAACTGGTTTTTGGGTTGGTTTTTTTTGTTTGTTTAATTTTTTAATCCACAATATTCCTAATGGAAAGTTCTCATACATCTTGCTGGTCAGATCTAAGACTCATGGAGACAGATTTCCTCTGTAAGTCAAACCAGATTATGGCAGTTCATGTCCTGTATAAACACTCAGAAACAACCTGCAGTTATATTACAGCCTTTGATCTAAGTGGCTAGGGAATAAGCAAAGTGGCTACAACTAAAAGGTGGCATTTAATGCAAATGTTTGAGTAAGAATTAGGTATCAATAAAAATATAGTCTGTAGAATAACAATATTTAGAACACTCACTTCGAATGTTTTGTAAGAGAAATTCATTGTTATTGAAATTTACTGGTTGCTCTGCAATGAACTGAAACAAACGAAACCTTCAACATCTCCTTCCCCATAGTGATGGGGCTTTCAGCTCAGTCACATAGTTAACAAGCTTGAAATCACATCCACACTTATTTAAACCTTTNTATATATATATATTAAAAAAACACTGTTAAAGTGATTCTTTCATCATAGCATCTCTTTGAATGCAGTCCCTCACCAGGTTATCTTGGTTTCTCCATCCCTGTCAGCTTGTCAGTCTCTAATGGCACCCACCTCCGGAGGCGGGCAGGACAGCAGCCCGGAGACCCGACCGTTTATTCCCACTATTGCTTTCCAACTCGCTAATACCTCTATAATAGCACTTGAGCAACAGCTACAGCAAAATGGTTGAAAGCCCAGGTAATAGAGGGCTCACCGCTGCCTGATAAGTTAATGCAGAAAGCACAGTTCTTTCTACAAATGTAATTGAAAAGCTGTCTCTGGCAGAGCGAGTTAACCCCCGCATTTTCTGTAAGACTTAAAGATCTCAGTGAAACCTTCCTGAAATTTTCACAGAGGTGGACATCACCCGTCCAGACAGCTGGCAGCAAGGAAGAGCGCGTTAGTGAAAGGAAGAGCGTTCAAAGACTTTACCAGCCACGTCTCGCTGAGGATAAATTGCGGGATTTCAGTCGCAAGAAGCCTTAGAGCAGGAAGCAGTTTGCTGGTAAAATGAAAGCTTTAAGAGAAAAACAGGAAGCCTGAAGAACCTGAGAGAAGCCCGTGAGCCGCCGGCTTGAGGTCAGGGCAGGAAATCCCTGGTGCAAACGCTGCAGAGACCAGGTGCAGCCGAGAGCAAACACCGTGTCGGAGCAGCTGGAGACAAAGCGGGTTTTGACTAAAAACAAAGCAAAGTATGATTGCGATTGCCCACCATTTCCTCTTTGTCTCGTTAAGGAAAGTCAAAGTGCTGAACGGAGAGCAACTGTGGTTCGACCTCTAGTCAAGCGCTGTCTCCTTGCTCATCCTCCTTTATAAAAAGGGTCTCAGAAACCTACAAGAGATTTAGCAGTTGGACAGGATGCTAATGGCACACTACCTGCCCTCATTAAGCAAGATATATAATTGTGATAAACAATTTAGCATAAAGGATGTTTCCTTGTAACACCTTGGGATACAACTTAGTATTAACCAAAAGTTGGGTCCTGTTGAAGCCAAAGGACCATAGGGGACAGGGATTGGTGTCAGTGCTGTCTCACAAATAACTGAGGTCCGTGCTGGAGCCAAACGCAATAATCCAGAGAGGAGACAGAGTGAGGAGCTGGGAAAGAGGATTTTAAGAGCAGCATGGAGAAGCAGTCTCAAGGTTTAGCTGTGGGGCAGCAGGTCAGTAGCTGTGAATGGTGCCTTCGGGATCACTCTTATGGCCCAGGTGGAATGGCTTGTTCTTCCATCCCTCCTTTGTGGTCCTCACCTGGGGAGGTAGCCCGATACAATCTTTTGGGGGAAATATTTTAGGGGAAATGAGAGCTCTGTGTTTGCCTGATCTCTGGAAGTTTCATGGCCATAACCCAAGGAGGAAATGCTCTGATCCCAGCTCACTTGGGCTTCAGCCTTGGCTTCAGAATGGTCTTGGATGTATCTGGGGCTTGAACCACTCACACCTTTCAAGGGCAACAAAGGTCACCTGGCTTTCAGCTGATGCCGAGGACTGCCTGAGAGCCATGTACCTGGAGCTGAATTGTGCAGACAGACCCACCACTGGTCCAGCCTGCATATTTCCTTCATATTTAGCTTCAGAATCAGGTTTTGCAGCCCTGAATGTGCCCTGTTCCCATTGAGCAATCCAAATGGTTCACTCAGAAGCTCTATCCCAAACCTCTGCACCAGCTTACGTGTTTCGATGTCGCTGGCATACATCGATGCCATACTTCTCTGCCCCAGCATGAATCTAAACTGGAGAACAAGGGCTTGAAAAGCAACAGTCACTGTGAGGTAGCAATGGTTTAACTGAACTATTCATTTACCAGATGCCGATGCGTACAGGGGACACTGCAAGTCACAGCCCGCGGTGAAATACGGTCATTTCTCCTTCTCCTGCATCTTGCAGTGGGGCCATGTGAGGTTGTGTAGGCTCCAAGTTAATGCCCTTGGGTCACATCTTGATGCCAAACATGGCCAAGTAACGCTATGTCCACACGCCTGCTGTGTTCGAGGCCTTGGAAAAACAACTTGTATAATTTGCGAGCTTCCAGGACATGATGTGCACACTGGAGGGTAAATTAGATGGGGCAAACATTGTGGAAGAGAGAAAAATACGATCGCAGCTCACAGTAGGACTGCATTATCACAGTATCATTTACCGCAAGACAGTAAAGATGCTATGCCAGGGCTTCCATTCATTATTTCATATTATTTCCGTGAACTGGGTGGTCTCCACCTCTTCTTGCTAGCCGAGTGGATTTCCCGCTCTTCCAGCCAGCTGTGCACACCTTCATTGTCATTCCTGAGCATTACAGGGAGCGCAAGGGGGGAAATACTCCCTTGCACAAACGCAGTTGAGGAGAGTAACTCATCCAGACACCGGCCTGGCTCACAAACCTCATTTCATCAGGAGCAAGGGAGGTTTATTAAAGACCATCCTGACTGGCTAAAATAACAATTAAGGAATAAAACAGGGAAGAAGGAGTTACTACAGGATTTCTGGCTTCACTCAGACAGAAAGCTGCTCTGTAGCACTGCAGTCTCAGGCACCAGCGACCAGACGGATCATTCGCTTGGATTATTTCCCTTGAGTCTCATGGCTAGTGTAGACACTGAGGAATCAAAGCTTTTGCTTTAAGCAGAGGATATGTCTCACCTTCTGAAGGCTAAGGAAGAAAAAAACCCAAACAAACCTTGGAAAAGCCAGTCACTGCTGGCAGGCATTTCTCTGCCTGCATCTGCAAACACGATGAAGCGTCTGAAAAGAGTGATGCAAACAACCAATTAATCTCAATTTCTGCAAGCTCATAAACCCAATGAATTACTGTTAAAAATACAGGGGTGTTTTTGACAGTTTTCCTGCAAAGAGAAATTAGGAAATCGCATATACAAATGAGCTAATAAAGAAAAGGGAAATAATGAAAGTGTGGAAATACAGTATGCCTTGCATTATTTTTTCCATCCAATTCCAAATGCAATAATAACGTGATTATTTTAGCATTCAGGCTGAAGGAATCAAAACCATATGCAATTTGAAGTGTCTGATTATTGCTGTTCCCTGACTGAGACTCGCAGTCTGCAGGAGTTTGCTTTTCTCTTCCTTCCCAAAACAGGGAACAGAAAGCTGCTTCTACCACAGGGCACAGCAGAGAATTTAAGTTATTTAATTTTCTGCTGCAGGGACTTTTAGTCGTCATTTGATGTCAAGCCTTATTTTTGGTGCTTAAACAGCCCACATTCCCAGAATACCCAACCATTCCAACGTTTAACGGACTGCTTCTGCCACTGCCCCTAAAACAGAGGCGGCAACCAGGACTTCTCAGGAAGGACTTGCTCTGTGTCATGAGATGGTAAGATATGCATGGGCAGTGCTGCTACAAAAAAGAACAGAGGGTGCCAGGCCTCTCTTTGCTCCTACTGTGGATTTTCTTCAGCCTCCTTGCTGTACATGAAGAAAATAAAATCCCTTTTGCCTTGCACCAGCAACAGCGTGGGATATGTCCACTCAGCACACAGCTGCTGCCCTGTGCCACAGGACAATAGGGAATGGCAAATGGGCTATGAGCAAACTGGGAATTTTCCCAGTAAGTCCAGACTGAGTTAACAGTGATGGATTAGTGCCAGGCTGCGTGCAAGCCAAAGAGGGAGAGAAGGGAAAAAATACCATGGCTTAGAGCATCCTAAAGGCTGCTGCGAAGTATGTGAGCTGTAGAAATCCCACAGTGGGCTCTGTGCACCCTGAAGGGGAAATCTTTAACCACCTTCTCCTTCCCTAGGCCTCCCCTTGCCCCCAGCTTTCCCGCCTCAACCTCTGGCTGATCCTTTTTCTGCCGTCTTAAACAGAGACACTGGGCGGGAGGAGACCCCCACCTGGGCTCATTCCATTTTCTTCATCAGATGAGAACCTCAGCTGCTCTCCCCTTTCACACTGCCCAGCAGCTTTGCAATGAGGATGTGCAGTAAAGCAGATGGAGCCTGGTGCTTACGGAATGATTTGTCAAAGGCTTTGCAAAATGCGAGTGTCTAGACTTTTTGGTATGGATTTTCCTTTTCAGTTCCTTCTCTGACCTCTTCAAGGAGATTAGGATGGACTGGACTGGTATGGTTTACTTCTGGTTAAAGTCTCCTAGCTTCCTTTTCTCAAGCATTTCTCTTTGTCCTGTCCGTGCTGGTGCATGGAAAAGCCCTGCTCCTTGGGACCAAAATTATCCCAGTTGCAGCAAAATATCTGCTTCATGCCTTCTTCGTATCGAGTCAGACAGCAGTGGGCTCAGCAACCCTCTGAAAGCACCTTTGATGATAAGAAAGGTGGCCCCATGCTGCCGCCCGCTCGGATGTGGCTTCCGTCAAGAGTAGCAACCGCTTCATGGAGATGAACAAGATGGGCACGAGGCCAAGCTCACCTCCCTCCTACCTACGTCTCACATCTCCTGATCTGCTTTTGTTGCCACCTATTAACTCAGTGACAGATGAGGAAATACGGTGCAGTGATCTGGTCCAAAAATGTGTACCTCCTCCTTCTCCGTTCTCTTAATATTACTGCTACAGCTTTGCAAGCCAGTTGTGTCCAGTCCTCCACAGAACGGTCCCATTTTGGGGATGATACGAATGGTGTAATACCGGAATAAGCCATGCAGCATACTCCTGGTGGTCAGTCACTAGCAGGGTGGATTACCTGCACCAAGTAATAGCTCTGCTGAAGTCCACCTTTCTGCTGAGGTCTGGGTGGGAGTATGGTCTGTTGCCTTTTGATGTTGCCAGCACAGGCAGATTCTTTCCTTGACCTCCTGAGGGGCCTTTCCAGAGTCTTTATGTAGCTTCCCAACTAGTCTCACGTCCCCATCAGCTCTTCTGCCTCAGTTTTCCGAAGTTCTTCAGCAACAGGACTTCTCTCTCTTGTGCACTTTGCCCTCACCCTTGCGCCAGTGTTGCTCAGCAGCTTGGGAACCCAGTAGGAATATCAAGAATTTCACCCACCCTAGGGTTCAATCTCAGCTGGTTTGGCCCATCTTCCTTCTTCCCTGGGAAAGCAGTTGGAAGCATAATGTGCTACAACATGATCTTTGATGTTACGATGAAGGATGAGAGCTGACTTACGATATAGAGGGAAGATGAGAGCTGAAAAAGCAATTTACTTGATGACTTCCCCTTTTTTCCTTTCTTCTCCCCAGGACCAAACCGTACACATTTCAAGAGATTCACATCCTCAATTTCTTCAGTAAGTCTTCTGCAGTTGCAGATGATCAGCAGCATAACGCTGCTCCTGCCTCTGATCAGTGCTCGAGAGCACCGCGAATGTGCCTCAGGCCATGTCTGGCTGAGGCTTGGCAGGGTACCAGATGTCAATAGTAAAGCACTGAACAAAGATATTCTCAAAGTCTCTGTCGAAAGACATACAGGGGGTAGGAGGAATTAAAATTGTAGAGGCAGCTGCAGAGCTGGGCTTCCTTAGCTTTGCAGTGCTCTGCTTTGTTAATTCAGTAGCTGTCTCGCCGCTCTGTAGATTTGGAAGTGGGAGGGAGAAAATGGGAGGAACAAACGAGCTAAAGGGTCCCCTGCAAGAGTACGATGCCTCAGGATCGCTGGCTCCTGTCACTGAGCCAGGAGGGACCTGCCCTGCTACACAGGAGGCTGAACTTTGAATCTTAATGTGTCCTGGACCTCCCAAGTGTATTTGGACATGATTTTTCATTGCTTCCTTGTGCCATGAAGCTGCAAGCTGCTGGGGATGGTGCAGGCATGTGCGTGTGTGCATGCAGTTTTTAGGTATATGGACAAGATCCAGCACATGGTAATCTCCATGGCCTGAGACAAAGTGTTACCTGCCTGCTGACCTTCAATCCTGACCTGCCGGATGGCGGCCACTTCAGTGACTACACCAAACAGACCAGCATGCGCGTGTCTATTCATTTTCTTAGTAAGACGATGCTATTTAAACATAAAATAGTATGATTAATAAAACATAATGCCTTGTTTTTCCCCGCTGTTTTCACCTCCTATGCTCTCTTCTCACATTTTTGCTGGGCTGATGGTTTTCTTACATGCCCTAGATAACTCATTGAGCTTCATCTTCACTGCTCTTTCCACCCGCCTGCTCTTCTTCCATTTTTTATGAAGACTCTTTCTTGCTCTGCTAACATGCTCTTAATCTCACTGGTAAATCAAGGTGGCTGTTTGTCTTTAGCTCACTATTTGCTTTCCTGAACACAAAGGTAAATCCAGGCTCTGTGCTGGAACTAGACCAACAAGCAAGCTGATTTCTTCCCTCTTGCCTCCCCATTCACAGTGGTGCACAGCTGTCAATAAGCTGCATTTAGGCTCTAAGAATACTTCCTCTCCATTTTCTGTTGTGAAACTGGTAAAACAAATAGAAATACTGAGAAATTACCTCTGCTGGGCTCTTCTGAGTGAAACCACACTGCAGAAAGCTCTGACATATAACTCCCAAACTGGAGTCAGTGGAAAGGCTCCCATTAACTTCGTCTGTTGTTCTCAGTTTTACAAACTCTGTAACTTTTCCACACCTTTCTGCTGATCTCTCCAGCAACTGGATGAGCACCAGGATTGTATAGAAGCCCGCACTCCCTTGCAGACTGCAATGTGCAGTGGGGTAATAGCCTGCAGCCTGCTAGAAATGGGAAACCAGGTCATGAACCAGCTTCCTTCTCAGCCCAGCATGGGAAGAGCTGAGGAATGAGGCATGGCTGTGCCTCCTTATTCTGCCTCTGCTCCCTGAGACACTGGAGTTGGCTGCAGGCAGCAGTGTCCGAGCGGGATATAGGTGTCCAGACCCAAAAAAGCAGGTCCCTGTGCAGGCAGGGCTGGCACTGCAAACACGCTGGATGTCTGGTGAAGCTTTGCCCTGTCGTCTTCCTCACAGAGGAATTGCATGTGGGGTTAAAGGAAAAAAACAAAACAAATCAAACAAAAAATCACAAACAAAACGAACAAAAACAAACAAACACCACCCAAATGAACAACAACAACAAAAAAAAACCCACAGCATTTTTATCTGGGTTCAGAGCAGTTTCATATGTCTGGAAAGGATATAGCAGCATAATCAGGATTTACGAGAGAAAGAAAATATTTTAGGAGAGGCCATTTGTTCTGTTCTATATCCCATAAAATCGACAGAAGTTATTTGTCGGCCACTCAGCACTGCAGTTTGGGAACAATAGGCCACTCTGCAAACAAAGAGGCAAAGCATTAAAAGACACAAAGCAACACATTTTAAGGCCACATATAATTGCTCTGGGGAACTCACTGACTCAGGATCCAAGTCAGACAATTGGTTCCACAATTTACAAAATCCGATCTGAGTGTACCTGAAGATAACCCAGGAGGGCTGGAATCAGTGGCCATGGTCCAGGCACAGGCAGCATCTTCTCTGGAAGATCACATCGTTGTACATACTGGTCTAGTGCGGGAAAATAGAGTACCGTGGTGGCAGTACAGCGCCCAGCATTTGCTGCCAATGGAGAAAATAAATCGGGCCAAGTGCGGCACTGGTTTGTTATGGGGAGGAGCGGGGATGTATTTTGCCCCATGTTCTTTAATGGTAAATTCCTGTGGGATGATTTTCAGTTCCTCTGGGTTTCTTGCATTGCAACCAGGAAGGAAACACGTGTGGGGATGTGGGGAAGCTGCAGAATTTGGGACTCCCATCCTGGAGGCAATGTAGTTAATCCCCTGCTCTGCCCAGAGGTTTGGCCCTGGCCCCATCCCAGATGGTCGGGCAGCTCTTTCAACCCCAGAGCAGTCCCAGGGTGCTCTGATCTGGTCTCTGGCTCCGTTTGCCATCGCAGGGAGCACAGAGGCAGAGGAGGGCTGAGGGACCCAGCTGGGGCAGTATGGGGAACTTATTTTTGCTGTGTGATTCATAGACCAGCCCATCTGACATCTCCACCCCTATTCCTCATCACTCTAAACCAGGTGCTGATGCCGAAGGGACCTTCGCCTTTCTGGGTGGGCAGAACTTTGGTGAGTTCTTGAGTGGACCCTCAAATCACTAGTGGATGAAAGGGCTGCACATCCTCATCCTCCCTCAGCGTGTGTTTTTAGGGGATGCTTGTGGAGAGCCGTCCACAGCAGAGATCCCACTAGAGGGTGCTGCCCAACTCTGCTGGGAAACACCAGGAGGCTCAGCCAGCTCCTGGGCCTCCAAACATCCCTGTTAACTCTTGGTGCCTTATTTCCCTCGCAAGCCCTCGCTGTCTTCCCTTCCATCCTGATTTATCCCCAGCACAGTGAGCACTGTTTCGTTGCTATAGATTGTCACTGGCAGCAGGACAAGTAAGCCTGTCTTGAGTTTATGGACCCACTTTTTCTTTTGTTTTGTTTCCTTTCCCTTGAGTAAACACAAACAATAAAATGAGTGAGTCCGAGTGAGGAATGGAGATTACAAGGCAGCCACATGCTCAACTCACTTTGCATTCAGCAAAATGAGAGCCTGTCACACAGCTGGCAACGAGAGGTTTCTTCCCCACCCCAGTGACCTATAACAGCACCAAAGAGCAACAGGGAGGCATTTACTCGTCTCTGGACCATCTTAGAAGACTGATTCATAGATCCCAAATGTCTCCCATGACATGCAAGACCTACATGGTCGTCCTCGGGGGAGCTGAGGGAAATCTGCCTTGTGTTCACCTTCCTCCCAACCCGCAGCACTTCCCTGAGGCAGCTCTGGGCACTCTGGGTGGCAGATGATGCCCTGAACAGGTTCCTGGGTGCTCGGCCGGCCAGAGACCAGGGCTGCACACAGACTGGGATGCTGACACCCTACTTGCGCAATATCTCTTTGGAAGATGAACTCCGTGTTGGCACTAAATTCCCATCTGCAAAACCTGCAGCAACAGAGAGTGAAACATATACACTAGTCCTTTGATAAGAGCGGCCCTTCAAAATGCTGCTACAAACAAGATGGATTTAAAGCTGAATTTTCTTTTCCTCCAGGCAGCTCCTGCCTCGAGGATGCTTTCGTCAGTCGTCTGCGAGCACACGTCATCTTACCCACACAGCGGCAGCTGTCTGCTGCAGGAAAAAACAGCCGGTTCCTAACCTGTCACTAAAGTAACACTAATGGAGCCAAACACACTCCTGAGAGCCAGTGCAAGCAACATGGGTGTGTAACTGCTCCTCAACAGCTCCCTTCACCAACTTTTCTGGAAGCTGGTCCCCCTTGCAGCCAAGACATTGGCTGCCTGGGTGTTCACAGCCTGTACAAACCCAGAGTATTTTATTCAGCCCTGAACCAAATTGGAAGAGCAGTGAGGACACACATATCAGGCTACTGCTGGAACCGCAGCTGATAAACTGCACCACCGGCATTTAAACTGAAGCCAGAATGGCTCAGGGATGTCAGTCTCATCATCCCAGCCCAGGGGACCCTCTTTATCTCAAAAGGCAGAGACCTCAGCTCTGAAGGAGTCTCCAGCACTGGCCAGGCAAAACAGGGCAAATATGTAGTGACTTGACTGTCCACCCAAAGAAAATCACTGATAGGCTCCAATTTAAGGATTTCCTAAGCAGGTGACAGCCTCTTGTGTCATAGCTGCGATGGATCCTTCTCCCACGAGACCCTCATGTCACTCTCTGAAACCAAATATACTTTCAGCCTCCACACTACCCTCTAACAAGGGTCCTGCAGTTTGAGGACACTCTCTCAATATTTAACTTTGGTTTGGCTTGAAGCTGCCACCTGCCAGGTTTCCTCTAGAGATGGAGCTTTTATCCTTGCCCTTGCTCCGAAGTGCCAGACATGGTGGGAACCACACACCCAGGCTTCTCCAGAGCTTTCGGAGACAGCACGTTGCTGTCCTTTTCCTGGTAGTTATCCCTGGAATAAACACCCGGTCCAGCTGTTGGGCACTGTCAGGTTTTAATCAGGTGTTTGTGGAGTGTTTGAGGTATGTCCTGTGCACTCAGGTTGGAGCAGGCAGCTCCATTACTCCTGGATGGAGCAGGTAGCTCCATCAGGCAGCTGATGTCACATTAATGACAACGGCACAGGGATGAGTCCTGGAATCCAGGGCGTGCTCTGGGCCTGCAGACATACATCTCCTAACCCATGGCCTTCACTGCTGGTTCTTTTCTGCAACCCCCCCTTCATATTCCCGCTGCATTTTAGAAGTGGCTGTTCATCTTGTTCAATAGCAAGATGAGAGCAAGGGTATGCAGGGGCTGATGCAAATACTCCAGCCGTTTTCCCAGCTAAGCAATCACTTCTTTTGCACAGCAGCTGCACTAAAAGATAACTTCTACCTTAAGACTACTTAATGGGAAAATGAGTTTCATTGCTTACCATTTAAGTGAAATATTCAACACTTCATCCATGGAGTTTTTCTTCTGCTCATTAAGCCAGCGTTAAGCTTTGACAGGACCTGGTTTGCCACGTGCTGACAGTAGGTCTGTGCGATGCCAGAGGGCAATAAACAGTGTCACTCTGCAGCGGGATGGCCCCTTTGTCCTTGCTTTCTAAATCCAGCTGCTGCCATCGGCATTGCCGTGAGTCAGATGCGATGCCAAGCCTTTATTAGCAGCAAGGGACAACCTTTACGAGAGAAGAGGTAATGAAGGGTAAAGGGTGAAGGAAGGAGAGTCCTCTGGCTCAGGTGGTGGCCCTGGTCCATTTTCTGAGGTTGCTGGGAGTTTTCCGAGAAAATGGAAATACTGAATCGCGGACACCAAAAATTTCTGGTCAGAGCAGCAGTTTTGAGGGACATCTCCCTGGTGAAGCTGTCTTGGGCCCAAAGCGGACGAAGTGCTCAACAGCAGTACCTGCCACCCTTCCACAGCTGGTGCCTCGGCAGTTTGGATGTGGCGAAGACTCACGTACCTGCAGAAAAGCCAGGCCCTGGTTCTCATCTGGCCTGATTCACATCAAAGATGTAAACACGCAGGCTTTTGTGCATGAAAAATCTCTGAAACATCTTGACTTCTGCTCAGTGCTGAACTGTAACATTTCTAAATCTTCATTTATGGCCTTTGCTCTGGTCTGCACTGGTGAGGCCTCACCTGGAGCACTGTGTGCAGGTCTGGGCGCCACAGGACAAAAAGGATATAAAGCTATTAGAGAGTGTCCAGAAGGGAGGGGAAGCCGTATGAGGAGCGGCTGAAGTCCCTGGGTTTGTTCGGCCTGGAGCAGAGGAGGCTGAGGGCAGAGCTCATAGGGCTGCAGGTTCCTCAGCAGGAGCAGGAGGGGCAGGGCNGGGGTGTGCTGTGCAGGGATGGGAGTTGGACTTTGTGATCCTGGTGGGTCCCTTCCAACTCAGGACATTCTATGATTTCCTTCCTCGTCATTGCCACTCCTTGTGTGACAATGGGGAAACCGCTCACCTGTTTGTGACCTGGGTCCTCATTTGTAGGATGAGGACCGTGATCCCGATTGTCCATTTAGGTTGTAGTCACTCCACATCAAAGATTTATGTTTGTGGGGGAGGTGAGCATCGCTTTGAGATGAGAGAGAGGAGACGAGACTTCACAGAACGGGGACAGAGCAAGGGTAACTCAGGAGTGAGACCACTAGCAAAATGCTGATGGAGGGTAAGGCCGTATGTTACATGCAGATGTGTTGCGGGGTAATTACAGCGATCTTTTTTAAATTCCTGCCTCCAATTTTATGTCCATTCAGCATTTTTTCATGCTTCCTTAGCCACACTTTCGTGGCCTTAACAGCTGTTGTGCTTTTGGCCCAGCGCCTGATGCATTCCTCTGGAGGGGGATGCAATCAAGCATGTTTCTCTTCAAACTCCCTTAAACATTGAGAGCATCAAGTTACTTCTGCCTGAATGACACTTTTGATGCTCAGAAGGAGGGAAGTAATAAGAAAAAGACAAAATATTATTTCCAGCCAGAGCTGTGTAATGGGCATGTTGCAGATGCAAGAGAGACACTGGTAACTTGGTGTCTGTGTCCTGAGTCGTCTCACCCATCCTGCAGACTGCCTGTGGTATCTTTGAGAAGTTGCTTGGTCTGTAAATAGTGACCCCATTTTCTTGTTTGCAAGGGCAAAAGGGGTCACTGACCTGCTTTGAAAACACTTTAGCGTTTTTTTGATGGAAAGTGTTAAACATCATCATTATTTGTAGCTTAATTTCCAGCACCGCTAGTGTGCAGGTTGCCTAGCATTGCCATGGCATCATTTCTGGCAATAATTTAAGCTAAACACACGGCAGGGCTGACAGCTGAGCATTTCAAGCAGGTAATGAGAGGGCAAAGTCTGAGTCACCTATTCTAGTGGTAGCATGACCATCGCTGTCACTGTGTTCTCTATGGAAACACGACAGCAAGTGTTCAGGAGATGTCAGGGAACAAATGCTTTCATGCTTTCAGTGGATTGCTTTGGGGTTTTTTTTCAGCTCTAGTTAAATGCACTTGTGAAACAGCTCTTAAGTGGCATTTTTCTATGACAGGTAAGCTAATATTTGGATGGGAAAAGGGTGAATTTAAACAGTTTGGGCTCAGGCTTGGTGAGGCCCTATGTTCTTTACCATCTCCTGTACCCAGGCTTGCAGAGAGGATCTGCGCTATGGAAAACAAGGCACTAAGATTCATCCACTGAAGCACGCTGTGAGGTTTCAAGGTAGAAACCACCTCTGGGACGAAGCTGTGACACTCACACCCCCCTTTGCTCTCTGCCTGTGCTCAGGGTGGGAGGGCAGGAGGGCAAGCAGAGCTCCCCACGGTTCAGCTCCACAGGGGAGGGAAGCTGATGTCAGAGGTTTGTCAGCAGTGAACTGCACATCTGGAGGACTCACAGGGGACAACACATCTCGCTCTGACAGCAGAGTCTGCATGCATGGCCTGGTGGATGAAACATCTGCCCTTCCTGGAGATGCAGGAGTGTCCTGTGGGTGAGTCCTGCTGCCTTGGACACCCAGCACAGTCAGAAAGAGCTGCCACTAGACTAAAGGAGGCAATAAACCTCATCTCACTCCTTGGATGTTTCAGTGGATAGTTACTCCGGAGAGGATAAACACTTCCAAAGAGGACAGTGAAGCGTCCCCATCACACCCAGACCCTGTCCCCTGCCCACTCCCAGCTCCCAAAACCAGAAGCAGCCTCAAGGCAAAATGCTGCAAAATGAGAAGCTGACCCCAGGCAACACAGATACTCACAAGCCCATCTCCAAAGCCTGGGGAGCACAGAGCAGAGCTCAACCACTCCTGAAGCCACCTTAAGGAGTATTTAGCCAAGCTCTGTCCATCCTTATTTATTTCCGCATAACCACAACGCTAGTGTAACTGTGCTATGATGGACTGTGGTGTCAAAGTAGCATTAAGTTTATCCTTTTCCTTGACATTTAGGGCATTATATAAACCAGATATGGCTGCAGTAGCCTGTGCTATGCTGAGCTGCAAGTAGCACCATACCTTTAATGCTGAAAATTAACCCATAGCCTATAGGAGGAAGCACTGTCCAGGGGTTGAAGCACAGGAGTGGAAGGGCTGGGAGACTTGGGGTTTTCTTCTGTCTTTGGCTCTATGGTACTGGGAGAATAATTTTAAAAGGACGATAAAGAAGAAAATAAAGAAAAACAAACAAAAATCAACAACAACAACAAAACATATTCGCACCTAATGTACCTTGTCCTGCAATTCAGTGTTTAGTGCATAACTAGCGACCTCAGATATAAAACTCCTTGAAAGTCAGAATCAAAATCAACAACAAAATATGTTTGTAAAAGCTCTTCCTTTTAATGCTGCTGCTGCAGAGCCTGCACGGTGCAAAGAATTTGTGTGGTTGTGGTCCCGGCTGGTTTTGGTGCTCACAGAACACCACGCTGAAAGCTTCTCTCAAGCTGTTTATGGTCTTTCGTGTGTGTGTGTGTCCCACCTGGATTCCATAGTGGTTGGAACTACATGCAAAGATGAGATAAAGATTTGATCCAACATGAGTTATTATATAAACTGGGAAGAGGGTTATCAGTCTTTATTTATGTTTTCATAGCTCCACCACAGCGAGATGGTGATAAATATAATGAATACTAATAAATATCTACTAATTCAGCACNGCAGAGACTGAGATTAGCAGATTATTAAATCAGAGGGGACTGGAATTAACGCCTATACTGTACGGCTGAGTCTAAAACGCCCGGCGTACACGGACCTAGGTTCTCACCAAGTGTGGAAGTCTTCATCTGGCTGGTTGGGCCATCACAGGAAATGTTGATATGTGAAAACTTTGGGGAATGAGGCTCCTATTCTGAGACCTAAGTAAGAGCCAGGCTGAAGATCTGGCTCCTTCTGCTGTTGCTGAGCTGAGCAATGGGAAATACAGCCCCATGTGAATGCAATCTGTCTTGGCTTGCTTGATGAATAGATGCCTTTTGCAAGTTTACTGTAATGGGACAGAAAAGAGAAATTATTCTGGGGAAAAGTGATTAGAACTTCTTCTGCTTCCCTCATGCTTTTGGGGTGAGCTGGTTTCATCTCCATTCATGGCATGTGAGTCCATTTACCAACTCTCTTCCACAACTACTTCTTTAGGAGTTGTCCGTACCAAACACCTTCAGTTACCAGTGCCCGCAGGCGATGCTGGTGTCTGAGCCCAGCTTTGAGGCAGCTCCTCCTGGGAACTCCACCTGCCTGTTCTCCATCACCCCATGGGACAGTCCCCTGCACTGTGACACCAAGGCAAACAGCAGAGCCAAGTGTCACCGGAGGCACGGAGTGAGCACAACCTGCTTGAGGGAGATGCTGCAGATCCCCCAGACAAAACTCGACCAGAGACAAGCCCAAGTTCGTGTCTGTTGGAGAATGAAAGACTCAGGGTCTCCACATCTATCGTGGCCAGGAAGACTGCCTAAATCTATCTGCCCTGTGCTGCAGTGGCCTAAGATTCCTCCTGGCCAGGAGAAAATAGGATGGAATGAACTTCCAGGGCATCCTCCAAGAAAACAATTCCTTTGCCCCACATTTAAAGCCTTCTGACAGTAGAAGGGGAGAGCTAGGCAGGTTCGGATCAGAGATCGGAAGGCCAGGCTGAACTTGGAAGAAGATGGAGGATAACAAGTCAGAGATGAATTTTCTGCTTAAAAGCAACTCCTTAAGAGACTCTAATCTGTTCCCATCCCTCGCAATCAATTGGCATTAGGTAAACACGCTTGAAAATGTCAAGCACATGTAAAATACCATTTCATCGCTCAGGGCAGGGTCTGAACGCATGGGCTTCTCCTGCCACTGGGATTTTGGCTACTCAAGTACAGCTCCGCATGGTGTTCACTGTCACCTGCACAACCTTCCTCTGTCCTGGCAACTTTTGAAGGATGAATTGACTATTCAGAAACCTATTGACTATTCAGAGTCCCATGTGGCAGCCTCCAAATTCCCAGCAGGGCTCTGGTCTTCAAAACCAGCCTCACAAACTGGAGTCGGACCTAAGCAGCTGAGCTGGAGAAGTCAGTGCTGAGCTGCAAACACCCTTTCAAGCACGAGGAAATCTCTTCCGAGTCTGTGTTTCTGCTGAGCGTGGGTACTACCCATGTACTCAAAGTCACGAGGCACGCAGGGCACGTCANGCACAGTCAGAAAGAGCTGCCACTAGACTAAAGGAGGCAATAAACCTCATCTCACTCCTTGGATGTTTCAGTGGATAGTTACTCCGGAGAGGATAAACACTTCCAAAGAGGACAGTGAAGCGTCCCCATCACACCCAGACCCTGTCCCCTGCCCACTCCCAGCTCCCAAAACCAGAAGCAGCCTCAAGGCAAAATGCTGCAAAATGAGAAGCTGACCCCAGGCAACACAGATACTCACAAGCCCATCTCCAAAGCCTGGGGAGCACAGAGCAGAGCTCAACCACTCCTGAAGCCACCTTAAGGAGTATTTAGCCAAGCTCTGTCCATCCTTATTTATTTCCGCATAACCACAACGCTAGTGTAACTGTGCTATGATGGACTGTGGTGTCAAAGTAGCATTAAGTTTATCCTTTTCCTTGACATTTAGGGCATTATATAAACCAGATATGGCTGCAGTAGCCTGTGCTATG
This sequence comes from Pampusana beccarii, assembly GCA_013399365.1. NCBI lineage: Eukaryota > Metazoa > Chordata > Aves > Columbiformes > Columbidae > Pampusana > Pampusana beccarii. Next base: position 17,393 of record VWYH01000251.1, on the reverse strand, counting down.
CTGAGCTGCAAGTAGCACCATACCTTTAATGCTGAAAATTAACCCATAGCCTATAGGAGGAAGCACTGTCCAGGGGTTGAAGCACAGGAGTGGAAGGGCTGGGAGACTTGGGGTTTTCTTCTGTCTTTGGCTCTATGGTACTGGGAGAATAATTTTAAAAGGACGATAAAGAAGAAAATAAAGAAAAACAAACAAAAATCAACAACAACAACAAAACATATTCGCACCTAATGTACCTTGTCCTGCAATTCAGTGTTTAGTGCATAACTAGCGACCTCAGATATAAAACTCCTTGAAAGTCAGAATCAAAATCAACAACAAAATATGTTTGTAAAAGCTCTTCCTTTTAATGCTGCTGCTGCAGAGCCTGCACGGTGCAAAGAATTTGTGTGGTTGTGGTCCCGGCTGGTTTTGGTGCTCACAGAACACCACGCTGAAAGCTTCTCTCAAGCTGTTTATGGTCTTTCGTGTGTGTGTGTGTCCCACCTGGATTCCATAGTGGTTGGAACTACATGCAAAGATGAGATAAAGATTTGATCCAACATGAGTTATTATATAAACTGGGAAGAGGGTTATCAGTCTTTATTTATGTTTTCATAGCTCCACCACAGCGAGATGGTGATAAATATAATGAATACTAATAAATATCTACTAATTCAGCACATTTAGCTAGTTATTAATATTTCTTTTTCTGATAGATAATCAGATTAATTAGATCAAATTATGTCCAAGAGTGGGAAGAGATATTTGTCACATAGGCTAAACTGGGAATGTAAGAATTGAGTTTTACTGGCAGCTGGGAACCACACAAGAAACTGATCCACTTTAATTCATCCTTTTTTCTCCCTGCCACTGTATATAGACTGGTCTGACTGGTCCAGCAGCCTCAGCCTGCAGAAGCTGGAACCAGTCCTCCCTTATTCTGTTCCTCTGCATCCTCCTGGAAAGCAGTGCTAAGTAAATCCTGGGCCATCTTAAGAAAAGCTTGTCTGTGTTCCTGAAATGCACACGTCACCTAAACCTTGTTTAAAACACTCGGCTGTGGGAAACCCAGGGCTACGATCTTTCAAAGCCTTCATCAGCTGCAAATAACACCAAAAAAGCTCAGCTGCCACTTGGACACGTGCATCCAGAAACAGTTGGATCAGAAGAAGTGGAAGATCACTGAGCTGTATTGTATGGTCAAGAGAGTCTCCCCCAGCAAAGCCACCATCACCGCCAGTAAAAGCTTCTGGAAAAAGAGCAGAATATCCACTTTTTGTGCCACTCTGAGTACCTCAAAAATCAATCTCCTTCTGAATACAGGATATACCCTGCTGTAATTACACTAGTGAAAAGCTGCCTTATTATGGACTTTAATATCTAAGATTGTGTGGTCTAACGGGTCACACAAGCTACCAGCAGCCTGGTTTGTGCTCTGTTCCAGTTAAAAGTCATGTCACTGTTGTATGCCTCGGTTTCCTGATTTATAAAATGGTGGCTATTCTTCTAATTTCCTTGATAAAACACCATGAGGCTACCACCACGAAAAGCTGACACTCACCATACTCACATAAACACACCTGTGCCAGAGCACAGCTACCTCTATACCTGTGAATACACACCTGCGGTGTGCAGAGACTGAGATTAGCAGTTTATTAAATCAGAGGGGACTGGAATTAACGCCTATACTGTACGGCTGAGTCTAAAACGCCCGGCGTACACGGACCTAGGTTCTCACCAAGTGTGGAAGTCTTCGTCTGGCTGGTTGGGCCATCACAGGAAATGATGATATGTGAAAACTTTGGGGAATGAGGCTCCTATTCTGAGACCTAAGTAAGAGCCAGGCTGAAGATCTGGCTCCTTCTGCTGTTGCTGAGCTGAGCAATGGGAAATACAGCCCCATGTGAATGCAATCTGTCTTGGCTTGCTTGGGGAATAGGTGCCTTTTGCAAGTTTACTGTAACGGGACAGAAAAAGATAAATTATTCTGGGAAAAAGTTATTAGAACAACTTCTGCTTCCCTCATGCTTTTGGGGTGAGCTGGTTTCATCTCCATTCATGGCATGTGAGTCCATTTACCAACTCTCTTCCACAACTACTTCTTTAGGAGTTGTCCGTACCAAACACCTTCAGTTACCAGTGCCCGCAGGCGATGCTGGTGTCTGAGCCCAGCTTTGAGGCAGCTCCTCCTGGGAACTCCACCTGCCTGTTCTCCATCACCCCATGGGACAGTCCCCTGCACTGTGACACCAAGGCAAACAGCAGAGCCAAGTGTCACCGGAGGCACGGAGTGAGCACAACCTGCTTGAGGGAGATGCTGCAGATCCCCCAGACAAAACTCGACCAGAGACAAGCCCAAGTTCGTGTCTGTTGGAGAATGAAAGACTCAGGGTCTCCACATCTATCGTGGCCAGGAAGACTGCCTAAATCTATCTGCCCTGTGCTGCAGTGGCCTAAGATTCCTCCTGGCCAGGAGAAAATAGGATGGAATGAACTTCCAGGGCATCCTCCAAGAAAACAATTCCTTTGCCCCACATTTAAAGCCTTCTGACAGTAGAAGGGGAGAGCTAGGCAGGTTCGGATCAGAGATCGGAAGGCCAGGCTGAACTTGGAAGAAGATGGAGGATAACAAGTCAGAGATGAATTTTCTGCTTAAAAGCAACTCCTTAAGAGACTCTAATCTGTTCCCATCCCTCGCAATCAATTGGCATTAGGTAAACACGCTTGAAAATGTCAAGCACATGTAAAATACCATTTCATCGCTCAGGGCAGGGTCTGAACGCATGGGCTTCTCCTGCCACTGGGATTTTGGCTACTCAAGTACAGCTCCGCATGGTGTTCACTGTCACCTGCACAACCTTCCTCTGTCCTGGCAACTTTTGAAGGATGAATTGACTATTCAGAAACCTATTGACTATTCAGAGTCCCATGTGGCAGCCTCCAAATTCCCAGCAGGGCTCTGGTCTTCAAAACCAGCCTCACAAACTGGAGTCGGACCTAAGCAGCTGAGCTGGAGAAGTCAGTGCTGAGCTGCAAACACCCTTTCAAGCACGAGGAAATCTCTTCCGAGTCTGTGTTTCTGCTGAGCGTGGGTACTACCCATGTACTCAAAGTCACGAGGCACGCAGGGCACGTCACCAGAAAAATAGGCCAACAAATTTCCTTGGCATAGTGCTTGAATAAGACCATGCTTTCCAAAACTGATCCTTGGCTCTCATGGTTGGCAAAGTCACATTGATGCTCTTGTGCCTTGGTCTTTCCATCTGCAAAACGGGAGCATTTCCAGGAGGGCTGGAAGTGAGCCCCCTGATGCTCTTAAGACACCTTGAGCTCTTGCTTGTGCTAGCCCATGGCCGGTGGGTTGATAGTGGCAAATCAGACAAGTCTCTCCTTCTCTGTGCTTGAAGCTACTTGCTGACATGACCTGTCTGAGGTAAAGGATGATGGTGGCATGAGAAGAGGTGGAAAGAATAAGCCATCCATGTGTTTAGGCTGGATATAAGAAGGGTCTCGGCATGATCTCTTTCAGTAAGAGTTGTGGCAGTAAAAATCCCAGCCACTTCCTAGGTGGGATTTGATGCATTCAGGAGATGGTTTATATGATGAGAGTGGTGTGATAACGAAGGCTAGGAGTAGATGACCTTGGAAGACTCTTCTAGCCTACACTCCTGGCAGATTTACAAGACTGCATTGCTGTTGGCATATGAGAAATGGTGTTTCTAGCAGAGACAGACCAAAGCTACAGAGTCTGGTGCTACAGCCCAGTTTCCAAGGAGCTGTAGCACGTAGACAAAGAGCTTTTCAGGCAGTCCCATGAACAGAAATAGCTTGGTCCTTCCTTCTCCTGAGTCAGGAGTGTTTGAGCCATTTCCTTTGCACCCCAGTTGAAAGCAAGCTTTCTGGTATGCTGAAGATACTCCTCTTGTTCCTTCCTGATTTGCAGGGTGTCCTCATACCATGTTGAGCACATAGAATTTTTTTCTCGTCTTCACCATTAATACAGTGCTAGAAAATTGTCTAAGCTGGGAGACATGGAAATCTCTGAGGTCAAAAGCCCTCCCATTTGCAGGAGAGTACAGGGAGGGCAGAGACAAGAGCTTGCTTTGGGGTACTCTGGATTTACTGCTGTGACTTGCTCAGCGCACAGGGCCAGCAGGGTTCTCCAATGGTCTGGAGAGATTCACAACAGCTCACTCCCTTCCAGGGCAACACTGGAGTGCTTCCACAGTACTTCCAGATCCAAGGTTTCAGAGGACAGATGGGCTGGCGTGTCTCGTACCCCATGTTTCCCCACCCTGATTCACTCCCAGCCCCAAGCTGGGATGCGACGAGCCGTCTGTCAGGCAGGTTTGCAGAAACACTGGCTGTAATGCAGGCATGTGCTGAAGCAGATCCTCCTATCCCCCTCTGCTTGCACCAGCACCGTGCTCAGCCTGGCTGCTCTGCCAAGCCAGATGGCACCTTCACCCTGGGGCACCGCGTTGGCAGAGCCCGAAGAACAGACTGTCTGCAATGAGGCTGACATAGGTTCCTCCTGCAACCCGCCCGTCTTCTATCTTGGTTTTGACTTGAGGTTTTCTTCTTCTTATCACATCTCTCTGTTGTATGATGCAAGCTTGGATCTTACTGGATAGCACCTAAATATATCCTCTGTCTGCGAAAATCTAAGTATACATGGAAAGTTTTATAGCCCAGGTCGTTTCCAGCTCACTGTCTAAATGATCTACATCCTAGAAACACAGCGGGCAGGATGTTTGCTTTTTCAGAGAGTACCCAAGTACCTATTGGAGAGTGACATTGTGATAAGGCAAAGGCCACGGTAGCTAAAGGTTGAACTGGCTGGGTTACCAGCTTGTACTGAGGGCAGAATTTGGTCTGGAGAATTCACTTGGGTCTGAAAAGTCCTCCAGAGTGATCCCAGTGAGTACAAGGCAGAGAAACATTGGGAGTGTTTAGCGTGCCGATGTGCCACTTGCTCAGAGGTGCTCTGCTGCTCTTCAGAAATGCTTCTGCTATGACCAGCCATTCCTAACTCCCCTTCCCTCTGAGTCCTGGAGACACGGAGAAGTATTTCCAAACCTGCTCCAGCATCCTTCCCCATTGGGCTTTTCTCTGACAGTGCTTGCCTGAAACACAGCGGCGTTCGCAGTCCTACGTCACGATTTTAATTCCCCAGCTTAAGAGAGGTCACAAAGAAAAGGCTGCGTAAGACATCTCTGCTTTAGAGATGAGTAGTTTCGAAGTGGCCATCCAGTTCCTGACTCCAGATGGTGAAATGAGATCAGTGGATACGCATGTTCTCGTTACTGTCAGCAAATATCGCACAGGATGGAAACGGATCTCCGATACGGTATTTCCATCATCCTTGAAGTCAGTGGTGATGATGCTGGTTTCATCACTGCCCAAGAGGGTCTTAGAAAATCTTCCTGTAGTGATGACACTGAACCAAAACCTTCATCACTAGCATCTCTCCCACATTTTGGGAGGAGTTTTCAGCCTAGTCCTCATCCTGTTACTGATTTCTAACCGTGCTTTGCTGCAGAGACATCTAAGCTTTCATAATGAAAAGCCAATTAAAGCGCACCATTAAGCACAGCCTTTTTCCTTCCTTGTCCAAACCTATCTGCCACAGAAAGTACACAACCACTGTAGCGCAAGTTGGCAGATGCTGCTAAAAATGGGAAAGATAAGATGCATAAGTAAATTATTGAAATGCCAGCCTGAAGTCTCAAGCAGGACCACGGCAGCCAGGGTCAGACATACGTGGCCTCCTACCCACTCCGTTCCCAGCACTGCAAAGCCACCTGAGCTCCTCACCCAGCAGAAGCAGATTAACCACTTTTTATAGAAGCTGGCGGTGCCTGAAGTTTCCAGGCTGCTCATTCAGACACAGCAAGTCCTCAGCAGGGAGAGCAGAGGGGTGTTAGAGGAAGAAGCGTGAGAGGATCGTCACTTTGATTTAACTCCACATGTGCACGTGTCTGGTGCCTACAGACAGAGCTGTACAGCTCCTGGAGAGGGGAGGTGAAGGAAGAGAGACAAAGATGTGTCTCAGCGATGTCGGTACAGGTTTGCTGCTGATTTATGGGCATCAAGAGCCTGCATAGGATCAGCGACTCAGGGGTGAGAGCCCCTTTGACCTTCCACTATTCTCACTGACACTCAAAAACCCCAGGGTGGGATTTTAATTTGCACATAGAGAGGGAATGGAAAGAGGAAAGCTGAAAGAAGCACTGCACTGAGGAAGGGGAGAAATGCAGATGGGGAAGAGAGAGGAACAGAGAAGCTGTAAAGGGTAATTTTCCTGCTGACTGATGGTGGTACAGCCATAAGACCCTGAATGTATTAAGAATAATGCAGTGCCACATGAGAGTCCTGCAGTCAGGGCTTCTGCTGCCTTTTTAAGACAAGCTCCACTTTGTTTAAGGATGAACGTTTCCTGCATTTACCCCTCATTTGTGAATCATAATAATGGCACAGTGGAATTTGAAACTCTGCGTGCTGGACCCTTCTGACGTACACGAAATACGGGATTTTTCCTCTAATAAATATTCCTCCCTCAACATGTATTTCTTCTTGTTATCTCTAGATAAGAAACTCATCAAGCAGATGTAGCAGCGCCGGGTCTCTGTGACAACATCCTTGCAATGTGATGTATCACAAGATCACCATCAGAACAGGGTGCATAACTGTTTTTTTCCTTTTTAGCTGAGAAAGAATCAAGCAATGGAAAAACTTGTGTCTTGTTTTCAGTTTATAGCCTTTCCCCCCTTAAAAATACATATTAAAAGACCTTCCAAAGAGTTTTGGAGCAGTACAATGGGGATTTTAGCAGTGTTTATGGTGACTGGAGAGCGGGCAGGACCCCCTGTCTGAGGATGGGGAGGTCAAGGCACCGTGGGGTGAAGTCAATTGTGTCCAAGCTCAGAAAACTTGAAGAGCTGGAAATAGCAGCCAGGAAGCTATGCCAGCACCTTCCTTGCAATCGCCAGACCACGTTCCGTGTAATAACAGAGCGCACACAAGCAAACATGCATTAAACCTGTTCCTTCCTTCTCTTGGGATATGGAGGAATCACGTCCCACTGATGCAGTTGATAAAAGCCTTCGGAAGTCAGAGAGGGACCCGAATTCTTGTTTGATTCTTTTTTGGAAGAGCTTGTAAAGGCTGGTTTATAAAACCTCTTGGCAACTTCTTCTGAGTTTCCAGACCTCCTCATCACTTCTACAGCACCAATCATCCTCTCCTTCTCTGGAGACCACACTTTAAGTTGCCTAAAGACATATCGTAGCGGCCTGGATGCTTTCCATTGCAGCTCATGAAAATATTGTCATCAATTCAAGTGTCGGTAGCGCAGATGATGAAGCACTGAAGGGCACAGTGCATTTTCAGTTCAATGCAAGTTCTGTTGAAGGCAGCAATCTTTCCCTGATGTTATGTCACACAATACAAACACAGGGGTTGGTGTGAGAATTGCAGAGGGGTGAACTGTTGCTCAGATGATAGTGGACAGGAATTTTCCTGCAGAACGAGGCTAATCCTGCTGAACACCACCAAGAGAAGAAAGCATCATGTAGTATTCATCTCTCCAGTCCAAAGGGAGGCCGGACAAGACGGTCTGAGCTTTCCCTTCCAAGGTGTAGTGGCACAGACACAGGGTTAATACACATCTTGATGTAGTTGCTACATGCCTGGAGCCCCGCGTGGAGCATCTGGAGCACAGTTTCTCCATGGCTTCGCAAGACATCAGTACCAGCATCCTCCTCTAACCACATCTGTCCCGGGCTCCCACCCTGACTCTCTCGGTGCAAGGGTGCACAGCCTCCAGGATAACTTGGCTGACCCCAAAATAAAGTCCCCATCCCTCCAGCCCTGAAGGGCCTGCTCTGGGCAGGGATACAACCTTTCCAAGGGTGCTGGGCAGAGCATTTTCTGTGGGGAGCCTCCATCCAGTTGCCCAGCGGAACCTTGCTTTTGTCGCCTTCCGAACGCATTCTCAAATTCAGGTTATTTTTAGGCTCTTTTCGTAAGGAAACAAGATTAATATGATCACAGTGCAGGCACATATATGTGTACGTTGTGTGTGAGACAGTGTACCTCTGCATTTGCCCTCACCCAGACACTTCGAATTCTTTGGGCAATTTTAACTAAGTTTGAAGGAGCACTATGAGGTGTCAAGGAGATCCCTTTCCAACAGAGTTGGGGAAAACAGTGGATCGGACAGAGGAGAAACAGTATAAGTACTTCCAGCAAACTCCATCCTGGGGTGTATTAGAAGAGGGGTGGTCAGTAGGTCAGAGAGGTTCTCCTGCCCCTCTACTCTGCCCTGGTGAGACCACATCTGGAATATTGTGTCCAGTTGTGGGCCCCTCAGTTCCAGAAGGACAGGGAACTGCTGCAGAGAGTCCAGCGCAGCCACCAAGATGCTGAAGGGAGTGGAGCATCTGCCGTGTGAGGAAAGGCTGAGGGAGCTGGGGCTCTGGAGCT